>CAKNYM010053220.1:528157-615746 GCA_932195095.1 Andricus curvator
TGAATCCATTGCATTTTATATGACCGTATGACCAAATTAATTTTATTTGTGATGAATAACTATGTTATTTAAAAAACGGTCGAAGAAAAATTCGCTGTGAGGAAATACTCCAATGCACTGAATATACATATACATATATGTTCTGTTTTTAGTTAACAACTAATCCTTTTTAATGCTGAAAATTCCACTATTTTGTAGAAAATTCAACTATTTTCTTAAAATCTTTTTTGTTCGATAATTCAACTGTTTTGTTGAAAATTCAAGTGTCTTCTAAAAAAATCGTCTTTTTGGTTTGCAGATTTTACTATTCGGATAAGCGTTATTTTTTCCATATTTTTGTATGGGAAATTCATCTTTTTATTTGTTAAAAATGAACTTTTTGGTTGAAAATTCAACTGTCTACTAAAGAAGTCGTCTTTTTGGTTTGCAGACTTACTATTCGATTAAAAGTTCAACTATTTTGTTGAAAATTCATCTCTTTTGCTTGAAAGTTCAACAATTTGGTTGAAATTTTTTTTCTATCTTGACTGGAGAATCTTTCTTGGTTGAAAATTCAAATTATGGAAGGTGCTTCATCTCATAACGGATATAATAAAAAAATTTTAAATTTGTGGGCATGTTTAGTACATGCGCAGTCCGTTTCAGTGTTCCCAAATATTCCGGCGTGCGCATGTGACACTGTAGAGGTTAGTTTATTGTTGTCCTCGTGATTGTGAGGTTATGTCGTTCTGTCAAAGTTAAAAATCTGTTTTTTCCTTCAAAAAGAATTTGCAAAACACTAAAAATGGGTCTGCTGACAGACCCTCGAACCGAGAACATGAGGCTGATTAAATTTATCCTCAAATGGGAGAAATATCTCACACTTCTCATGTATCTCGGCGGAATTGTGTGGACGTTCTTGCTGGCAACACCCACCTTCAGCGACAATACATATTTCTCCGAAAATGCTCTTCTCCCCGGACTGGTGACAAAGGAAAGTAATCTAATGCATGCCTCGAAATTATTTCATCAAGAATTGATTCGCGAATTGGAAAGGCAACGTGGTGACCAGCTTCCTTCTTCATGGATGGCAGCCCGGTTTCGGCAGCTCCACCTCGACACTTTTGTTCACAATTTCACCCTAATCCACCCTTTTCGAAATCAAAAATTCACAGGAAAAAATGTTCATGGCATTGTGAGAGCTCCAAGAGGTGTTAGCACTGAGGCAATTGTCGTAAACGTACCTTATCGTCCACTCAATAGTATTCATCCTGCGACTACACCTTCGATCGCTTTGCTTCTCGCTTTCGCTCAATTTTGCCGAAAGCAAAAGTACTGGGCGAAAGATATTATTTTTCTGGTAACTGAACACGAACAATTAGGAGTACAGGCTTGGCTGGATGCTTATCATGGTGTCACTAGTGGACAGGACGATGTTCTTTTATCAGGGGATTTGTCAGGAAGGGCAGGCTCGATTCAAGCAGCAATCGTCCTGGAAATGCACGCGATGAAAGTCACTTCGATAGACGTCAAAGTTGAGGGATTAAATGGCCAATTGCCGAATCTCGATTTGTTTAATCTCGCTCAGAATATGATCCACAAGGAAGAAATTCGCAGAACAGTCCAACGTCGCTTTGATTTCAAGTCTGACAATAAGTTTGACAAGTGGTTGTACAGAGGAAAAACGATGGCTTCGATGATAATGAGTCAGGCGACTGGAGTTCCAACTGGAAATCATGGCTTGTTCCACAGATTTGGAATAGAAGCAATCACTTTGGAAGGATTTGAAAAAACTACTAGTGGACCGGAAGCTAGTTTCTCCAAAGTAGGACGGGTAGTCGAAAGTATTGTTCGTTCCTTGAACAATTTGCTGGAACGGTTTCATCAATCATATTTCTTTTATTTGTTGCCTTCGACGGATCGATACGTGTCAATTGGAATTTACACGCTACCTTTTATTTTAATGATTGCCACCGTTTTTATCAAGGGCTTTTCCATATGGCTCAAGTTGCAGAATTTGGGTGATAAGAAAAAGGATGATAAGGAGAAAAAGAAAGAGAAAAAGGATGAAAGCGAGTCTGAGGATTTTGATATTGGATTCGTCGCAATGGAATTTTTGTGGACTCATGCTCTGGGATTTTTATTAATGTCCTCACCTAGATGGCTAATTTCGACAGCTACGGAATTTTTAAAATGGCATACGGAATCTGCAACTTATCTGGTTTTGGCAGTGATTACAGTTTTCACAATTTTGTGTCCACTTTTAAGACCGAGAAGAAAGGGGAATTTTTATAATTCAGCACTTGTGTGTGTTATTGCTTGTGTTGAATTGGGTACAGCTTTGATGTGTGTTGAGATTCATAATTTCTCATTGGCGTTATTAATTGCTGTGGCTTACGTGCCAATGACTTTACTTATTCCTAGTGAAAAAGACTCGATGAAGAAAGGATTTTATAAAGTGCTCTATGTTTTGTGGCCTTTGCTTCATCCTTTTGCAATCGCATCTTTTATTGTCACTGCTTACACTTATGCGAACTTTATGGATGAGGCAACATTAACTATTTTGTACAGAGGGTGGAAAGCCACCAAACAAGCTTTTGTACTTAGCATTATTGATTCTACGATTTATGGAAATTGGTTGTACTCTTTTATCGTTTCAATTATGCTTCCAATCTGGCTACTGTTTTGGAACATTATTCACTCTTCGTAAATTTGAAAAAAGGTCCAACTTTTCAGTATTTGCGAGGGGTTAATTACCAGTATTTTTGGTGTACACTAGATTGTATGGGGTTGAAAAAGATTGCATATATCTGACTGAAAAATATGGCATATTGCAAAGGAACGATTTATTTTAAACCACTCATAATCTGTAAATTCCATTGGTATCTTCAAAATCGCTTAAAAAAATTTAATTGAAATCCATAAAAACCTAATGGAATCTCTTGAAACCCCTGGAAATATTTTTAAATATACTAAAATATTTTTAATCTGTTGAAATTTGTAAAATCCCCTCAAATCTTTAAAACAGTTTGAGGTCCTATAAAATTCCTTGAATTCTACCACATTTGTCGACATTGCTTGAAATTTTTGACATCCTGGAATTTCTTGTAATTTTTTAAAATCCTTTGCAATTTTTTGGATTTAATTTATTCCGTAAAGTAGAAATAATTTGAAATCCCTTGAATATAAATTAAATTTATTGAAATACCTTGAAATTTGTTGTATCTATTGAAATCCTTTGGAATACCTTGAAGTCTTTGGAAACGTAAAAATTCATTTTAAAAAGTAGGTATAATAAATATAAATTAAATTAATCTTATTGATTAAAGTTGTCTAAAGCACCGTTTAAATCCCTAGATATCTTTGAAATCCTTGGAGATTTATTAAACCCCTTTAAATCTTGTAAAATTCCTTAAAATATCTTTGAATCTGTTAAATTCTTTGGAATCGTTAGAAATCCCTTGAAATTTCATTTAATTTATTTTTCAAAGTTCAGTAGAAATATCTGGAAATCTCCTACGAAATTCTTCGAAATCTATTGGAATTTTGTATTTCTCCTGAAATCCTCTGGAATCCCTTCAAATCCTTGGAACACGTAAAAATCCATTTAAAAAGTAGCTGTAAGTAATTAAAAATGCTTACAATATAAATTGAAGTATTTTGAATCCCTAGGAATGTTTCAAAATCCTTGAAGACTTATTAAAATCCTTTAAATCTTGCGAAATTCCTTGAAATCTTTGGAAATCCTTTGGATTCCTTTGAGTATAAATTAACTTAAACTTATTAATTAAAGATCTCTACAAAAACGTTTAAATCCCTAGAAATCCTGGGAGTTATGTTAAAGTCCTTTAAATCCTGTGAAATTAATTGAAATACCTTTAAATTCCTTAAATTTTTAGAATTGCTAGAATTCCCTTGAAAAGTCATTAAATTTCATTTATTTTTCAAAGTCCAATAGAAATATCTTGAAATATTTGAAAATCCTGCACAATTCTTTGAAATCCCTTGCAATTTTTTATATTTCCTGAAATCCTTTGGAATCTTCGGAAACGCAAAAATCCATTTGAAAAAGCAGGTATAAATCATTTGAAATCCCTTGAATATGAATTAAATTAATGTTATTAATTAAAGATCTCTACAAAAACATTTAAATCCCTAGAAATCCTTGGAGATTTATTTAAAAATCTTGTGAAATTGCTTAAAATGCATTAAAATCCCTTAAAATCTTTGAAATTGTTAGAAATCCCTTGAAAATTCATTTCGTTTCATTTATTTTTCAAAGTTCAGTGGAAATATCTTGAAACCTTTAAAACCCTACGGAATTATTTGAAATCTGAAATCCTTTGAGTCCCTTCAAATCCTTGGAAAACGTAAAAATCCATTCAAAAAAGTCGGTATACAAAATTTAAATTCCCTATAATACAACTTAAATTAAACTTATCCATTAAATTTACCTGAAAAATCGGTTTGAATCCCTAGAAATCTTTCAAATCTCTTGAAATCCTTGAAGATTGATTAAAATCCATTAAATTCTTGTGGAAATCCTACAAAATTCTATGAAAACCTTTGTAATCTTGTATATCTCTTGTGATCCTTTGGAATCCCTTGAAATCTTTGATTGAAGTCCTTGGAGATTTATCAAAGTCCTTTTAATCATGTGAAATTCCTTGAAATACTTTAAAATCCCTTGAAATTTAATTGATATTAATTTTTTTTCCTTTTTACATTTTTCCTTTAAATGCCTCGAAATTTTTGAAATCTCTTGAAATTCTTTAGAATCTTCTAAAACTCCTTGGCATTTTTTTGAAATTCCTTGAAATTGGTTGAAATCCTATACGTCAAATATATAAATATATAATTCTTTAACATTCTTAATTTCTATAATGATTTTTCTAGAAGCGCGAAAAAAATTATATGAAATTCATTGTAGGAAGATCATTATAGACCTACACTGAATTTTCTATAACATTTTTTCGTAAAGGAGGATTACAAGGGATTTTAAAAGATTGCATGGGATTGCTTGAGATTGCAGAGTGCACACCAGATTGCAGGAGTAATTAACCCCTCGAGTATTTGTAATAGAGAAATTGATTTTGTAAATAAATGTGTGTAGAAAAATATAAAAATACCAACTAGTAAGGTGCCATCCATAAATTACGTGACAGCATTTTTCAAGGGGGTGGGGTAAATTAATACTGTTATTTTAATATTGTCAACAAATCAGCCCTATAGAAAATCCATCATTCCAAAATGGTATAACGTTAAAGTTCAGTAATTACAATTATTAAAAAAATGTTAAGTTTATCAGGCTTTGCACTATTTACTAAATACACCTTTGAATTCAGTCATCTACTTTTTTAGATTTGACGACAGATTAAACAGGAAATAAGTCCTATGAAATGTAATTAATAATTATAAATTAAAGTTAATTTGTGATTTTTATATCGCAATAAGATGTTCTTAAAAGACACGTCACTCAGAAACAAGATTCAACGCAATTTCTCTTTATTAAAAGAAATCGTTTGTGTTCCACTGAAAACTTTTCTTTAATTTAAAATGATTTTTTTAATTTTTAAGTTATTTTGGGTATATAAACAAAATGTGGTTAAAGAAACAGTTTCTTTAATTTAAAACAAACAAATATTTTTTAAGTGATTCTGAAATTCTGAGTCTTTCTGGTTTTTTCCATTTTAAACACTGACCCATTTTTAAGATATTACAATTGACAATTGGCCAAAATGCTAAATTTTGAATGTTTATACTTTAAAATCATGAAATTTGTGACATTTTTTGGAAACTTTTCTGGAAGATTTTCAATGGAAGATTCTTCAATTCTTTATGTGTATAATTTAGAAAGATCTAATTTCTAATGATTTTTTTTCGAATAATTCAAGTTTTATGATTCACAATTAAAAACTCTTCAATTTTAAAGATTTATTTATCAAAATTCTTAAATTTGGATCATTTTTAAAAGTCAAAAGTCAAGAGTTTTCAATTCTGTCTCCCAAATTGAAAAAATATCAAACGTAAATCATCAGAATTTCAGTATTTTTAATTGTAAAGTTACGTGTAAGAGTTACAATGAAAAATTCTACAATTTTTAAGACTTATAATTTGAATTTCTTGAATTTAAAAAATAAATTTTAATTATTCAAATTTCAAGAGTTGTATTTTGACGGTATGTAATTTCGAACGCTTTTTTGGAATAGTTCAACTTTGAAGATTTTCCATTGAAAATTCTTTAATTTAAACGATATACAATTTAAAATTCTTCTATTTTTAAGATTTACAATTCAAGATTCATCAATTTGGAATGTTTATAGTTTAAAAAGATCTAATTTTGAATGTTCGTATGTAATATGTGGTTCAATTTTGACGATTTACAATGGAAAATTCTTACATTTTTAAGATTTTAAATTTAAAGCTCTTTAATATTTAATGCGTATATTAGAAAATGATGCAATTTTTAATGCTTTTTTTTAAGTAGTTCAATTTTTTTGAAATTCTCATAATTTTTTACATATGTAACATATGTTTCCTTATTTAAAAAAAAGGAATGGTAATTCAGATGTCTCGGGTAGTAACTAAATTGTATTTAATAAGATATGGCTGTAAATATTTGAAAAAATTACGTAACGTGGGGGGGGGGGGGGGGGTCAAACCATTTTGTTACGATGTTTTAAATAGGGAAAGGGAGATGTACACAATTTGCAAAAAATGTGTTACTAAATTCATGGATGGCACCTAATTTGGATGAACTTTTTTCAGACTGATTTTCCTGATAGTCTGTATTTCTTACAGTTCTCTCAAATATCTGAATTTATCATTTTTATCTCGATTTTTATAGAATTGTATAGAATACATATATAAGTAATATTCATTTTGTTTGCAGAAAATTGATTAAACCTAAAAAATTAGACTACCTCAAAACAAATTTTGTATTTGATTAAAAATTATATTTTCTTTCATTTAAAGTATATGCAGAAAATGATCAGGGTGGTCACCGGAAAAAACCAGGAATTTGTTTAACTTTAAATTCTTTACAGCTGCTATAATTCTAATTTGAAGTTGCATTTTGACTATTTTTATTTTTAAGTCATTTAGTATTAAATTATTGCATCCGGATAGATATTAACTGATAAATGTACAACGTAAAAAACATTGTGAAACCTGTAAAAATCGGGAAATGAACGATTATCATTTTCTGGGTTTTGAGTGACCACCCTGATTAAAAAGTTTGGAAATCTAATATTAGAGAAATGAGATAATTTGACAAATATTTCAAATCGAATTATGAGTCCTCAATTTATACAATGATTTGTGAAATAATAATCAGTGAGGATTTTTTTTGATTTTCAGTTTTGAATAGATACATGTATATTTAGTCGATATTTTCATGAATCTGAGTGGAAATAACCGGTTCTGATTTTTATCGTGTTACTGATTCCCCCACTAAACCAACACCGGTTTTCTTGTAAATAACAAACCACATACTCAATTATACTCACGTCAGTACCATTTTCTCTGTGCTTAGGCCTTGCTTATCTTCAGCGTTCGATTATTATTCAATTAATTTTTTTATTAAGTGATTTGCGACAAAATATTTTTACTATGGTCGTCGCAAAAAAATTTGTCATCGCGAAACATTTCGATGGGGAACCTAAACCTTCTGACTTAACTTTAGTGGAGGAGGAATTACCACCTATCAAGGATGGAGGTAATTATTCGTTTATACAAATAGAAAGTTTAATTTTTTGAATAACTATACCAGGGTGTCTGCTCACCTAGAAAACCTGGCAAACCTGGCATTGTCAGGGAATTTTTATATGCCTGGAAAAACCTGGAAATGTCAGGATTTTTTTTAAAGTCAGGGACATTTTTCGAGAACGTGCTTAAATTTTTTTTAATTCGTAAGATTAAATTAAATAACAATGTTTCTTCATTTGTAAAAGTAGCTTCATATTAGTGGATTTAACTATTTTGCTGAAAATTCTTTTTTTTCTTGGTTGAAAATTATTTTTTTTTTTACTGAAAATTAAACCATTTTATTGTTGGTTGAAAATTATTTGCTTTCAAAATTTAAGTGTTTGGTTGAAAATTCGTCTTTTTGTTCGAAAATTAATCTTCGTCGTTGAAATTTCATCTTTTTGCTTTAAAATTCAACAGTTCGGTTAAAATTGTTGTCTCTATTGACTGAAAAATCTTTCCTAGCAAGCAGTTTATATTTTTTGGTTGAATTCAACTGTTTTTGATTTAAAATTAAAACCTTTTTTTGTTGAAATATCAACTATTATATTTTTTGTTCAGAATTTATATTTTTTGGATGAAAATTCAACTGCTTGGTTGAATGTTAGACTCTTTTGTCAAAAATTAATTTTTTTGGATAGAGATTCATCATTTTAATTGAAAATTTATCTCTTTGGTTGAAAATTTAACCATTTTGTTGAAAAATGGTTGTTTCTTGCTTGAAAATTTATTTTTTATACAAAAATTTAACTATTCCATTTGAAGATTCATCATGTTAGTTGAAAATTCATCTCTTTGGTTGAACATGAACTTTTTTAACTGAGAATTCATCTATTCAATTTTTGGTTGAAAATTATCTTTTTTTTTAGTTGAAACTTCATGTATTTTGTTATTCAACTATTGTGGTTGAATATTTATCATATTAGTTAAAAATGCATCACTTCGATTGACAATTTAAATATTTTGTTGAAAATTCTTTTTTTTTCTTGATTGGTAATTACTTTTCTTAACTAAAATTTAATTATCCCATTTTTTTTGTCGAAAATTGATCTATTTTTGTTCAAAGTTCTACTATTTAGTTGAAAATTGATCCTTTTCAGTTGAAAATTCACGTAATTTGTTAAAAAGTCGTATTTTTTGGTAGAAAATTAATCTTCTTGTTTGAAATTCAATTATACCAGTTAAGGATTTATCATTTTAGTTGAAAATTCCTAATATTAGTTCAAATAAACTACTTGGTTGAAAGTTAAACTCTTTTGTTAAATATTCATCTTCTTGTTTGAAAATTCAACTATTCTACTTAAGGATTCATCATTTCAGTTGAAAATTCATCTTCTTGGCTTAAAATTCAATTAATCTATTTGAAGATTCATAATTTTATTTGAAAATTCATCACTTTATGAAAAGCATTTTTGGTTTAAAATTGATCTTTTTTATTTCAAATCTTAACTGTTTGGTTGAAAATTTATCTTTTCTAGTTAAAAATTCAACTATTTGGTTGGCAATTCGTGTATTTTGTTGAAAAATCTTGAGATACCTGGAAAAAACCTGGAATTCTCAGGGAATTTTTTTCCCAGGGTTTGAGTAGACACCCTATATACCAAAAAAATCATTAATGATTAGTAACTTTAATGTATGTTTAATATTTTTATTTAGAATAAAAAAGCGATACATGTTAATATATATTCAAAGTAAACTTAATTAAGAAAAGTTGATTGAAAGTTTTTTCAGATAATTTTAGTATAAAAGAGTAAATGAAGCAGAGGTGTTATCTTTATTTGGACTGGCGTATCTTATCGTGTAACATTTTATTTTTAAAGTGAAGTATCATTCTGAGTATTTAAGCGTAAAGAGGATTTATAAACCTTTACAATATTTTGTTCTACTTTTAGTACTTTTAGTCTTCGAAAGATCAATTTTGAAATTGCAGAAATAGTTTTGATTGTAATTGAAATTTATTTTTTAATATAAATATCTTTAAAATTACATATGATTCTTTTTGATGATACAAACATTTTTCTTGCAAATATTAGAAAAAATATTTTCAGTCGAGTTACATAGAAATATTTTCTATACTCTGATAATTATCGCTATAATAAATTAACTAGGTTGATAAATATCTAGGTTGAATATTTTTTTGATAAGAGCATTTTAATTGAATCGTGCGAGAAAAATCACCCTGAGTTTATTTATTATCATATAATTTTGTTTTATAAACTTCTTACTTCAATTCTTTTTCGTTTTTGTTTCAGAATATCTCGTCAAAGCAGAATATCTCTCAGTGGATCCTTATATGAGAGTTTACTCACTAAATATTCCAGTTGGTAGCGTTATGATAGGTCGTCAGGTGGCAACAATTATAGAATCCAGAAATCCAAAATTTCCAGTAGGTCAAAAAATTGTAGGACGTCTTGGTTGGAGAAGTCATACGATAATTGATCCGAAAGATGGAGACAAAAATAAATTTCTGAATCAGCCTCCATATCTGTTACCAGAAATTGGAGATCTGCCTTTGTCACTTCATTTAGGAGTTTTAGGAATGCCTGGGTAAGTTTGTTACAGAATTGAGTAGTAACTTGTTACAAGTAACTGAGTTACGGAAAGTTACCTTATTTGTAACTTTTAGGATAACTTCGTTACTATTTTAAAAAGTAACTTGTAACATAACTTAGTTACGATTTTTTCAGTAACTTGGAACTTTAATTTTAGTTACTTTGAAGTTACTTTGTGTTATTTGTATATATCTCCTATTGGACCAGTTATGGGTAGAAAATTAATCTATTTTGGTTGAGGATTCAGCTATTTTGTTGAAAATTTGTCTTTTCTTGTTGAATTCAATTGTGATTGATTTCAAATTTAAATCTTCTTTGGTTGAAATAATATCAACTATTATATTTTTCGTTGAGAATTCATATATTTTGGTTGAAACTTTAACTACTGAGTCGAAAATGTATTTCATGTATTTCTTTAAAAATTCAACTATTTTGGTAGGAAGTTTGAACTTTCTATTTGGTTGAAAATGAACTTTTTTGTTGGAAATTTAACTTTTTTATTGAAAATTCGTCTTTTTGGTTTGAAAATGGTAGAAAATTCGACTATTTAGTTGGAAATTAACTTTTTGTTTGAAAAATATTTTTATTGCTTTTTCTTGCAGTTGCGTCAACCTGAAGATTATATTTTTAATCAAAAATTTTATTATTTGGTTGAAAATTCAACAATGTTGTTAAAACGTCATCCTTTTCGGCTGCAAATTCAACTGTTTGACTGAAAATTCTCTGTTGGAATAGATAGATGATTCAACTATTTTGTATAAAATTCGTCTTTTTTGATTGAATGTAACTGTTTTCTACTTAAAATTAAAATATTTTTTGGTTTCAATGTCTACTATTACATTATCTGTTGAAAATTAGTTCTTTTTGCTGAAAATTCATTTTTTGAACTGAAAATTGAACTATTTCAGTTGAAGATCCATCAATTTAGGTAAAAAAAACCTTCTCTTTAGCTGAATGTCAAACTATTTTGTTGATAACTGATATTTTTTAATTGAAAATTCATCTGCTTGAGTAAAAGTTGAACTGCTTTGTTAAAAATTAATTCGCTTGATTGAAGGTTCATCACTTTGGTTGAAAATTTAAGTATTTTCTTGAACATTCTTCTTTTTATGTTTAGAATTATCTTTTTTTTAAACTGAAAATGTAACTTTCCCATTTTTTGTTTAAAATTGATCTTTTTTAGTTAAAAATTCTTCTTTTTTGGTAAAAAAAAAATCTTGTTGGTTGGAAATTTCCTCTTTGGTTGTTAAAACTGCAACTCTTTGATTATAAAATAACTTTTTTGTTAAAAATTCATATGTTCATGTTGCAAATTCAATTGTTTTACAGAAAATTCGTCTTTTGGCTTGAAAGTTCGACAATTTGATTGAACTTTTTTTTCTTTTTTGTCTGAAAAATCTTTATTTGTTGGAAATTCGTTTTTTTGGTTTGAAAATTCATCATTTGAGTTGAAAATTCATCTCTTTGGTTGAAAATTTGACTATTTTGATGAAAATTGTTTTCCTGTTTTTTTTAAATAAATTGTTTAACTGAAAAGTTAACTTTTTTATTTTTGATTGAAATTTGAAGTTTTAGTTAAAAATTGAACTATTACATATTTCGTTGTGAATTCATCTTTTTAATTGAAAGTCCAACTAGTTGGTTAGAAGTTGTACTATTTCGTTGAAAATTTATTTTATTAATTGAAGATTGAATTATTTTGTTTAGAATTCGTTTTTTTGTTGAAAATTAATTTTTTTAACTGAAAATTTAACTATTCCATTTTCGGTTGAAAATGTATCGTTTTTACTTGATTGTTGTTGAAAATTCAACTGTTTCGTAGCGAATTCGCCTTTTGGCCTAAAAATTAAACAATATGGTTGGCATTTTTTTCTATCAACTAAGAAATCTTTCGTGGTTGAAAATTCGTCTTTTTGGTTTTGAAAATTAATCTCTCGGCAGAAATCTGATATTTTTTGATAAAAAATGCAACTGTTTGGTTATACATTATCTTTTGGTTGAGGATACAATTATTATGTTAAAAATTCGTCTTTTTTGGTTGAAATCAACTGTTTTTGATTTAAAATTCAAACATTTTTTGGTTAAAATATCTACTATTATATTTTTCGTTAAGGATTCATATTTTTTGGTTGAAGTAAACTGTTTTTGATTTAGAATTAAAATCTTTATTGGTTGAAATATCAACTATTATTATTTTTCGTTGAGAATTTATCTTTTTTAATTGAAAATTTAACTACTTTGTCGACAAATGAGCTCCTTTGTTGAAAATTAATTTTTTTTAATATTCATAATTTTAGTTGAAAATTCATCTCTTGGGCTAAGCATTTAACTATTTTGTAAAAAAAAACTTCGTTAAAAATAATTTTTTTTTAAATTGAAAGTTTAACTATTCCATTTTTGGTTAAAAATTAAGGAGTCATCTTTTTTGGTGGAAAATGTAACTATTTTGTTGAACATTGGTCTTTTTGGGAAGAAAATTTCTCCTTTGGGATTGAAATTTTAACTGTAATCTACAAAATTCGTCTTTTTGGCTTTAAAATGTTACTATTTGAGTGAAAATGCAGCTGTTTTTGGTTGAAGTTTAATTTTTTTTTAATTCGGCCATTTGGTTGAAAATTCATCTGCGTAGGTTGAAAATTAAATTTTTTTGTTGAAAATTCGACTCTTTTGCTTAAAAATTCAACTAATTTGTTGAAAATTCAATTATTTTGTTGAAAATTCGGCTTCTTGGATATAAAATATGTCCTTTTGAATTGCGAATTCATTTTTTTGTAGAAAATTTCTTGGTTGAAAATTCAACTGTCTTATAAAAAATTCGTTTTTTTTTTGCTTCAAAGCTCAACTATTTGGTTTTAAATTCATCTCTTTCGTTGAAACTTTATCTTTTTGGGTCGAAAATTAATCTTTTTCGGTTGAAAATTCAACTATTTCGTTGAAAATGTAATATATTTTGATTTGAAATCCAAAGCGTTTCACGTTTAATTCAATATGGTACCTATTCATTAATTTTATTTAAAAGAATATATTCCCATATTATTTCCCTATTTTTTGTGAAAAATCACCCTATTTTTCCTATTTGAGAGCATTTTGGGCATTTTGGTCTGACTGTCCTCAGACTTCACTGCCTGACTTTATAACGATCGGGGTAAATAAGAAATTGGGCTGGAAATGTCAGGGAATTTGAAAATTGGGATTTTGAGGCTACCCTGCTTATATTAAATTGCAAAATCTTATTCATATTATAGAATCGAATTTCTCGAGACTTATTTGGTTTTCTTCTCTATAGTCACACCTCCTACTTTGGATTTTTGGAAATTTGCAATCCAAAAGCCGGTGAGACATTAGTTGTCAGTGGTGCTGCTGGAGCAGTTGGTTCTCATGTTGGACAAATTGGAAAAATTAAAGGTCTCAAGGTCATCGGAATCGCTGGATCCGATAAAAAATGCAACTGGCTCGTTGAGGAACTTGGATTCGATCACGCAATCAATTACAAGACTGAAAATGTTACCGCTGCCTTAAAAAAAGCTGCTCCTCAAGGTGTCGACTGTTATTTTGATAATGTGAGTCGATTGTTAAAAAATTATATTCATCTGTATGTCTACCTGACAGGGAAATCGGAAGAATCGGGAAATGACCAGGAATTTGACTCATTGATTATAATTCTCAGTTGGCACACGAGATTACAGTAAAGAGTTATAACTTCGACTTTGAGATAGGGAATTCCTATAAAGAATAATAATTTTAACTTTTGAACAGGGAATTTCGCAAAGAATTATAATTTTGACTTTGGAACACGCAATTTCTGCAAATAATTAGAGGTTTTACTTTGAGACAGGGCATTTTCCAAAAGCATTATAATTTTTAGATGGAACTGAGGATTTCCGTAAAAAATTATAATTTTCATTTTAGGTTTCACTTCAGAACAAGAATTTTTGTTAAGAATTATAATTTTAATTTTAGGTTTCCTTTAGAATAGGAAATTTCTTTAAGAACTATAATTTTTACTTTAGGACAGGGAGTTTCCGTAAAGAATTATACTTTTACTTGGAACAGGGCATTTTTGACATGGAACGGAAATTTTAGAAAACAATTTAATTGTGACTTGGTGTAGGGAATTTTCTAAAAGAATTACAATTCTGTATTTGATCGGGAATAATTAAATTAAATATAAACAAAAATTTCTGTAATGAATTATAATTTTGATTTAGTAACAGGTAATTTGTTAAACAATTATAATTTTGTCTTAGAACAGGTAATTTTTTACATGGAATGGAAAATTTTTGAAAAAAATTTTTATTTTTATTCATAAAAAGAATCCCTGTTCCAAGTCTGAATTGATCAGATTTTGCAAATTCCTTCTTCCAAATTAGAATTTATTTAAATAAAAAATCTTTTTTTTTTGTTGGAAAATAAAAATTTACCAAAATTTGAAACTTTCGTCCTCCAAATTTTAGAAAAGGGAGGTACTATATTTCTGAATTATAAAAGAAAGTGTTGTAAATAAGTATATTTCTGACTTCGAATAGGGAATTTTTTGAAATAAATGTAATTGTGACTTGGAACAGGGCATTTCAGTGAAGAATGATAATTTAGACTTTGGAACAGAGAATTTCCGTAAAGAAGTACAATTTTCTCTTTGGAACAGGGGATTTCCGTAAAGAATTATATTTTTCAGTTTAGGTTCACTTCAGAATAGGAAATTTCTTTAAGAATTATAATTTTTACTCTAGGACAGGGATTTCCCGTAAAGAATTATACCTTTACTTGGAACAGGGAATTTTTGACATGAAACCGGAATTTTCGAAAAGAATTTCATATAAAAAATCCCTGTTCCAAGTCAGAATTCATCAGGTTTTGAAAATTCCTTCTTCCAAATAAGAATTTATTTTAATAAAAAATTATGATCTTTTCTTAGAAATAAAAATTTGCCACAATTTGAAACTTCCATCCTCCAAATTTGTTAAAAGGGAGGTACTATATTTCTGAATTGTAAAAGAAAATGTTGTAAATAAAAATATTTTTGACTTGGAACAGGAACAGGGAACGTTTGGAAATAAATGTAATTGTGACTTAGAACAGGATATTTCCGGAAAGAATTATAATTTTCATTTTAGGCTCACATTAGAATTAGAAATTTCTTTAACAATTAAAATTTTTACTGAAGGCCAGGGAGTTTCCGTAAAGAATTTAATTCTTTACGGAAACTCCTTGAATTTTTGACGTGGGACGGGAATTTCGGAAAAGAATCTATGTAATTGTGTCTTGGTATAGGGAATTTCCTAAAAGAATTCGAATTCATAATTTGATCAGAGAATAAATAAATTAAATATTAAAAAATGTTCCGTAAATAATTATAATTTTGATTTTGTAACAGGGAATTTCGTGAAGAATTACAATTTTGTCTTGGAACAGGTAATTTTTGACATAGAATGGGAAATTTTTGAAAAATACTATTAATTTTGATTCATAAAAAGAATCCCTGTTCCAAGTCAGAATTCGTCAGATTTTGAAAATCCTTTCTTCCAAATCAGAATTTGTTTGAATAAAAAATCTTTTTTTTTTTGGAAAATAAAAATTTGCCAAAATTTGAAACTTCCCTTTTCCAAATTTTAGGAAAAGGGAGGTAGATGTACTAGAATTCTGAATTATAAAAGAAAATGTTGTAAATAAATGTATTCCTGACTTAGAACAGGGAATTTTCGTAGAGAATTATAATTTTCACTTTGGAACAGGGAATTTCAGTAAAGAATTATGATTTTCACTTTTGAACTGGGAATTTCCGAAATGAATTATAATTTACACTCTGAGACAGGAAATTTTCGTGAAGTATTGTAATTCTCACTTTGTAATAGGAAATTTTAGTAAAGAATTATAATTTTCACTTTGAAACAGGGAATTTCCGTAAAGTATTATAACTTAAACTTTAAGACCGGGAATATCCGTAGAGAATTATAACTGAGCCTCTGGGACAGGGAATTTCAGTAAGGAATTATGATTTTCACTTTTGAACTGGGAATTTCCGAAATTAATTATAATTTACACTTTGAGACAGGAAATTTTCGTGAAGTATTGTAATTCTCACTTTGTAATAGGAAATTTCAGTAAAGAATTATAATTTTCATTTTGAAACCGGGAATTTCCATAAAGAATTATAATTTTTACTTTGGAGAAGGGAAATTCCGTGAAGAATTATAATTTTCACTTTGGAACAGGGAATTCCCGCAAAGAATTATAATGTTGACTTTTGAATAGGGAATTTCCTAAATGAATTATAATTTAGACTTTGAGACTGGGAATTTTCGTAAAGTATTGTAATTTTCAATTTTCAACAGGATATTTCAATCAAGAATTATAATTTAGACTTTAAGACAGGGAATTTTTGTAAAGAATTATTTTTTTACATAGAAGGGGAATTTCGAAAAAGAAAATTCTGATTTAGAAGAACGGCATGTAAAAAAATCCCTGTTTAAATTGAGAATTATATTTCTATTACAAAATTCTCTGTTCCAAGTCACAATTGTGATTCTTATGTAATATCATGTTCCAACTCAGAATTATAATTTGATTTCCAAAATACTCTGTTCTAAATTATAAATTTTCGAAAGCTTTTAAAATGTTTAGAAATCTCCTGGAATCTTTCAAATTCGTTTGGAATTATTCAAATCTCGTGGACTCTTTTAAATTGACCATATGAAATTAACACACCACCGGGGAAAACTGGGAATTTAAAGTTATCCTTCGGATAGATACCGTGTTCATTTATTGCCAAGAAAATTTCAAAAGTTGGTTTGTAAATCCCACTTTTTATGATATCAGATTCAAACTTTCTGAAAATAAATATAAAAATTTTTAAATTACAGGTTGGAGGAGAACTCTCGACTGTTGTAATGTACCAGATGAATGATTTTGGTCGAATTGCAGTTTGTGGCTGCATATCTTCTTACAATGCTAGTGATTTAAGCGACGTTGAAAAAATCCCTAAGGTTGGCTTGGTTCAACGTGTTTTCATTAACAAACAATTAAAGATGGAGGGTTTACACGTTTCTCGATGGTTCAACCGATACGACGAAAGCACAAATCAAAATCTCAAGTGGATTCGGGAAGGGAAACTTAAATACAGAGAAACTATTACTCAAGGTTTCGAAAATATGTTCAAAGCATTTGTGGGCATGATGCACGGAGAAAATTTTGGCAAAGCTATTGTTAAGGCTTAATATGAATCAGTAATATTTATTTTTTAATTTCCTGTGATGAAAGTTGCCAACATTTTCTGATTGGGAAAATAGAACTGTATGATATATAGAAACTAGTTTTAAAACATTTTAAGAAAAATATTGTTTACTGACATTATGTGAGCGATAAAGCGCGAAGGAAATATTGCATTGACCATTTATAAAATATAAACATATAAAACAAGATTATTATGATTCCAATTTTAAATTGTGTAGTTCAATCACTTCAAAAAAATAATAATTTGAATGTTAATAATAACTTGAAAAATTGAAAAGGTACCTCAAAGTATTAAGTTTTTTATGCTTTTTCGGAATTTTCCCATTGTAGATGATTTAAATTTTAAATATTCTATAGTGAAATAGTAAAATTTCAAATGTATACCAGTATTAAATTGATAATTTTGAATGTTTGTTTCTTTGAATTCTTTTTCATTCTTTAAATTCTATGTATTATTTTTCATTATTTTAAATTGTTTGAAATGCTTTTTAACTCCTTCAAATCCTCTGGCATTCTTTTAACTTCCTTGAACTCTTCTGAATTCTCTGATATATCTGAATTCCTCCAAATGCTCTGAATCATCTGAATTCGTTTAAATTGCCTAATTTCGTGGAATTTCCTGAATTCCAAGGGCTTCAAAATAATTGAATGAATTCAGGGATTTTATATAATTCAGAAGATTTCAGGAATGCAGAGGAATTCAGATGAACAGGAGGAATTCAGGGATTTAAAAGAATTCAAAATATTTCAGAAATTCAGGGAATTTAGATAATTTCCTGAAATCCTTCAATATTTTGAATTCAGAGGAATCAAAGAATAAAGGAATTTCAGGAATTTAGAATATTCAAGGAATCCAGGGAATTCAGAATATTCGAGGATTTCTGGTAATTCAGAATATTAAATAAATTCGGATTATTGGAAGATTTCAGGGATTTCAGAGAATTTCAGGGTATTTAGGGAATTCAAGAAATCAGGAGAATTTAGAATATTTAAAGAATTCAAGGTATTCAGAGAAATAAAGGATTTCAGAATATTCAAGAAATGCAGACCATTTCAGGGATTTCGGAGCATTATGGTAAATAAAAAAATTCAGAAAATTTCAGGAATTCAGAACATTCAAAAAAATGCAGGGAATTCAAAATATTCAAGGAATTCAGCATATTCAAGAAATTCAAGGATTTTAGGAAATTCAGAGAATTTCAGGAATCATAGCATTTAGGAAATTGCTTGGAATGCTTTTAAACTTCTTCAAATCCTCTTGCATTCTTTTAACTTCCTTCAAATCTTCTGAATTCCTCCGAATTCCCTGATATATCTGAATTCTTGTAAATGTTATGAATGATCTGACTTTATTAAATTCGTTTAAATTCCCCAAATTCCTTGCATTATTTTGAAATCCTTGCAATTCTCTCAATCATCTGAATACCTGGAATTTTTGTGATTTCGTCAATTCCTGGAATTTCCCGAATTTCTTAAATTCGTAGAATTTCCTGAATTCCAAGGGCTTCAAAATAATTGAAGGAATTCAGGGTTTTCTTAGAATTCAGAATATTAGAGGAATTCGGATGAATAGGTGGAATTCAGGGGGTTAAAAGAATTCAAAATATTTAAGAAATTCAGAGAATTTAGATAATTTTAGGAATTCATAATATTCAAGGAATTCAGGAAATTCAGAATATTCAAGGATTTCAGGGAATTCTGAAAATTCAAGGATTTCAAGGAATTCAGAATATTAAAGGGATTCAGGATATTCAAAGATTTCAGGGATTTTGTAGGATTTCAGGTATTTTAGTGCATTTAGGGAATTCAATAAATTAATATAATTCAGAATATTTAAAGAATTCAGAAAATTTAGAGAAATGAGTGATTTCGGATTTAGGTCATTGAAGAAATTCAGAGGATTGAAAGAATTTCAGGAATTCAGAACATAAAGAAATTCAGGAAATTCAAAATATTCCAGGAATTTAGGGAATTCAGCATATTCAAGAAATTCAAGGATTTTAGGGAATTCAGAGAATTTCAGGAATGTAAGGAATTTAGAGAATTCAGAATATTCAAGGAGTTCAGAGGATTACAGAAATTCAAGAAATTGAAGGAATTGAAAGAGTTCGGAGAATTCAAGGAATTCTAAGAATTTTAGGAATTCAAAATATTCTATGAATTCAGGGGATTCAGAGAATTTCAGGAATTCAAAGTATTCAAGGCTTCCAGAGAAGTAAAGGAATTTCGAGCATTTAAGGAATTAAAGGAGTTTAGAGAATTTAATAAATCTAGAATATTCATGGAATTTCAAGATTTCAGAAAAGTCAACGAATTCAGAGAATTCGCGAATATTCAATGAATTCATTGAATTTCAGGGATTTCAGAACATTTAAAACATTTAAAAAACATTACAAGAATTTACGAAATTCAGATTATTCCAGATTTTCAAGGATTTCACACAATGAAAGGAATGTAGAGATTTTAAGCAATTTAGGGAATCTGCAAAATGTTCATTACTATAAATATAAAACTCCTAATTTTGAAGCAAGAAATGGAAATGTTTAATTTTTACTTTTTCATATAAGAAACTAAGAAGATTAAAGACTCCACTCCTGCTTGAAATTAAAAAAATTGTAATTGTAATACATTTGACTAATTTAGTTATTTTTACTGAAATGAATATCAGGCTTCTTCTTTATTCCATGTATTTTAAGCCATACAAAAATGAAAAACTTATTAACTGAAAAAGAAAATTAAAGAATTTAAATGCAACGTCAAATATATTTATTTAAAAAATATTAGTTTCCAACTAATAATTTCATTTTGTTGTACAATTTCGAAGATTTGAAACTGCTCTCAATTTCATATATTAACATTTGAATATTATTTCATTTTACGCTAATGTCTTTCTAAACTTTAATACTTCTAAACTTTCAATACTAACCCATCCGATGTAAAGCTTTAGTATTATTATTTGAAAATATTTAAAAGGGATTAAATTTTGATAATTTTTACTTTCACGTTATTCATATATTCAAGCTTTCACTCAGAAATAAAATTGTATCTCTAACCTGAAAGGATTAACAGTTTACACATAAATTCGACATGGTTTAGTTTTAAGCATATTATTAAATTTGAATTATGAGCGAAAAAAATTATGGACGCAGTAAATTTATAACCTCTAATAATTTTATGAGTGAAATGAGTTTTGAGTCAATCTAGAGAATTAATTGAATATAAAAATGTATAAGTACTATATAAATTTGCATAATTATTTAAAATTTTTAAATACTTATTTTAACAATTTACTTATTAAATTTAAATTCTTGCCGACAAAAAATTACCGACGCTGTCAACTTAGAAGTTTTTCATAGTTTTTTGAGTGATATGACTGTTATGTCCGTTATACAATTTTCTTTCAGGTTCAATAAAAAAATCATTGTTCAACCAAAAAAAAAAATTTTCAACCAATAAGATTAATTTTCTAACAAAAAGGATGAATTTTCAACAAAATACATTGATATACATCAAAATATTTCAATTTTTTACCAAAGAAATTAATGTTCAACCAGGAAGATTAATTTTCTACCAAAAAAGATGAATTTTCATAAAAATACATGAATTTTCAACTAAAAAGATAAATTTCCGTCCCAGAATGTGAAAAAATTGTAACCCTATAACGGATTTTCATGAAAATAGTTAAATTTTCAACTAAATAAGATAAATTTCCAACCCAATACGAAATAGTTCAATTTTCAGACGAAAAAAAAAATTCTCACACAAATAAATTTTTTTTTAATGATATAGTTAAATTATTAACTAAAGAAATGATTTTTTAACTATAATGATGAACCTTCAATTTAAAAAAATTAATTTCGAACCAAACAGTTGAATTTTCGAACAAAAAGATGAAGTTTTAACCATAAAGATTAATTTTCTACCAAAAATGACGAATTTTCAACAAAATACATGAATTATCAACTAAAAACGATAAATTTTCAACCAAAAATGGAATAGTTATATTTTCAGTTTCAAAAATTAGTTTTTAACAACAACAATATAAATTTTCAACAAAATACATGAATTTTCAAAAATAATAATGAATTTAAAATAAAAAAATTTAATTTTGAACCAAATAGTTGAATTTTGGACATAAAAGATGAAGTTTCAACCATAAAGATTAGTTTTCTACAACAAAAAATCGAATTTTATGCTAAAAAAGATAAATTTTGAATCAAAAATGAAAACGTTATATTTATAGTTGAAAAATTAATTTATAACAAAAAAAGAACGAATTTTCAAGAAAATATATGACTTTTCAACTGAAAAGGATCTATTTTCAAACAAAAAATGAATGATTAAATTAGTAGTTGAAAATATAATTTTCAATAATTTAAAAATAAATTCTCAAGAAAGTAGTTGAATTTCCTACAAACAAAAAGTTTTCTGAATTAAAATGATGAATCATCAACTCAAAAATTGATTTTTTAACAAAGTAGTTCCACTTATAAGTACTAAAATTTATAGCTAATAAGTAGTTGCATTTTCAACGAAAAATGTAATGGTTAATATTTCAACCAAAATATAATTTAATTAGAAACCATAAATAGTTGAATCAACCAAAAAGATTGACTTTTTTGTTTTTAACAAAATTTTTGAATTTTGAACGAAATAATAAAATTGTATGTTCATTCCGTTCATTCCCTAAGTTTATAAATCACATATACTGCCGTACAAACTAAAAAGATACATAAGTCCAATCTCACTCGAACTGAGAAAATCGAGAAAAACTGTTTGCCCAAAGAACTCTGAGATCGAATAAAATTTTGAATAATCTAGATACACTATTTCGGTAAAAATAATGTGCTCTTTCATATTTTGCAATCAAAAATTGATGTTTTAAACAATTTCTATTAGAAAATGGACTTGCGATTATTTACTAGTCGCGGAAAGTGAAAAATACAAGGCAAAAAGAACACAAAGGCACTTGCGGACGATGCCTTTATCGGAGAGCTCGAGCACGGCCTCAAAATACAACAACAAAACATACGTAAGGGACACTGTGTGTTCAGCGGCAGTCCCGAACTTAACCGAACGATCGTCGCTAATGTATAGCCGAATCTAGCCGGGACTTATTTCCCTTGGATTTCCGATCAGAGTCCGAGCTATTTCACAAGGCTAAAACATACGTAAGGGCAAGCGATTCTTTTCGTTTGTAAATTCGCTCCGCACTCGGTCACTTTTACAAGGCAAAAAAGACACAAAGTTCTTTAGGTTCTTTTTGATTTGTATGCTGATGACGTATTACATGCCTTATACAAATTTTAGGACACACAAAGTACTTTGTGTATCTTTTTATGTTGTATTTTTCAACTTTTTCGACTTTCCTCATTTATAAACAATCGTTTTTTGCAATAAATATTAATAATTTTTATTAACACAGTTGGACGCAGCTTTTTCTTACGAATCCAACGATACCAAAAACTCATTTTTCATAAAAATGTCACTTATGTATCTTTTTAGTTTGGACGGCAGTATACTCGTTCCGTCCGTTACAACGCCTAGCGTAAAAACTATTAGGTCTACCGGCTTAATTTTTTGCATGGGTTTGCGTGTCTAATGCGATGAAAAATACTGGTAACCTTAAGTTAAATGCTCATCACAGCCTTGCTATGCAAAAACAAGAAAAATTTAGGTCCTTTGACCCAAAAATGATTAAAATTGACTCTATAATTGGGCAAAAAACAACAACATATAGGATCGGAAATTTTCTGTAAAAGCGAACAAAATTCTTTATAAACTCCTAGGGTCAACTTAAAAAAATTAATAAATTTAACTTAAAACTAACATACATGTTTGGAAATTAAAAAAACAACGGAAAAATCTTAACCGTACCTGTTTCTGCCACCCGGCGCTTCACGAACTTATTTTTTATTCAAACGTTTCAGTGCAATCTGTACAACATGTTAATTATTTTAAATACATACTTTTCAAAATTTCCCATTTTTCAGGCAGTTCTATGTTTTTTTTTAATATTAGTAAAATTCCACACATGTCAAGTTTTTTCAATTGAATTGAACAGTCACAATAATATTGCACCTTCAGGAATTGTGAACAAAACTTAGGTCCGCGCAATAAAAATCGCGAATTTTCATTTTCGGACATGAAAAATTTTAAAAAAATCAGAAAATTAGGACAGCGATAAAAAATCAGGACATGTTCTAGTAAATCAGGTCGTCTGGTCACCCAAATATAATAGTACTTTATATTTTCTTGTCGAGTGTGAACTCGTGGATGGACGTCTCTGTTAATTTTTGAATTTTACATTTTATTTTATTGGCAGTTAACGCACCAAGGTGATTATAAGAAATTATATTCAACATGTTTTTTAACGTCTGCTGAAAATTAAACCCTTTAACATTTATTGTTTAGTAAGCGATACTTAGAAAGAGGATGATTATGGCACGCGTTTTATTACGTATTTTGAAGTGAGGCAAGGTTCGCGCAATGAATGTAATATACGGAAGGTAAATGGGGTATAAATTAACTCGACTACGCGTAGCTGTAATGTCGATGACTTCAAGCTCGATGCACATACAAATAACAGTTATTATACTATAGAGGTCATTGTTTACGGCATGACATGAATTCCTGCTTGAGGATGTCAGCAAAATGGTTATTGATATTCCGAAACAAACACTAGCCATTATCAAGTAGGTACCTTTTATGATTTCGTACAGGGCTCTTACTTTGTCCATACCCGGTAACCCAACTACTATCCTGGTGGAAAATTGTTTTTAAAAAAGTACAAAAACTACAACCATTTTTACAGGAATCCAGAAATAAATACAATAAATTATAACAAAAATTACAGGAAAGTACAACTTTTTTCTATTATTGGAACGAATTTTGTACTTTTTTTGTATTTTATTGTATATTGTTGTATTTTATTATAGTTTTAATTTCTTAAAAGAATTAAGAAAAAAGTACAACTACAAGAATCTTCAGGATTGTACAGGTTTTGCAGACAAAAAGTTGTTCTTTTTCGATCTAGGATGACAAATATTTAGAAGATTGCAATGAGATAATTTTGAATTGAGATGTGTACATGATCGCTATTACAAAAAAAGCTGGTATGTTTAAACTTTAAAGGAATGGTAGAATATTAAAAGACAATAAATAATAATCGTTATTAAACAACAAAAAACCTTACGTTTGAAGTTTTTTTTCCAAATATATAGCAATCGAGTGGACACCATATATGTCATTTAAAATTATTTCTTCGCAATGTTTTCAATATTTGTCTTCCTAGGTCGAAAAAGAACAACTTTTTAAGTGCAAATAAAAATTGAACAATCGAGAAAGAATTGATTACGATCATTAAAATTAAAAGATTGGAACTCTTGAAGATACAGAGTTTTTCAATTGAAGTTATAAAAACTAAACTGCAAATTAAAACACTCAAAGTGAAATACTTTTGAATTTTAAACTTTCAAAATTAAAGCTTAACATTGTTTAATTCAAACGTTTAATAATTTACGCGTAGAAAATTGAAGTTTTTAACACTTTTCAAATTAAATTTTTTTTTATTAAAAGCCTTTAAACTGCAAATTTTTTTAATTTTTATAACAGTCCAATTGAAGAATGAATCAAAAAATTTATAAATTTTCAAAATTATATCATTTTAAGCAATTTTAAGCTAGAAACAATAATTTATACATCAAAACTTGTTTCGAAATCTTTTCAAATATTCTCTTAAATAATTTTTCAAGAAATCATAAAAAAAATTTCCAGGAATCTAATGAAAAGATTCATTTTTAGTTTTTCTAGGAATTATAAAAAAATTTATTCTTCTGAAACCTTGCAAAATGCTTAAGAAGCTTCTAAATTGTGTGTTCGAAATCTTAAAAAATCTACATTTTGCTTTAAATGTTTTGAAATATTTTCAAATTTTAAATTATTTTGTAATCTTTTCAATACTTCTAAATATATCATAAACTTACTCGAATTTTTTACTAATTAATAATTGTTTATATGTTATGTAATAATAAAAAAAATTTAATCTTTTTAAATATTCTCTTAAGATTATGATTATTGAAAACAATAATTAAAATTTTCGCTGAATGTTGCCGGCTTCATTTTGGATTTTTAATGTCTGAGGTTATTTTAAAGATAATCACTCTTGATTCAATACGGAACTGAAGTTAAGTGTGTTTCTAACAATTGCTATAATTTATTAAAATCCATCGCTTTTATTATTAATGTAACTGTGATGACTGCGTCACTAAATTTTAATATTTTGCAAAATAAACTTATAAACACTTAAATAAGGTTTTTTTCATTAAAATTAATATTTCTGTCTGAATTAATTTGCATAAAATTATTTTGAAAAATAAAAAATATCTGATTTGAAATTACTTTTAATAGGCGTGGATATCTAGGTAAAATTTTAATGTGAAAAAATGTTAGATAACTGAAATTGCTGCTAGATCTGTAATTTATTGTAATAGCAAAAGTGCTTGGTAAAAGTGTAATCTTTTTTTTAATTGTAGTTTCTTGTTGAAACTTATACATATATATTACATGTCCTAAAAAAATTGACAGTAACGTACAAGTCGAAAAAATACAGGTTTGCAATATTTCAACTTTTGTGAAATCTTTTATTTTTACATTCTCATCCTAATGAGAAGGTATTGTTTTTATGTAAAATTTTACTTAGTCGCTTTTCATCAAACCTCAACGTTTTGAGACCCCCTGAATCAGAAAAAACGATTCTCACGAAGGTGTCTGTAGTCCGTAGTCTGTCTGTAGTCTGTAGTGTGTAGGCACGATAACTTTCGAAAAAATGATCAGACTGGATTGAGTTTTGGCACGCTTTTTTAAGACCTAAAAGAAAAGGACAAGTTCCATAGCCAGCTATTTTTGATAAAAATTTAAAAAGTTAAAACATTTGAAAAATTTTTGAGAACATTTTTTTCAAGATTTGAAAATTGCATGGACGGCTATTTTTAGTATTCGGAAGGTCGGACAATTTATCTTCACGACTTTATTCGATAAAAAAAATTATAAGAGTCAAAATTTAAAAAAAAAAACAAAAATGAGAATTTTAAGCTAAACAGCGCACGATATGAAAAAATGTCAAGTGAAGAAAAACGTGGTTTTTTGAAAGCCCTGCAAGATTATTATAACAATTTTTCTTAAAAAATCGAAAATTCGAATTTTGATTGCACAAAAGATAATAAATAATCAAAAATTCCATTTTATGGTCAAACTATGTAAGATACGAAAAAAGATGAACAAACAAATATTGTGCTCCCAAAAAAGATCTAAAAATTTCTCAAGAATCACTTCTTGATAGGATGCGTAGTTTTTGTTTTATTCCTGAAAAATAACATTGAAAATAAAAAAAAATAAAAATTTTGGAAATACGGCACAAGCTAAGAAAAAAATTAATGAACAAAAATTGCGTACCTAAAACATATCTACAAATTTTGTATAAATTTCTTTCTGATAGGACGCGTAGTTTTGGGGTTTTTCATAAAAAATGACATTAAAAAAAAAAGAAATATTTGTGGATAAACAACAATGGTGCGAAAAAAAATTGACAGACAAAAGTTGATCACTCAAAGAAGAGATACAAATTTGTTATAATTGATTACATTCTCATCATTTACGATTGAAAAAATATTAGAATTATCCGAAATTTGATACCACACAATTCAGATATCGAACCAAACGACGCAAAATACGAAAAAAAGTTTCAAAGAGCAATTATAGGTTTTAAAAAGTCCTACAAAATTTATCCTAACCATTTTTCAATAGGATTCATCATTTTGATTTTATTTATCGAAAGTACTATGCAGAAAAACGAAAATTCAAATTTCGAACCAAACTACATGAGATAAGGAAAAAAATCAACAAGGAATGTTTTAGAAAGTCCTAAAAAATGTATTTGAACCATTTCTTGATAGGACTTGTCATTTTGGTTTTATTCATCGAAAATGCTATGAAAAAAAGTCGAATATTAAAATTTTGAGCCAATAAAACGACGCAAAATATGGGGAATATTTTTTTGAGGAATTTCAACGTTTAAAAATTCCTACAACATTTCTTTGTACCATTTTTTGACAGAACTCCTGGTTTTTAATTTATTTATCGAAATTGATATGAAAAAATTGCAAATTCGCGAGATACGTAAAAAATCTAAAAGAAGACTTGTAGGATATTTTGTGTTACCCATCAAAAATAATATTATTATTATTATACCATTAAGGCATTTCCCTTTCGGGGTAGGCGTGACTTGCTCGGTTGGAAAATAGTAGTGTGTAGATGGGTATATATAGGTATAAGGTAGATAGGTATGAAGGTGTAAGGTATGGATATTTTAGATTGATCTAGAATTCTCGTGTTATTTATTTAAATGACACGTTCGTTCCGCAACACTGCTCCGACCCAGGTTGCTGATCAATCTCTCTAGCGATCACCCCAGGTGAAGAGTCTCACAAAATTGTTATGTGTGGTTCCCCACTTGGGCCCATTAGTATCCAAGGTCTTTGTTTCAGGCATCATTCACTCTATTTATATTTATAATAATTAATTTTTCACGTGTTGCAAAAATACAACTTTATATTTTTTTTAATTCTTTATAAAACCGTTTCACACACTTGTAATTAAAATTGTTTTCCTCCTTAGCTCTGCATTTATCTGCATTAAATGTTTCGTGATGTGGATTGTAAATCTCGATGGGAGAAGTGCATTACGCATCATTATGAGTGATAACAAAATTCGCATCGCGGAATCACAATCAGAATTTCATTCCCGCTGAATCCTCCTTCCGCTTTGTTCGGTTCAGCCTATCCCGGTGATTATCATCGCGGGAATGGTGAAAGCAAAAGCGGATATGCCGGCAATAGCAATTTAGTTGAACTAACAGGACAATTCTGGGAGAAAAGTAATCAGCCATCAAATCCCAGGAGTCGGAGGGGCATAATTTTTCATTTTTTATCCAATTTTACGCACTCATTTCTTCCCCAAGTCTGCTGAGCGCCTACTTGAATACTAACAATAACGACGTTTCTTACCTTCACTCGAGATGTAATAAAATTCATCTCGAGTCCCGTCAATTTCTGAAGAAGTGCTGAAAATGTAGTCCGCAAAAGTGAAATCGAGTTGTGAGAAACATTTTAAACGGTTGAATGCGACTTCGATTTTGTAAAAACGGAAAGTATTTGTTTAGATTTTTGAAATCTAAACATCCAAAGTTAGGGAATTTAATATTTTGAAATATTAAAAATGGAATCATTCTAAATTATAATGTGTTTAATTGAAATCGTTTTAATTTCAATTCTAAATTTGTATACCTTGTACCAGAGTGGCTGTAGGTCAGGGAAAATCTGGAAATCAGGAAAAAGTCAGGGTGCCTCTATAAGAGGCAATTTAAATAACTGTTAAGGATAATAAATTTGAATTTTTCAAATTTTACTTTGAAATTATTTTGTTCATTTATAAAAGATTCTATACGCTAATACTATTACAAGATTAAGATTCTGGTCTTTGAATATCAGGGAAAAATGTCAGGGAAAAATGAAAGTTTTTCGACCACCCTGATATATTCTGGTCGGTAATATTTATTTTCCTTACATTTCTATTTCTCTTGAGTTTCTTCCTCCCGAGAATTATATTCCTAATTAAAATTTTTATTATTTTGTTAGAAATTCAACAATTTAATTAAAAGTCATTGTTTTGGGTTGATGATTCAAATGTTTTGTTGAAAATTCTTCTTTTTTGGTTGAACTCAACAGTTTTAGATTCAAAATTAAAATCTTTTTTTGTTGAAATGTCTACTATTATATTATTCGTTGAAAATTATTTTTGTTGTTGAAAATTGAACTACTTGGTTGAAGGTTGAACCACTATGTTAAAAAAATATTTTTTTTTTAATTTATCATTTTATTTGAAAATTCATCTCTTTGGTTGAAAATTAATTTTTTTAACTGAAAATTTAACTATTCCAGTTGAAGATATGACATTTTATGTTAGTTGAAAATTCATCTCTTGGTTTGAAATTTCCTCTCTTTTTCGTTATAAATACTACAGTTTTACAGAAAATTTGTCTTTAGCTTGAAAGTTCAACAATTTTGATGAAATTTTTTTCTTTCTTGACTGAAAAATCTTTATTTGTTGGAAATTCGTCTTTTTGGTTGGAAAATTCATAATTTTAGTTGAAAATTCATCTCTTTGGTTAAAAATTGAAATATTTCGTTCAAAATTCGTTTCTTTTGTTGACCATTAATTTTTTTACTGAAAGTGTAACTTTTCCATTTTTGGTTGAAAATGTATCTTTTACAGTTACAAATTCAACTGTTGGTTTGAAAAATCATGTGTTCTGTTGACATTTCATCTTTTTTGGGAGAAATTTATTCTTTTTTTGATTAGAAACGAAACTTACATTTTTTGTTAAGAATTCATCTGTGTATTTAGGATTTTAAACTGTTTGGTTAAAAATTCAATTTTTATGTTGAAAATTGATCTTTTCGGGTTAAAAAGTATATATTTCGATGATAATATTGAATGAATCAATAAAAAATAGTTATTTTTACAATATTTTTAGTATAGAAAGAAGATGTCAACGCTAATGTAAATTTCTCCTCTGACAATACGAAACATTTAAAATAGAGATCTACAACTTTTTTTATGAAGAATATAAAGGACAATTTCAAACGATTTTTTAATTATTTCTGCCATTAAAGAATTTATAAATTATACCATTAAGCCATTTCCCTTTCAGGGTAGGCGTGACACTACCCGATTCGGGTAGTGTTTCTAGGTGGATAGTTTCTTGTAGTAAATAACTACAAGTGTGGGGCTCACCACACCCACAATGTGCCAACAGCACTCAGTTTTCTCGAATGGTCACCCATCCAAGTACTAACCGCGCCCAAAGCTGCTTAACTTTAGTGATCTGACGGGAACTGGTTTTTTCAGCGTGGTATGGCTGTTATAATAAAAATATACTTAGGCCATTGAAAATCTATTTACGTGGATACAAAAAAGTTTTACAACCAATAAAATTGGTTAAACAATAGTATATTACATTACTCGTAGGGTTGGACAGGTCTTTACGGGGAGATCAATGTTTCCAGGACGAGTTGTAAAACCATGACCATGGTTTTTCAGGTCATCCCTGCGAACATTGAGCTCCACGTGAGTACCTGTCTAACCCTACGAGTGATGTACGATATTGTATTTGCCATCAGTATGTTATGAGATTGTTTGGAACTAATAATCTGTCCGCGGCTGTTTACCGTTCGGTAAAGGGCTATCTAACGCTCACTTTTCAGGGGGCGTTATAGGCTCATAACATGATGGTAAATAATTTTTATATGTTTAAAATCGTTCCCATAATCAAGAACATTTTTTTTGTCTTTTAAAAATATCATCATTAATCCCAGTAATCCAGAGTAATCGGCAGTAATCCAGTTCTAAGCTGGAGTAATCCGGTTCTAATCCGAAGTAATCCAGTTAATTCAAAGTAATTTAGGTAATCCAAGTAATTAACGTGTAATCCAGAGTAATCCAGGTAATTCGGAGTAATTTACATAGGTAATCCAAATAGTTTTTAACGATATTGTTCAACATTTTTTTTGAAATTAATTTTCTCAACTGAAAATGTATATTAACAGTTGATCTTTCTTAGATGAAAATTCGTCTTTTTCAGTAGAAAATTAATTTTCTTGATTGAAAACTCCACTATTTGGTGCAACATTAATCGACTTTCTAGAAAACATATTTATATTGCAAACTCATATATTTAAGTTGAAAATTCAACTATTTGGTTGAAATATCAACTATTATATTTTTTGTTCAGAATTCATGTCCTTCGGTTAAAAATTAATCTACTTTGTAGAAAATTAAAATTTTTTTTCAAAAAGTCATGTTCTTGGCTGAAGATTTATCATTTTAGTTGAAAATCTCTTTGAATGAAAGCTTTGTTGTGTTCTTGTAGCTGATAAAGATTGATCATAGTAAAAATGATAATTATAGTTACGGTAATGTAAAAATTATAAAAAAGTGACGCGGATTGATATTATTAAGTTTGAAATTGGCAAACCTCCTCCTTGCCCCTTCGTGGAACTTTCTCGGAGACCGCAGCGCAACGCGCTACATTCCTCGGAGCATTATCTGATCGTTTCAATCGATTTGTCGGCAATCGGTTAATTTAACACAGTGAAACTCCATCGCAGACCAGCGTACCGTTTTTGTCCCACATCCACTTGCGGACTTCTTCTCATATTCTTTTTTGGGGTCATCAAGTGGCCTTTCATCGACATTCGCTATAGCTTACTCAACCCACTGTTACTCAAAACGTGTGACATTCGAACTTGACCGTTCAACTTACTTTCAGAATTTATGCCATTCATTATTACATATTTTCATATTGACCCTTTTTATTTATTATCTATTAGGTCTATAAATTATTTCGGTGCCTTCACAAAAGAATCTGAGGGTACGGAATGTTGCAGGCAGTGTCAAGCAGGGAAAACGCGAAGTGGGTACTCAAAACTGGGGTAAACTTTCCGTGGTGAGTCGCAGATATCTCTGGCGGACTCCGCTGGAGGCAGCACGTTACAGGCCTGCAATCACGGAAAGTTTACCTCAGTTGGGAGTAATCAGCTGCCTATTACGCTGGTTGAACGATTACCCGCAACGCTTCGTACTTATGATTATGCTGAGGGTTTGGAGAGCTGGAAAAGGGACACAGGATGAGGAGAATACTTATGATTATGTCTGGGGGGCTTGAAGAACTGCAAAAGGGGCTTGAAGAGCTGGAAAAGGGGCATGAGGAGGAGAACACTTTTGATTATGTCTGAGGGTTTGGAGAGCTGGAAAAGGAGCACAGGATGAGGAGAATACTTATGATTCTGTCTGGGGGGCTTGAAGAACTGGAAAAGGGGCTTGAAGAGCTGGAAAAGGGGCACGAGGAGGAGGAGGAGGAGGAGGACACTTTTGATTATTTCTGAGGGTTTAGAGAGCTGGAAAAGGGGCACAGGATGAAGAGAATACTCATGATTCTGTCTGGGGGGCTTGAAGAACTGGAAAAGGGGCTTGAAGATCTGTAAAAGGGGCATTATGAGGAGGAGGAAGAAAAGGAGGGGGAGGAGGAGAACACTTATGATTCTGTATGAGAGTTTGGAGAGCTGGAAAGGGGACATCAGGATGAGAACACTTATGATTCAAGTTTGACCAAGAATTACGCAGATGTTTAAAGTATAAGATATACCGCGAAACATACAGATGTTAGCGCGTAAGATATGCTATTCTTTCGCGAAGTTAGGCGTACAAATATTTTTATGTTAAACTGAAACTTCCGAAGTTTCAGACTGAAAGATCCAAGATGCTAAAGTCGTTGTTCGAGTACAGGAAAACGCCATACCTCTATCGGCCACTTGATGAAGCTTATAGTCAATGTTTCGTTTCGTATGTAAACTTATTGAAAAATGATGATTATTAATATTTTGGTCACAGGATAGTAATAATAATGTTGTAAATTGTTTGGATAGAGTAAAATCATTGATAAAAGACCTGTTTTGAATAAGAGTTAACTAGGGGATTTAGTATTATGTTAAAGATTTCAATGGCTTTTCAGAGATAAAAGTAAAATTTATGGGATTGCAAAGAATTTCCTAAAATTTATAAGGATTTTTAAAGATTGCACAAGATGTTAAAGGTTTGAGGGGCCGAATTTTAAAATTTGTTCAATTTTAAAAATTGCAAAATCGAATTATCAAACAATAGTCAAAACTTTTGTTATCTGAAAATATTCCAAGTTAATTTACTCAAAAAATCCAAATTTTTTTTTCGCTTGATTTTTTTTTCAAGATTCGTCTAATGTAAAAAGTATATTTTATGATAGTCTGCCCTTTGCCCGCGCTTCGGAGAGAAGAGAGAATTGTTTTGTCTAAAAAACGCTCGAAAAAACGAATATCCACTTTTATGCCAAAATGACACAAGATATGAAAAAAGTCAGAGAAACAAGTAACAAACTTGTTTCTCTAAGAAAGTTCTAGAAAAATGTTCTATAACACTTTCTTCTATCTCGAGCTATTTTTCAGTTTTTTGCGAAAATATATATAAAATAATTTGAAATTTGTTTTTCAACAATATAATTTTATGGTGTCATAAAAAACAAAGAAGCTTTTTTCGTCTTATTTCCTTCGAAAAACAATATATTTGAGTGGCAAATAATCCTGTGACTTGAGTGGGGTCTTCAGAGAATGTTGAAGATTTCAAAGGATTTTTATGGGATAATTTTAAGTGATTTTTAACGGATTTTAATAGATGTAAAAAATTATAATAATTTTATAATAATTTTATAATATTCCTATATATTGTAAACAATTTCACAACAATTAAGGGTTTTCGTAGGATATCAGAGATTTGAAGGTAATTTCATAGAATTTACAAGATTTCAGGATATTGAAAAATATTCCAAGGGATTTCAGAAGATTTCCAAGATTTACAAATACTTCAAAGGATTTTTTGAAGGATTTTATAAGATTTTCGAGGATTTCAATAATTTCAATGGATTTAAAAGGATTTTAAAGACTTTAGGATATTTTAAATATTCCTAAGAATGTTCAAGCGCTTAAAAAAGTTTCAAGGTATTTCAAAATATTACGAAGAATTCGAAATAATAAATTAAAAATTTCTTTAAAAATCTACCATTAAGAATTCGAAATATTTTATAGTATTTTCAAGGATTCCAAGGAATTTTCGAGTGAATACAAAATTTGAAGGAATTTCCAAGGATTTTAATGATTTTAAATAAATTCCAAAAATTTCATGTGGTTTGCAAATTTGTGTAGAATTTCGGAAATTTTGGAAGGGTTTTATAGGACTTATAAGGTTTTACGATTTCCGAGGATTTCAACGATTCTAGGGGATTTTAAAATCTCTCAAGGTATTTCAATCAATTTTTCAGGTATTCGGGAAATAACATCAAATTTCATGGAATTTCACGGGGGTTTCAAAGGATTTTATTGGATTTAAACGGATTGTAAAGATTTTCAGTGAGTTTATAATATTTGAAAGGGTATCAAAAAGAATTTTATACGATGTGGGAAATTTTAATAGGATTTCCAAGTTTTAAAGGTTTTGTAATTTTTCTTAAATTTTAAGAGCTACATTTTTTCAATAGATATGAAATGAGTCATAAATCGTTGAAGACGATAGTATCCACAAAAAACCTATCGAAACTGGACATCTAAAAATTAGTAGCGTCCCTGATTGTACGTTTAAAAATTAAGAATCTTCAAAGAGGCCGTACTTAAATTACGTAACGGATTATAGGCTTTCTTCAAGAACCTCCCTTCCCCCTGTAACGGACCGTAAGAAAATATTTCTATCCCCCCCCCCCACCCTTTTAGTGTACTTAATTTATGGTTTCCAGAAATAATAAGATATGGGACTTGAAACTAATGGCATTTTTTTATATTTAAGGTAATATATGCTTTGCAGGGTGACAACTTCATTTTCAAAATTCTCTGATATTTCCTTGACCAATTTTTTATTTTTTCTGACCATTTATCTTTTTATAAACGGAATAAAACAATATTTCTGATACAGATACAACATTTTCAAATTCATTTATTTATTTTAAACAATAAAATTACTTTTCTACCATAAAACATGACTTTTTAACAAAATACTTGAATTTTCAACAAAATAATCAAATTTTTAATAAAATAATTGAATTTTCTACTTAAAAAGATGATTTCTTATAAAAAGTGTAATAGTTGATGTTTCAACCAAAAAAGATGACATTTCATTTAAAAAAATGAATTTTAAAACCAAAAAGACGAATTTTAAATAAATATTTTTCAGTCATGAAAGAAAAAAAAAGTTCACTTAAATTATTGCTGAACCTTCAAGCCAAAAGACGAATTTTCTATACAGAAATTGAATTTCCAACCAGACAACATGAATTTTCAGCAAAAAATTAATTTTCAACAAAATAGTTAAATTTTCAACCAAAGTAGTTCAACAAAGTAGTTCAACTTTTACCCATACAGTTGAATTTTAAATTAAAAATGATCAGTTTCCAACAAAATAGTTAAACTTTTAACCAAAGAGATTAATTTTTAACTGAAAGTATGAATCTTCAACAAAAAAATGATTCCTTAAGAAAGTGGTACAAATAAAATTTTCAAACAAAATAGTGGCATCCTCAAGCAAAGAAGATTAATTTTTAACCAAAAAGTTGCATTTTTATCTTAGAAAGATGAAATTTCTACTAAAACAGATGAATTTTAAAATGAAAAAGACAAAATTTCAAAAACATATTTGAATTTTCATCCAAAAAATATTTCAGTTGACTTTTAAACATCAACATATGCATTTCAAAAAACGAGTAAATTTTGTACAAAATAGTTATATTTCTAACAAAACAGTTGAATTTTAAACCAAAAAGGATGACTTTTGAACAAAGTTGTTGAATTTTTAATCGAACAGTTGCATTTTTATCTAAGAAAGATAATTTCTACTAAAATAGATGAATTTTTAAATTAAAAACAAAAATTTTCCAAAAAAATAGTTGAATTTTCATCCAAAAAACATTTTAGTTAGGCAACTGTGAAAAAAAGAAATATAAATACAAGGAAAATAAATGACTATGTAAACTAAGAATATTATATCAGGGTTACCGCTAAACTTCATTTTAAAAACTCCGTAATTTGTCCCTGATTAATTCTTCATTTTCCCTGAAGATAATGAAAAAATGAAAGTATTTACAAAATTTAAAGGTATTTTACAATATTTTAGGGTTTCAAGCATTTCAAAGAAGTTAAAGGATTCTATAAGATTATGAGTAACTTCGATAGATGTCAAGAGATTTAACAAAAATTGAGGGTTTTTCAGGGATTTCAGAGGATTTCCACAGAATTCAATTGTTTTGAATAGATTTCAGTGGATTTCAACGTATTTAGGCTTTTAGTGTGGCACAGTTTTCAATATTTTTTACGAGATTGTACTCGATTTTTGTGGGACTACTGTGGATTTCACAAGATGTAAGGAATTTTTAACAATTTCAAGGGATTTCAAAGATTCAAAAGATACCATGGAATCTAACAAGATTTTAACATTTTCAAGTGTTTTCCAAGAATTTCATAGGATTTCAGATGATTTTAAAGGATTTTAAAACGGTATCCCTGTTGTCATTGAAGTCACATTATAAGCACTAAGATTTTTAAATTCTTGTTTTTTTACTGGCCTTCTAATTCACTATAGTAATTATCAAAATTTTCAGGACTATTAATTTATCCCTGAAAATTACGTAAATATCGCAATGAGAAATTTCCTCAATTTTACCTCGCAAGCTTTCCGCAAACTTACGATGCAAGTTTCCCTCAAGTTTGGCTTCCCAAGTTTGCCGTAATGGTGCATTTATACCTCTGTCCGTCCGGCCGGTGCAGGCAGAAAGTCCATAAGAGTAGAAGAGATAGAGAGCGGAAAATTGGATGAAGATTACCAAAGATATTATCTTTGAGATTACTCTCTATCTTAGTTACTCTTATGACTTTTCTGTCTGCACCGGTCGGACGGACAGAGGTATAAATGCACCATAAGGCGGACATTGTCTTACTTGCGGAAAACTTTCCTAAACCTTGCGATGTAAGCTTCTTACACCGCAAACTTTAGGCAAGTTTGCTGCAAACTGTTGTGCTATCTGGGTTCTAAGAGATTTCTAGAGAACTTCAGGGAATACATAAAATGGAATTACAAGGGACATCTAGGTTTTTCTACAGATATCAGGGATTTTAAGAAATTTCATCATATATAAGGATTCACAGGATTTCAAAAGAAATGATAAGATTTCAAGGGATTTTAAAGATTTCAACGGATTACAGAGTTTTTAGGTTATTTTAAAAGTTTCGAAAAAAAATGTACGCGATTTTATCCAAGATGTACTACCAAATTTCAAAAATAGTTAATCCCTCGATTTATTAATTTAGAAATTGAATGACACTATTTTGCTACTATTTTTCAAAATTTATGTCACTATTGACACTATTTTGAATTTCTCAAATGAGTCCGATGACTTCTGTTAAAAAACTTGACGTCGAAAACGACGTAAAGAATGACGTCAAAAATTGGGGTTATGTTCTTAAATAAATAAATAGTATTTTTATTATTACATTCTCATCAGAGAAGGTATTAGATTTGTGTAAAATTTGACCCCCTCCGTTTTTGTCAAATGTCCACATTTTGAGATCCCCTGAACCTGAGAAACAGGTTTTTACGAATGTGTCTGCCTGTATGTCTATCTGTATGCCTATATCTGTACGTCTGCCTGTATGTATGTTTGTCTACTGCGAGCACGATAAATTCGAAAGAATTGACAGATTGGATTGGCCTTTGGTAAACTTCGTTAGTCAGCCATTTTGGATAAAAATTCAAAAAGTTAGAGCATTTACAAAATTTTTGAGACCACTTTTTTCAGAATTTGTAAATTGAATGTACGGTTCTTCATAGTATTCAAAAGGACAAACAATTTTTCCTTATTACTTTTTTCGATAAAAAACAAATGACCGGAGTTCCAGCATTTACAATATTAAAAAAAAACGAAAATGAACATTTAAAGCCAAACAACGAACGATATGAAAAAAGTCAGGAACAGAAAAACGTTGATTTTTGAACAACCTAGGAGATTATCATAAAAACTTGTTGAATTTTTTTGAAAAATCGAAAATTCAAATTTTGATCGCACAAAAAAATAATGAAAAATCAAATATTCCATTTTGCGGTCAAACTATACAAGATAGGAAAAAATATGAGAAGACAAAAATTGTGCACTTAAAAAAGATCTATAAATTTTGTGATAATCACTTTTTGATAGGAGGCATAGTTTTTGTTTACATTCGTAAAAAACAGCAATAGACACAAAATAAATTTTTTTTGGACAAACAACACAAGCTACGAAAAAAAAAAAAATAATGAGACAAAAGTTGTTCACCCAAAAAGAGCTAAAAATTTGTTCCTAATCATTTTTTGTTAGGATGCTTGGTTTTTGTTTTATTCGTAAACAACAACGTTGAAAAATTAAACATTTAATTTTTGGACAAACGACACAACGTATGAGAAAAATGAATTGGCAAAAGTTGCTTATCCAAACAAGAGCTACACATTTGCCATCAATCATTTTTTGATGGGACGCGTAGGTTTTGTTTTAATCGTAAAAATAACATTGAAGATAAAAAAATTAAATTTTGTGGAAAACGACACAAGGTACGAAAAAAATTAATAGACAAAAGTTGTGCACCTAAAAAGGATCTACAAATTTGTTTTTGATAATTTTTAGATAAAACAAGTATATTTTCTTTTAATCGTAAAAAACAAGATTGAAAATAAAAAAATTAAAATTTTGGAAAAACGACACAAGAGACGAAAAAAATGAAGACAAAAGTTGTTCAACCAAAAAAAAATCTAAAAATTTTTTATAAACTCTTGTTATAAAAATAAAAGAATTAGGTTTTTGAAAAAAGGACACAAGCTACAATAACATTTTATTTAATAATTTTTTTCGCCTAAATTATAATCTACAAATTTGCTCAAAACCACTTAACGCTAGGATGCGTATTTTTAGTTTAAATAGCGAAAAATGACATTGAAAATAAACAGATTAGATTTTTGCAAAAACGACACAAAATGCAATGAAATGTTTAATAACAACATTTTTACATTCTCATTCTAAGGAGAAGGTATTGGTTTTATGTAAAATTTGACATAGTCGGTTTTCATCAAATCTCCACACTTTGAGACCTCCTAAGTAAGAAAAAACGATTTTTACCAAGGTGTCTGTCTGTCTGTAGTCTGTAGTCTGTCTGTCTGTCTGTCTGTCTGTAGCCACGATAACTTTCGAAAAAATGATCAGATTTGATTAAGCTTTAGCACACTTTTTTATGGCCTAAAAAGAAAGAACGAGTTCGTTAACAAGCTATTTTGGATAAAAATTCAAAAAGTGAGCACATTTTGAAAATTTTTGAGACCACTTTTTGAAGATTTGAAAATTCTATGTACAGTTATTAGTAGTAAGCAAAATGACGAACAAAATATCCTAATGACTTTTCGTGATAAAAAAAAATTACTGGAGTTATAGCATTTTCAAAATTCCAAAAAACAAACGAAAATGAACATTTTAGGCCGAAAGACGCACGATATGAAAAAAAGTCATGAGGAGAAAAACGTTGCTTTTTGAACACCCCATATTTTTATAACAGTTTTTTGAATTTTTTGAAAAATAAAAAATTCAAATTTTGATCGCACAAAAAAATGATGAAAAATCAAAAATTCCATTTTGCTGTCAAACTATGCAAGATACGAGAAAAGATCATTCCGCCAAAATTGTGCACCTAAAAAAGATTTACAAATTTCTAATGACTCACTTTTTGATATGACGCGTAGTTTTTGTTTTATTCGTAAAAAACAGCATTGAAAATAGAAAAATGAAATTTGTAGACGAATAACACGAGCAACGAAAAAAATGACATAAACAAAATTTGTTTATTCAAGGAGGAGGTACAAATATGTTGTGAATCATGTTTCGATAGGATGCGTAGTTTTTGTTTTATTCGTGAAAATAACATTGACAGTAAAAAAAATCAAATTTTTGAAAAAACAATGCAAGGTACGAAAACAGATAAATGAACAAAAATTGTGCATTAAAAAAAGGTTTACAAACTTGTAATCAATTTTTGTTGTAAGAATATATTCAAAATGAAAAAAATTAACTTTTTTGAACAACGGAACAAGCTAAAATAAAATTTTAACTAATAAAATTTGTCGCCTAAATTATATAATTATTTTTCATTTTAAATCAAATATAAATTTAGTAATTTGTATATGAAGAACATATAACACGAAGCACAAAGTGCGCGATCAGTGTATTTACCAAATCGCACGCCGTAAGTGCCGAACTTTTTTGTTTCTATCATACGGTGCACAGAACCGAGCGTGGAACGCAAGGTTCAAATGATTTTCAAATCAAATATCGAGCGCGAGGCGCGAGTGTCTGGATGAGAATGTGTTCCTTAAGGTCGATAGAACCTTGAGTAAATAAAGTTCCTTTTCAGTCTAAAATAAAAACAAATTTAACAATCACTTAATATGTAGAGGTTTTGATAATTTCATAAGATTTGCAAACAAACTTTTTCTTTTCATCGAAGTCGAACACGAAGTTCAAAAATCTAGAGGAGCCGAGCGTAAAGCGCGATGTAAATACGCCCGAGCGCGTAGCGCGAGGTGAATACATAATCGAGCGCGAAGCGCTAGATAAATATATGATCGAGCGCGAAGCTACAAGATACAAAACCCTTTTTTGTAGGCGTTCGGCCCCTTCTTTGACTAATTTTTTCCTCATTATTTTTCTTCCTCAAAATGGGACGTGAAAGGAAATAAATAAAAATAGAAGAAAAAATATATCTTACCTTTTATGTTTGGTTTAATATATTTTGGTCGATTCAAGCAAAATAATTTTTGAATCAATAAAGATTGATGTGGATGGAAATTTTTTGAAAAGAATGAGTACATTTGCATAGTAGAGATACATTAATACGAAAAATAAAGTTTTCAAAATTTGTATGTACAAGGTGACTAATGTTCTGTACCTTTTTTCTGCGATACATTGACCTGTTCACTGTTCAGCCAAACATGTTCGGTTCGTTCAGCTCTCATGACGCAAAACGGATATACCGAATGAATCACTTAACTTTAACCACTTTCGAAATCTTATTTTTCTCTACTCTATATTCACGAGAGTACAGATTCAGCAATTTCATCTCTAAAATTACTTTAAAAGAGCCAATATATTTATCTGAATAATCTTAAAAAGCTCAAATTACGGATAGTAAAATTCATGAAAACCCAATGAATTTTGTTATAAAACGTTATTTTTGTGTGTAAAATGTAAATTAGGGTGGAGTGAAAATACTGAATTTTAATTTCTATTTGGCACACGGAAGAAGTAAACAAAAATAATGTCTGTTCTATTTTTTAATTCGAAAATTCAACTTTTTTAAAAGGCTGCGTCTAGTGATCCCGAAAAATTGGTGAGGCTGGAAAAGAGGATGGATTAGTCGTCCCAAAATTTTGGACGACTAGCCAAACTTGTGAAAAATATTTGACTATATATTTCAAATTTCGGGACAAGATATTTCTAATTTAAAATTCTTATATTTCTCTTTTGGGCAAAAAATTTATGTCAAATGTTTTGCATGCACATTTTTTTGTAGTAAACAATAATAAAAAATTGGAATAAAAAGAAATGCGTTTAAAATATAATTGTTTGAAAATGTACAAAAATGATGTTTCTTCGAGGTTTAGTCAAGTGCGCATTAAAAAAAGTCCTACGAGCATCTTTTCCATAGCAAATTCTCATCGCGCGCTTCGCTCGCAAGTTTGAGCAATAATGTATTCACCTCGCGCTTTACGCTCCGTTCCTCTAGTTTTTTGAACTTCGTGTTCGACTTCGATGGAAAGAAAAAGTTTATTTATGCAAATATTATGAAAATTTTCAAAACCTCTACATATGAAGTGATTGTTAAATTTGTTTTTATTTTAGACTGAGAAGGAACTTTATTTACTTAAGGTTCTATCGTTTTTCAAAAAAGATAATTTTTTTCATTTTCAATGTATTCTTATAACAAAAATTGATTACAAATTTGTAAATCTTTTTTGAATGCACAATCTTTGTTCATTCATCTGTTTTCGTACCTTGCATCGTTTTTCCAAAAATTTGATTTCTTTTACTGTCAATGTTATTTTCACGAATAAAACAAAAACTACGCATCTTATCAGAAAGTGATCAATGAAAAATTTGTAGATCTTTTTTATATGCACAATTTTTGTTTTCTCATCTTTTTTCATATCTTGCATAGTTTGACCGCAAAATGGAATTTTTGATTATTCATTATTTTTTTGTGCGATCAAAATTTGAATTTTTTATTTTTCAAAAACTTCAAAGATTTGTTATGACAATATTGTAGAGTGTTCGAAAAGGAACGTTTTTCTCTTCATGACTTTTTTTCATATCGTGCGTTTTTTGGCTTAAAATGTTCATTTTCGTTAGTTTTTTGGAATTTTGTAAATGCTATAACTCCAGTAACTTTTTTTTTATCAGAAAAAGTCATGAGATATCTTGTTAGTCTTTTTGAGTACTACTAATAGCCGTACATAGAATTTTCAAATCTTGAAAAAAGTGGTCTCAAAAAATTTCAAAAAACGGCTCACTTTTTGAATTTTCATCCAAAATAGCTGGCTAACGAACTCGACCTTCATTTTAAGACACTTGAAGAGTATAACAAAGGACAATCCAATCTATTAATTTTTTCGAAAGTTATCGTTCTATCAAACTAAAAATCTACAGACTAACAGACAGACAATTTGTAAAAACTTGTTTTTTGAGTTCAGGGGGTCTCAAAACGTGGACATTTGACAAAAACGGGGGGGGGGGGGGGAGGTCAAATTTTACACAAATACCTTCTCATTATAGGATGAGAATGTAAAAAGTCAGGAATCGTCACAAATGGTTAAAGTTCTGAAGATTTCTGAAGATCCTGACCATTTATGGCGATTCTGATTATTTCTGAAGACATGTTAATTCAAATCTAATTTGAAATTTCAAACTCTGACAAAATGAACAGATGAAAGATTTCTGGTTCAAAAATATAAATCCACGTTATCATTTTCAATGCTCTAAATTGAAGAATGAATCAACAAATTTTCAAATGTTGAAAATTATATAATTGTCAAGCAATATTAATTTAGAAACATTACACATTGAACATTTTGAAGTTGATCATTTAACATTAAACAATTTTTAAATTAGAAGTTGAATTATATTTATTATAGGTTTGGTTATTTCTACATCAAATTTCAAAATTTTCACTTGCAAATTAAAAATTCAACAAAATTTAGCAAACAATTTTTAAACCTAAGGATTTTGGAATTACGCATTGCGAACTGAATGATTGCATAATTAAAAAAGTTAACAATTAAACTTGATATTTAAAAAAGGTTGGAATCGGAGTTATTTAAAATTGCATTTATATCATGTGGTATGATATTTACGATATTTCAAATGATTAAATAAATTTTTCTTCCAAGACAATTTTGGTAAAATTTCTGGATCAAAAATGTAATTCACTGTAATTTCCCGGGTTTCCTGGTCCAGCGGCAGTTTTTAAAATTATTAGTTTTAGGGTAAAAAATTCAAAATTCAAAAAGGTCGAAAAATGATTTTTTTTTCAATAAATTGTTTTCATGGTTTTGTGAACATCAACGTATCTATTTATTCTTACCAATTTTCAATTTGATTCTTGTTTCAAATTTCACTTTTTATTCATGTTAGTATTCATTTTAGTAATGTTTAAACTATTTTTAATCAACGCATATATGGTCAAAGTTTCGCCAATTAATTTTAATAGAAAATTGAATAGGTACTTTTTGTATGTTTCGTTTTCAGTAATCATCAATTTGAAGAGCGAATATCTCATATGTATTAAACATTTTGTTCATAGGTTCAAGAACCAATCTAATTTTGCAAATAAAACTAATTACATTTCTGTGCGCAAAGTAGGATAAAATATATAATATTTCTGCGTCTAGTATATAACACTAGGTTGAAATATTTTTTACCATTTTTTCAGAAATATTGTGAAAAAAGTGTAAATATCAGAAAATTTTCTTAGGATCATATTCCATCGAATATAATCTATATTTTGAAAAAACTGTACTGAATTTTCTTTTGATTCTGTCAAGATCTGAACTTAGAATAAATGGGTCGTAATAATTTAAAATTTTGAAATCGTTTATAAATCCATTTATAAACATATAAGAAAATGTATATGAAATTTTTGAATGATTAAAGCTTATTTGTGATATTTTGACTTTTCAAGATATTATCTTCAAAACATATCTTATAAACCACTCCTCTTGGTAAAATCATATTGATCATGATAAAATAATGTTAGTTTTCTCTTCAAATTTAATTGAAATTGACGTGAAAACCATTTGGATTTTCTTAAATTCCTTTGAAATCTGTAAACAATATTTTTAAATCCATTAAAATCTTAAAAATCTGTTAAAATCTGTTGAAATCCATTGAAATTGGTAAAATCCTCCAAAATCTTTAAAATAATTGGAGGTCCTATAAATCTTAATCTTCTCTACTTGAATTGTTGAAATCCGTAGAAATGCCTTGAAACAAAATTTAATTTATTCCATAAAGTATAAATGATTTGAAACTCCTTGAATATAAATTGAATTGAACTTTTTTTAAAACTTAAGAAAAAACGTTAAAATCCCTGGAAATCTTCGAAATCCCTTGAAAGCCTTGGAGATTTAATAAAATTCTTTAAACATTGTGAAATTTCTTGAAATGTCCTTAAATCCCTTGAAATCGTTAGGAATCCCTTCAAATTTAATTTAATTTATTTTCTAAAGTTCACTAGAAATCCCTTGAAATCTTTGGAAATCCTACAAAATTCATTGAAATCCCTTGAAATGTTTGGAAAATTCGTGGAAAAATGTTTAATCACTTGAAAACCGATAAAATCTTTTAAAATTAGTTCAAATATTTAGAAATTTCAAAAAATCCTTTTAAAACCCTGAAAACTCGTGAAAGTCCCTCAAAATTTGTATAAATTCTTTGGACTCTCTTAAGATCTCCTGATGTATTTGGAAATGTTTGAAATTCCGTGAAATTTTTATGAAATCTGACGAAATTGCTCAGAATTCCACGCAATCTTTGAATTCGTTAGGAATCTCTTCAAATTTAATTTGATTCAATTTATTTTCTAAAGTTCACGAGAAATCCCATGAAATCTTGGGAAATTCTAAAAAATTCTTTCCAATCCCTTGAAATAGTTGGACAACGTAAAAATTCTCTAAAATCCCTTGAAACGTTTGGAAACATTTTTAAATTCGTGGAAATATTTTTAATCTCTTGAAAACCAATGAAATCTTTTAGAGTTAGTTTAAATATTTATAAATCCCATAAAATCCGTCAACACCTTAAATCCCGTGAATTTTCCCCTCAAAATTTGTTTAAATTCTTTAGAATCCCTTAAAATATCCTGATATATTTGAAAATATTTAAATTTACGTGAAATTTTTACGAAATCTGACGAAATCGCTAAGAATCCCTTCAAATTCAATTCAATTTCTAAAGTTCAGGAGGAATCCCTTCAAATCTTTGGAAATCCTACAAAATTCTTTGAAATCCCTGGAAATTTTTGGAAAACGTAAAAATCCTCTAAAATCGCTCGAAATGTATGGAAATTTTTTGTAAATTCGTGGAAATATTTTTAAAAACCTTAAAACCCTTGGAAGTCCCTCGAAATTTGTTTAAATTCTTTGGAATCCCTTAAAACCTCCTGATATGTTTGAAAATCTTTAAAATTCCTTGAAATTTTTATGAAATCTGGCGAAATCGATTAAAATCCATGGAAATTCTCTGGACTTCCTTGAAATTCTTTAAAATTTGTCTATTTTTTGCAACCACTCTTTCAATATTTACACATTCTTTATTTCTATACTGATTTTCCTATAGTGATTTTCTATCATGATTTTTCTAGAATCGCAAACAATTATAAGAAATTCATTGTAGGAAAATTATTATAGACACGTACTGAATTTCCTATAATATTTTTTCGTAAGGAGGGATTACAAGGTATTGTAAAAGATTGCATGGGGTTGCAAAGGATTGCATGGGATTGCATGAGATGAGTAGATCCTTAAAAAATATTTTAATTAATTTCTTAAAGGAACACAAAGTTTTTAATGTTTTATCTTGTTGGTGCACATTTTGAAAACTGCATTGTTTTCGTACTTGGTCTCTTTATATTTTATAATCTTGTAATAATTGGGTTTAGGTTCCGAAATTTTAGTAATCAGCAGACAAATTATTTATTAAATCAGGCGCTTTGGCTTCAAAAGAAAGTAAATTTTCCGAAATTTTTATAATTCAAACACTTGAAATTGAAATTTTTCAAATTTGGAGACCTTTGAATTTCAAGTGTCAAAAATGTAATTCTTGCAACTTTGAAAATTTTAGATTTGATTTTCCACTTTTCTAGTTTCTACAATTGAATCCGTATTCAACTAAAATTGACCAATAAAATGTTGAAATTCAATTTTGGAACACTGAAAGTTATTAAGAATAACGAATGCTTTCTTTTTTCCTGCAGTAAAACCTTTTAAGTGAGCAATTTGTTTGACCGAGTGTAAAGTTACATTAGAGACAAAAGTGATTTTCACTTGTGGCTTTGCGTGAATTATTTAGATGCAAAGTGAACCTGTCAATCATCCAATTATTGGATGCAAATCCATTTATTTTTTATGAAAATTGTATGCGAAAGTTGTACGAAAGTCACAGTTCCGCCTCAAGATTATAGTAATAGTTTTAGTTTTCAAGTAGGACGGAACAAATGACAAGCAATGGAGGCAAGCAATAATTGCTTGCTTTCATTGCTAATTTTTCAAGATACACAGTTACATTTTTGGCAATTTCTGGTACATTTACCCCCCCCCCCCCCCCATAATTGACTTTTTCCTGTCAGTCTTCATTCTCCTTGACATCATTTTTCTCATAATTTTCTATTCATTATTCACTTTGCCAAAGTTTTATACTTGATGGGTCCTTTTTTTTATCTACATTTTATCCTTTGTTAATGACTTGAGTGCAATCTTTATTTCTCATAAGACTTGAAAACTTTGACATTGGTGAACGTATTGATTCATTGAAAATTAAGATTTTAAAATTTGTTCTTCAAAACTGAAAAATACTAATTTCTTTAGATAATAATAATCTTTTGATTTATTTATTCACTTTTTCCATATTGAAGATCCTATATTTCCGTTAGTTTTTTGCGTTGACAGCCATCAAAACAGTTTCCCGTCTCTCCGCAGTACCATGGACATAGGAATATATCCATACCCATATGTCCATACCCTAAAATTTCAACATTACTGTATTCTTGTATTATTTAATATTTTTAATTTCTTTTTTAAGAACTGGCGTATCAGTTCTTCTTCCTATTCCTAAAAAGAACATTACTGAAAACCCTGCTGGAAGAAAACGGATTGAAACATTATCCTATTTATCCGTCATCTATCCATAAGTCTCCGTTTGAATACTTTTTTATACTCTTCAATCCGTTGTTATCCGCTGGATATAAATATCTATGTTTATACTTATACGTTTCCATCCTTCATTTTTTATCCGCGACTCAATCCATATCTATCCGCCAACTATTTAGATTTGATCTCGTCGCCTATTACGGATTAAAAATGTATCCCTTTCAATCAATGCTTAACCTCTTTACTCCTTTCTCTAAAAAATGCTCTTACCGTTCTAATCCATGAATCTCTATCCGCAGCCCTATCCTCGTCTATCCGAGACCTAGTTTGACATTCCCTAATGTCTATCACGTATAGGATACTCATCCGTGCCAATCATTACCTATCGTCTTTAATCCTTTCTCCACAAAACATATTGCTTATCCGTTCCCATTTATAATTTCCTATCCGTCACCCTATCCTTTTCTATCCGCGACCTACTTTGACATTCCTTGTTAACTATCACGAATAGAATACTCATCCGTGCCAATCATTACTTATCCTCTTTAATCCTTTCTCGACAGGAAGAATTGGTTATCCGTTCTAATCCATAATTTTCTATCCGTCATCCTATCCCTGTATATGCGCGACCTACTTTGATATTTCTCGTTATGTACCACGGAGATAATCTTAATCCGTGCCAATCATTACTTATTCTGCCATAACAATCTTGTCATCTGCGAAAGCTAACCCACGTAACTTCAATGTTTCGAGATCCACACCTTCTTCGTCGAAGAGGGCCATTCTTAGACACTTATCCATAAATATGATAAATAGCCATGAGGACATTCAATGGTCACCTTCATTTTGACCTTCATGGATTTTTGAAGGTCAACTTTGTTTTGTTAAATGGAAACCCCCTTTTTTTACATCTGCAATCGATAGAGCGGAAAATTCTACGTTCAGATACGTACCCAAGTCATAGGTCAATTGTGACGTTCAAGGTCAATTAGAGGTTATTTGCAATAAACAAAGTTTTCCAAGAGGTAAGTGCAATTCCTAAAGTATTTTCCAACGGGGAATTCAATGGTGACCTACATTTTGACCTTGAAGTTGACCTTGATGGATTTTTGAAGGTCAAATTTGTTTTTTTAAAATGGAAACCCCCTTTTTCACATCTGCAATCGATAGAGCGAAAAATACTACGTTCAAGTACGTACCCAAGTCATAGGTCAATTGTAACGTTCCAGGTCAGTTAAAGGATATTTGAAATTAACAAAGTTTTCCCAGAGGTCAGTGTAATTCCTGATGTCAATTTCAACGAGAAATTCATTGGTGAGCTCTGTATTGATCTTGGCGATGATCTTCAAGGTTTTTTCAAGGTTTTTTCCAAGCAGTTTACGTTTACGTTTAGCATTACCCAGGAACAACGACGTGGACGTAGTAAATTCTGTTCCCTTTGGTGTGCTTGATTAGCGTGAGTCCCCTTGCCTCTCACGTTTCGGGGTGCTTGATTAGCGTGAGTCCTCTTGCCTCCCACGCTTCAGTGAAGATGTTCGAACTGAAATTCTTGAGCTTCTTGACAAAAAGCTATGCGATTGTAAAAATGAGTTACAGCATTACGAATCATCTCCCTATCAATGAAAGTAGCCTCTTGCAGAATCCGATTCTGCAATTCGTCTAAGCTTTGGGGTTGCGTTGAGTATACTTTGCTCTTTAAATAACCCCAAAGAAAATAGTCGAGAGGCGTCAGATCAGGAGATCTAGCAGGCCACTCGATTTCACCCCTTCTTCCTATCCACCTATGAGGGAACTGAGTATCCAAACATGCTCGAACCACCCTATCGTAATGAGCCGCTGCTCCGTCCTGCTGAAACCAAATATTTTGAAAATTATCGCCTGTAATCTCCCTTATTCTTGGTACAATTTGGTTTCTGAGAAGCTCTTCATATGCACGGGCATTGAGATTACCATTGATGAAGAAAGGGCCTATCAATATATCATTCAAGATACCGGCCCAAACATTAATCTTTTGTGGATATTGTGTGTGACTCTCCAATATCCAATCAGGATTTGTGTCGGATCAATATCTACAATTTTGCCTGTTAACTTCACCTTTTAAAGTGAAAGTAGCTTCATCTGAAAATGCTGTATTGTACAAGAAAAGAGGATCTCTATCAATTCTGTCCATCATAATTTCACAAAATTCAACCCGACGATCAGGATCGTCTTCATTGAGCTCTTGTACCAGATGAACTGGAACGTTACAATTGTCCTATGACTTGGGTACGTACTTGAACGTAGTATTTTTCGCTCTATCGATTGCAGATGTGAAAAAAGGGGGTTTCAATTTTTAAAAAAATTTGACCTTCAAAAAGCCATGAAGGTCAACTTCAAGGTCAAAATGAAGGTCACCATTGAGTTCTCCGTTGAAAAATACTTCATGAATTGCACTGACCTCTTGGAAAACTTTGTTTATTTCAAATAACCTCTAATTGACCTTGAACGTTACAATATATCTATGACTTGGGTACGTACCTGAACGTAGAATTTTCCGCTCTATCGATTGCAGATGTAAAAAAAGGGGTTTTCCATTTGAAAAAACAAAGTTGACCTTCAAAAAGCCATGAAGGTCAAAATGAAGGTCACATTGAATTTCCCGTTGAAATTTACTTCAGGAATTGCACTGACCTCTTGGGAAACTTTGTTCATTTCAAATAACCTTTAATTGACCTTGAACGTTACAATTTACCTATGACTTGGGTACGTACCTGAACGTAGAATTTTTCGCTCTATCGATTGCAGATGTAAAAAAGGGGGTTTCCATTTAAAAAAACAAAGTTGACCTTCAAAAAGCCATGAAGGTCAAAATGAAGGTCAAAATGAAGGTCAAAATGAAGGTCACCATTGAATTTCCCGTTGAAATTTACTTCAGGAATTGCACTGGCCTCTTGGGAAACTTTGTTCATTTCAAATAACCTTTAATTGACCTTGAAATTTACAATTCATCTATGACTTGTGTACATATCTGAACGTAGAATTTTCCGCTCTATCGATTTCAGATGTAAAAAAGGGGGTTTCCATTCAAAAAAACAAAGTTGACCTTCAAAAAGCCATGAAGGTCAACTTAAAGGTCAAAATGAAGGTCACCATTGAATTCCTCGTTAAAATTTACTTCAGGAATGACCTTCAATTTTTTGAAAAATATTTTACCTGAGGAAATATACAACCGTCCCGGGACTTTTTAGTCACCCTGTATATTGTTTTTATTGCTTGTAGGAGCTATCCATTGACTCCGTACTCTTCAAGGACTTCCCAAAGTTTACTTCTATTTACCTTGTTAAATGCTTTTTCTAGGTCAACAAATGCACAGAAAACTTTCTTTCCTACTCTCAAGCTTTTTTCTGTGATCTGTCTTAGGCTAAATATCTGATCGGTACATGATCTTCCTGGCATAAATCCACTTTTGACTTCCCATATCTTTTCTTCTGTAATTTTCGTTACCCTACGAATAAGTATTTTTGAGTATATTTTACTTACGGTACTTAATAAGCTGATACCTCTGTAATTATTGCAGTTGCTTTTATCTCCTTTTCTTTTGTATATTGATACGATAATCGCTTTTCTCCAATCGTCGGGGACTTCTAAATTAGTAAAATCATGGATTGAGACGTTTAGCCAATATATTTATATTTCCTATCCGTTTCAACCCATAATTTTCTATCCGCCAACCTATCCTTTTCTATCCGCGACGTACTTAGACTTTCCTTGTTATCAAGCACGGATACGATACTTATCCATGCCAGTCAATGCTTACCCGCATGAATCTTTTCTCCACAGAAAGAATTGGCTATCCGTTCTAATTTATAATGTTCTATCCGTCAGCCTATCCTTATCTATCCGCGACCTACTTGATTTTTCTCGTAATGCAACACGGATAGAATCTTAATCTGTGCCAATCATTACTTATCCTCTTTAATCCGCTCCCCGAAAAATATATTGCCTATCTGTTTAAATCCATAATTTGCTATCCATCACCGTATTCTTTTCTATCCGCGTACTACTTCGATTTGATCTCGTCGCCTATCACGGATTAAAAAGGTATCCGTGACAATCTATGTTTATCCTCTTCAATCCTTCTATCCGTCACCTAATCCTCTTCTATCCGCGAACTACTTTGATTTTTATCATTATTAAACACGGATTGAATATTAATCCGTGCCAATCATTACCCATCCTTCTTCAATCCTTTCTTCAAAAAACTTATTGACTCACCGTTATGATTCGTGATTTTCTATCACATACGAATTAGCATTATAGTTTTCATTGCAGATACATACAGATAGAATTTTTTCATTCGAACTGATATGCGAGGATAGAATATTATTAGTTCAATACAGATTCAAAAGGATAGACGCGGATAGACTATTCCTAGTTGATGACTAATTGAAACGGATAGATATGGATAGCATATCTTTATTTGAAGACGGATTTAAACGGATAGATATGGATAGATTATTTTTAGTTGAAGATGGATTAAAAAGGATACATAAGGATAGAATGTATTTCGTTGAAGACGAATTAAAACGGATAAATAGGATACCATCTCACGGATAGATGAGGATAAAATAGTTCAGACTGAAACGGATAGGGGCGGATTAAATTCCACCTCACGTACTGAAAATTATTCAAACGAATAACAATTTAAAAATGTAACAAAGGATAGAACATGATTGAAAGGGATGCAAAGTGCTCATTCAAACTGATAAAAAATGTCTATCCGTTTGAATCCGCTAATTCCTATCCGTCTGAATCCGTTTACTTCCAGCAGGGAACCATACAGCTTGCGAGAAAATCGGGTGTCTCATCTAATCACGGTGTCCCGTTCCTCGCCGGTTTCCCCTAATGTGTACAAATTTCTTTAATAATGGATTCTTACATTTTTTATATTTGTAATGTATGGAAATAAAAATACAGAGACGTGAACGCGCGCTTTGCATGGGTGCATTTACTGCTAGTCTTGAATATTTCATAAGAGGCAAGATTTTATCAAGATCAGAAAATCGCACTTTAATCGTGATTTGCAGCTAATATGAGATGCGAGGAAATTCATTGCAGGACGATTATCAGTATCATTACAGATAAACGAATTTTGCTCAAGTACAATGGTGATTGTCACCATCACTATGTCATAATGACCAGGCTTTATAACTGCACGTGATTACGCAGTAAGTTCGATCAAACACGATGATTTCAGACGGTTATTACTCTTTAAACGAACTTTCTAGTAACAATCTTGTTGATAACTATCTTCTGACGGGCAATTTTATTACGATTCACAATTTTTACAACATCCCCGCGAGTAGTATTACTTTAATGCCGGAAATCACAGTTGTATTATTCTCTTCTCAGTAGGTGCGGACTTTCCTTTTTTTCAGTGCTTCCAAATATAACAACTGTTTGTTCTTTAACCTTTATTACCTTTAAGTATGGACGTGATTTCATTTCTGCACCTACATGGACCTGAGGTCTCACAGACTCTGTATATATTTATATAGACCACTGTATATATTTATAACTAATTAAATGCAAAAGAGACAATAGTTGACACATGGGAAAAAAATCAGTTAAGATGGTTCGGACATGTTGAAAAAATGAAAGATGAACGACTAACGAAACCAGTGTATAAAGGTAAAGTAAATGGCAGAATGCCCAGAGGTAGACCGCCAACAGAATGGTTAGAATCTGTGAATGAGACACTAATCCGAAGAGACATAAGAAGCCATAGAAACACGAGAGCTTGCATAAAAAAATGCATGGACGTGAAGTTTGTAAACAGAGGGGCAATAGAGTGAATGACGCCTGAAACAAAGACCTTGGATACTAAATGGGCCCAAGTGCGGTACCACTCATAACAATTTTGTGAGGCTCTTCACCTGGGGTGATCGCTAGAGAGATTGATCAGCAACCTGGGTCGGAGCAGTGTTGCGGAATGAACGTGTCATTTGAATAAATAACACGAGAATTCCAGATCCATCTAAAATATCTGTACCTAACACCTATATACCTATCTACCTTATACCTATATACCCACCATACACACTACTATTTTCCAACCGAGCAAGTCACGCCTACCCCGGAAGGGAAATCGCTTAATGGTATAATAATAAAATAAGTAAAGAAGTTTTTGTTATCTATCTTATACAAGTATATGAAGGGGCATTGGAATATGTAAGAAATTAATCTATATTATCAACTTTTATTATTAATAATCTTTTACATCAGTGGGGTAACACTGACAAATCAGAAGTATGGTGCGGTCTGGGAGCCCGCACGTCCATGGGTCCATACTAATTTGTCACTTTTGGCTCAAATGTGGGATAATCGGGTAGTAAAATTTTTCTGGGTCGGTCGCGTTCCATACTCTGGGGTACTTGCCTTTTAAACACCTTGAAACAAATTGAAACAGAAATATAACATTGTGGCGCTACCGTAGACGTGCGATCTCGCGGACCGCATATCGACGCCTCCATTCAATATGAGTCTATGTGCTGACAGCGCCGTGTATGAGACTATGCGCTGTGTATAAGCATAGGGTATAGTCTCATACAGAGCGCTGTTAGCACATAGACTCATGTTGAATGGAGGCGTCGATATGAGTTTTCAATTAACATAACTCACCAATTACACGCAGGACCACACGTTTTTCACTAAGTTCGGCGAAAGCACAAAAAAAACTAAAACTACAAATAACAGCAGCATCGAGGAAGGCCAGGGGGAGGAAGGACCCACACATCAGAACTACGGTGCGGTCTGTGAGACCGCACGTCCATACTTAAAGATTAAACGGAAAAATGTATATTTTCTAGCAAAATTTGTTTTGAACAGGGTGTCTACTATAATCACGAAAACCGGAAAGAAGCCAGGAATTAAAATAAAACAGGGAATAAACCGGGAATATGAATTCGAGCCGGGAATCACATTTAAAATTTTTGAAAATGTGATATTTTTTAATAATCGTGATAGCAAGACAAATAAATTTGAATGTTAATCTTTTTTTAAAAAAGATTTTGTTATGAGATATCGCATACATTGTTCTTGAAAACCTGATTGGTTGCGATACTGCGTGAATATGACTTATAGTGGCTGTTTTCAGTGTGTTTATCTATTAATAAAGATTACGAATTTATTGCACTATCAAGTTTATAAGTTTATAAATCAAAATTTCTAAAAAACGGGCTGTACTTCAATCACGTAACGCCTTTTTTTTGTTTACATTGTTATATCCTTTTTGGCTTCAACGCAATTTTATTCTCGTTTTTTTAACAAAAGAAAAACGCGTTAAGTAATTTAAGTACAGCCTTTAAATAATTTTATTTCGTGGTAAAATTTATTTCTAAATGTTTATGAACATTACTGATAAAAGAGAAAATTTTAATCGTAAATGATTTTTGAATAATGGGAAATAATTTTTTTGTAACATTTTGCAGTTCAGTTTTATTTTAAAGTATTAATTTTAAGTTTTAAAGATTTCAAAATATGTTGAAAAACGTAGCTGAAAGATTTTAAGACAATTTTCTTAATTTTATAGTATTCCAAATTGGTTTAGGAAAACTTACTCGTTTCAAAAGATATTTAGAAGTTTTGAAAAGATTCGAAAATAATTTGAATCTTGAGAAGATTTTAAAACATTTCAAACAAAATGTAGATTTGGGAAAATTTCGAAAAAGAATGTAGAAAATTTTAAAGACATAATTTAAAACCTGAAAAGATTTTGAAAAATCCAAAACCAAATCTAAATTGTTGAAGATTTCAAACAAAGGTTTTGAAGCTTCTTAAGAATTCTGAAAGGTTTCAAGAGAGCTAAAAAATTTTCTGAAGATTTCTGGAAAAAAAATGGTTATGATTTCTTATATAAACAAAAATTAATTTTGAGATAATATTTAAAAACATTGTCGAAAAAGAATCCGAAAGATTTTAAGGCAATTTTTTTGTTTACGCAGAATTTTAAAAAAATTTGAGGAAAAATACGTATGATTTTAAAAGATATTTAGAAGGTTCAGAAGTATATGCAGATTTCTTTTAAACTTTAGCAAAGATTTGAATCAGTTAAATAAAATATATAGAAAGTTCAAAAGTTTTGTAAAAATTCAAAAATAGTTACAAATTAAAAAAAAAATTTAACTTTGAACAAAATGACAGTTTTTGAAGCTTTTTATGAATTTGGAAAAGTTTTAAGAAAACAGAAAACTCTTCTTAAGATACATAGGAAAATTATAAATGATTTTATATTTTGAAAGATTTTTCAAAACTTTAGGAATAATTCGCGTCAGTTTAAAAAATATTTGAAAATTCTTCTTTTGGATTTCCTTTTTTTTTTTATGAACATTTATCTCTTTGGTTAAAAATTGAACAATGTTTTGAAAATACGTTTTTTTTTTAAATTAATTTTTTTACTGAAAATTTAGCTATTTCAGTTTCGGTTTAAAACGGATATTTTTGAGTTGAAAATTATTGTATTTAGTTAAGAGTTTGTCGTTTTGGTAGAAAATTAATGTTCTTGGTTCAAAATCCATCTTTTTGGTAGAAAATTCAATTACTTGGTTGAAAAGGATTTTTTTTAAATTAATATTTTTGGATCGAAAATTCAACTATTTGATTTAATATTCAACTTCTTTGTTGGAAATCCGTCTTATTTGTATGGATTCAACCAGTTTAAAAAAAATTGAAATCTTTTTCAGTTAATATATCGACTATTACATTTTTCTTTCAGAATTCATGTTTTCTGTTAGAAAGTTCAACTATTTATTTGAAAATTCAACTATTTGGTTTAATTTTTTTAAACAAAACTTGAATTTTTGAAGGTTTTGAAATAAAATTTAGAAGCGTTTTAAGAATTTTGAAAGGTTTCAAGAAAATAAAAAAAATTTTCTTAAGATTTATGGGAAAATGTCAGAATTCAAATATTTGGTTGAAAGTTGAATTACTTTGTTCAAAATTCTTTTTTTGTTTTATTTGAAGATTCATCTCCTTGGTTAAGAATTGAACTAGGGGAAACCACCCTACAGTAGATAATGATTTACAGTAGATAATCTTAATTAACTGGAAAACTGACAAAAATTGTTAATTACTTTTGTTAGTATAACGTTTCAGCAAGGATACTATATTTTCTAACGAAGTTTCATTGAAATTTTATAATTAATTAATGTGTGAGAACATAAAATTAATTTTTAACCTGAAAAAAAAAATTTCACCTCTTCTTTATTCATACTTGTTAACTTAATGAAACATTTTTATTACATGTTTATACATTAGAATCGAAGCTTGAAGTTTAATGAACAATATTTATTAATACAAAGTGTTATTTCTTTAATATTTATGAATATTTGAGGACTTTTTATTAGATAATACATTTTCCAACAGCAGATAACCAACAGTAGATAATCGGAAAATTACAAAAAATGTCTCTGTCAAAATTGGCAGCTCTGCGACTGTCTCGCAGTTGTTTTAAGCTCGGTTTTAAGTTAAAGGTTGTGTCTGTTTGTTTATTTTGATTCGTGAAGTTTTTAAATTCAAATTATTGTAAATAATAAACCAAGAAAATAGTTTAAATTATTAGTTATTAAAAAGCTCATACATTTTAGTTGTGTTTTAAGGAGCCTTTCGGAAAAAATATCATTTTTAGGATTAAGGTATGTAAAAATGCTGCACTTTTCTGTCATCGCAAGTCAGGTTAAATTTTATAAAGATTAAACATCTCGTACCAATCGTACCAATCTCACGGTATATCAAAGATAAAAAAATTTCAATAACTTAAACTTTTGCGATTTTTGTAAAATAATCATAGTTTCAACTATTATTTACTCAATAAATTGATTTTAATTCTAAGTATACTAATGATAAATCATAATTATCCAGAATTGAGGCCAACGGCCATACCACGCTGAAAACCCAGTTCTCGTCAGATCACTGAAGTTAAGCAGCGTTGGACGCGGTTAGTACTTGGATGGGTGACCATTCAAGAATACTGACATGAGTGCTGTTGGTACATCGTGGGTGTGGTGAGCCCACACTTGTAGTTATTTATAACTACAAGAAAAATCTAGAAACACTACCCGAATCGGGTAGTGTCACGCCTACCCTGAAAGGGAAATGGTTTAATGGTATATATATATATATATATATATATATGAGTATTCTGTCCTGCCCAGAAGCAATACCAGAACCGATTATCTATTGATGGACAAAGGTGTCAAAATCGCAGCCTTGACCAGGTCTAATAAAAATGTTTAATACAGCTAATTGATTAATTTCGTGATATTTTTTTCTATAAGAATACTCAATTCAATATGTAAGCTTTATTTAACAACGATAATCTTTCTTGATTTTTGAAAACTGATGCAGTTATATGCTGTTGAATTTTACTTATTTGAAAAATCATCTTTTGGATTGAATTTTAAACTCTTTTGTTGAAAATTAATTTTTTCTAAGAATCATCATTTCAGTTAGAAATTCATCTCTTTCGTTGAAAATTTAATTAGTTTGTTGAGACAATTTTTTTATTGAGAAATTATTCATTTGACTAAAAATGTAAATATTACATTTTTGATTGAAAACTGATATTTTCTAGTTAAAAATTCATGTATTTTGTAGAAAATTAGTATTTTTTGTTACATTAATGCAATTTTTGGCATTCATAATTTTAGTTGAAAATTCATATTTTTTGGCAATAATTGAACTGTTTTGTAGAAAATTTGTATTTTTGGCTCGAAAATAGAACAATTTGGTGAAAAAATTAGACTATGCAGTTTTTTGTTCGTAAAAATTCAAGTTTTTTGTTTGAAAAATTAACTTTTTCATTTTCGGTTGGTAATTCACATTCTATAAATTGAAAAATGAACAATTTAGTAGAAAATTCATGTATTTCGTTGAAAATTCGTCTTTTTGGTTAGAAAATTAATCTTGTTTGTTGAAAATTCATCTTCTTGGCAGAAGTTTCAACTATTTGGTTAAAAATTCGTCTTTTCAGGTTAAATTCAATTGATTGAAAATTTTTTCTTTTTACTGGAAATTAATTTTTTAAACTGAAAATTTAACAATTCAATTTTTGGCTTAGAAAATGCCTTTTTTAGTTGCAACTTCAACTATTTCGTTTAAAATCCATCTTTCTGGATTGAGGATTCATCTATACTTGGTTGCGGAATTAACTATTTTGTTAAAAAGTTTGTTTTTTTTCGTTTAATTCAACATGTTTAAAATTCGTTTTTGGATAGAAAATGCATCTTTTATGGTAAAAAGTCACCTTTCTTAGTTGAAAAAGAACTTTTTTGTTGAAAATTAAACTTTTCGGGTTGAAAATTCCACTGTGTCGTTTTCATCTTTTTGGCTTGAAAATGCAACTGTATTTGGTTGAATCTTAATCTTATTATTTTGAAAATTCGACCATTTGGTTAAAAATTCCTCTTTGTATGTCGAACATATTCCGATTTGAAATATTAGGAATTTAGTGTTCCCCTGTTTTCCCTGTTCTAAGAGAATTTTGGTCTACTTTACTTTTCGTGTTGGGGGGGGGGGGGGCCCACCCCCCCCCCCCCCCGCGGGGGCCGGGGGCGGGGCGGCCCCAAAAATAGCCCAAAATTGGTAACTTAGTTTATAGACAGCCCCTGAGAGATAGGATGCTTTGTGGTAAAAAGTCATGACATGAGTAATTGGAAAGTTTGAAAAATATGCACGAGGACATCTCACAAATAAGGCGAGGCTAGACGATGAGATAAATTTGAGAGGTCGTTGATCCGTGGTACAAAATTATTAGGCATTTAGAGGCTATGTCCTCCTAAATTCTGGATGACCATGGCATTCTTAGATCGTTTATCTTGCACTAACGAGGATCGAGAACTTTGGTTTTTTAGGTGAAGTCACTTTAAAAATACTGCCCCATCTAAATTAGTTTTTTTAGATAAGAGCAATATATATTTTTTTGAGCAGTATCTTAAAATTGTGGAGGCACTGACTAGTGCAGCTCTAACTATCCAGATCTATTTAACAATATTTTTGGTATTCAATACGCAAGGTACGCAATAATTAAGTAAAATGAATTATATTCTTTACTGAATTATCATTTTGCTTAATACGTAAAATGTATTTTATTAATTTTTATAAATTTATTTAATTTAGGTAAATGATGATTAATTTTCTTAATACACGACGTAAAATGTATTTCAGTAATTTTTTTTCATATTTCTCGTCCAGTCACGAATTGTCCGTAAAGTTGGCAATTGGAATGATTGAAACATTCCGAATAATCAAATTCCCCGCAGTTCATGATATTACGTACAGGATTTGAAAATTCCCGAAATAAAATTGCCGACATTATAAAATATCTGAACCTAGGTAAAAATACTATTTTTATTAGTTTTGTGGCTTTGGGGTCCGCAAATAATGAAGATTTTAATTTCCATTCGCAAACAGTCAGGAAGAATTAGGTATAAAATGAGCGACACAGGGAAATATACTGGGAAATAACTAAAAAAATTCGATAAATGACAGTGAATTTATTTTTCGAACGTGAATTTTACAAATTTTTAGAAGAAAAATATTTGAAATATCATAAATTTCGATTGCAGCTTTTTTTAAATGTTAAGTTCAATTGTTAACGTTTTTCATTCAGTTTACAATGCGTAATTCTAAAATCCTTTACTTTAACAAATTTCCATTCAATTCAAAGAATTTTAAATTGCAGTTTTGAAGACTTAAGCAATTAAAAACTAAAAGCGTTTGAATTCGAAAATTTGGAGAAAAAACGTTTTAAGTTGATCAATTGTGAATATAAATTAATTAATAATTTTTTAACTGAACTGTAGTTCAAATGTTAAAAATTTAACAACAATCGATTTTACAAGACGATTCTGAATCTGTTCAAAATCAAACAATTTACAGATTTTAACGTTGTAAACTGAACAGATTCAATTTAAAGACTTACTAATTTAAAAAAATGTAAACGTTTGATTGAAACTTTATAAAATATTTTCAACTTTATAATAATTTCAAATTGATAGATTCATAAGAAAACGCTTTTATTCAATTTCAAATCCTATTCAAATATTGTTTCAGTCTGAGATATTCCATTTTTAACCCATTCAATGTAAATTTTTTAATTAAAAAAAGAACGATTTTTAAATATTTGACTGTTCATTTAAAATGAGCAATTTTAATTCAAATATTAAAAACTAGAGAATTTGAAACTGAATTGTTCGAAATAGCCTTGAATCCCTAAAATTTCAGCGTGCTTAATTTAAATTTTAAAAGTTGCAATTTTAATTGTTCCATTTGAGAAATTTTTAATTTGCAGGTAAAAGTGTTGAACTTTTATGTATGAATAACAATTTAACAACTATTAATTTGAAAGTTTATAATTTTTCAGAATTGGCAGAGGGACAATATATATTTCTAAGATATTTTATCGAGTTGGAAAGGACGAAATTTTGGTTTTCAATATTTTATGAATTGAAAGATGAATAATTTTTTTTCTTAACATTTTCATTGAATTTGAAGGAGACAAATTTTAGTCACGCATTTTTTCTGATTTGAAAGGGGATTTTCTTCCTTTTTAACGTTTTTATTGAGTCAAAGGAAAGAACTTTTTTTTCAATTTTTCTGTATTGGAAGAGGGAAATGTTTTATTTTTAACATTTTTATTATGTTGGAAAGGAGGAGATTTTGTTTTCCATTTTTTTTTTAATTAGAAGAGGGAAATATTTTTGTTTTTAAGGTTTTTATAGAGTTGGAAGGGACGGAATTTGGGTTATTACTATGTCTTCTGAATTTCGAGCTGAATTGGAAGATGCAATTTTTTCTTTTTCCTTTCATTTGCAATCTTTTTTCTGAATTAGAGGAGGGTTATTTTTTATTTTTAGCATTTTTATTGAGTTGGAAGGGACGAAATTTCGGTTCTGATTTTTTTCTGAATTAGAAGAGGGACATTTTTTCTGTTTACATTTTTTGAGTGGAAGAAGATCGAATTTTTAATTTTTTAATTGCAAATTGTTCAATTGAACAATTTGCAATTAAAAAATGGAAACTTTAAAGTTTCCATTTTTACGCGTAAATTATTGAGCGTTTGATTTTCAAATTTCTGAATTAAAAATTTTTTAAGCTTCAGTAAAATTTAAAAAGTTTCGAATTGAAAAGCTTTGAGTGCTCTAATTTGCAGGTCAGTTTTGTTTACTTCAAATGAAAAAATTTCAGTTCTAACAGTTCAAATTTTGAAATTACAATGACAATAAATAAAAAAAGGTAAAAAATATGTTTATCAAAATAAAAGTATTTTATTTATTATTATAATTTAATTATTTAACAGTTTTCTAATTGTTTATAGATTCAAATTCGGTAGTATAATAAACTGTCGGGAATTTTCCAATTCGGTAATTTTATAATTTTGGGAATTTTCTATTTCGAATATTATCTTTTTCGGGAATTTTCTGTTTCGGGATTTTGCATTCGTCCCATTTATAAAGCCAGGCCCTCATTGAAATTAAGTACTTTAGTTTTTTAATCCCCTGCGTTGGATTTGTATGTAATTAGAATAAATTTAATTTCTTGTAAATTAATGCCGTTAAGGAGTCGGAAACTTTTACAGAAAACGTATTATATGTTCTTTGAGGATTAAAAGTAAACGTAAACTGGTCCGTATATTTTAAATTTGGTTTCCAGAGTTACGTTCGACCCTTCTTAATGGAAATTTTTAGGCTTATGCCTTTTTCCCTAAATTCTGTGTGGCCACGACATTCCTAGATCGTTTATCTCGCATTTTACTGTTCACATTCTCGACAAAAGTGAATTTTCCTAGATTATTTCACTTTTATGATTGAATCAATCAAATAAATTCATTAAGAAAGAGAAAAAAGTGAATATTTCATAATATTGGGAAAGTTGGATTCATAAATAAATTATTACAATACCTATACGTTTTTTATTCATAAAATTTTGTGATTTACAGACATTTACGAAATGAACTCAAACTTTTTTTCTAGAAAGATGTCATCATATTTTAAAAGTAATTTTAATGAATTTAAAATACATCAATCATGGATTTCGATGAAACTTAGCATAAATATAATAAATAAGGTGTGCGTTAGGGTGGTTCAAATTTTATTCTCGAATTTTCATGCATATTCCGCCAAAATTGGTTCCAATCCACCAAAAACTAAATGCGTTTTTGGAATGAAACTTCTTTTGGGGTGGGAGTGAATTTAAAACAAAGCGACCGAACGAATGAACATCTCTCCGTCTCTCTCTTACAAGTCCATATACTTTCTAAGAAAACCATGTATACGCTCTTTCTTTCTTTCTTCTCTCTCTCTGCACTCTCTTACCGTACGATCTCCTCAAAACTCATAATGATTCCTTACGAAAAACTTTTTAACTCCATAATTTTGTTTTATGGGGTTCAAAAAAAACCCCATAAGTGAAAAATTGTGGTTTTTTCTCAACTTTAATTCAAATTTTCAGTTAGAGCGCGGCAATTATCACTTTACAATTAGAGTGAGGTAATAATCAATTCAAATTAACAAAGGTAATTATTTAAACAATTTATTATTATTGTTAATAAGATTCTCTTTGAATAATGCTTGAAAGTTGCGGATTTTTCTGAAATTTTCAACTTTTTGTCCACTTTTCACTTAAAGTGAGCTAATAATTAATGTCATTTAACAAACATAACTGTTCGAACAATTTAAGGCAAAGAAAAGCTGAAAATTTGCAAAAAACCACCGACTTCTCGCATTACTCTAAGAGGAGATAGTTATAAACAATAATCAATTGTTTAAATAATGGTGTCTGTTAACTTTCATAAATTATTACCCTACTAAGTAAAAAGGGGGAAAAATTTTAAAAAACGCAATTTCCTGGAATTATTCAAAGAAAATATTATTCAAATGATAACAAATTTTCTAAACAATTATTTTTGTTAAGTTGAATTAACTATTACCCTACTCTAATTGAAAAGTGAACAAAAAGTGGAAAAATGAAGAGAAACCTCCATTTTCTAGCATTATTCTATTCTATTATTCTTTATTGTTATAAGCAATAATACATTATTTTAAAAATTTATTTTTGTAAATTTATTTGTATAATTGCAATTTCAAATATTATGCATGTTTCCAAATTCTTTAAATTTTTATCTCCATATAAAAAGTGTTTAAAGAACTCCCAACAAAAACACTAAGTATGAAAAAAACTCCATCAAGTACCTGCATGAATTTGAATATTTTATTTATTTATATTCCGGTTAATCAAAATTGTCATATCAAAATAAAACAAGCCAAGTACGAATAGTAGAATCTTTATGAATGGAAGTGTTTTTTAGTTGAAGGGAATTAGTTCAATGAATTAGTTTGATAAATAATTTTTTTTATTCGATAAAAAAATTGATATTTTAAAGGAATGCCAAAAAAACATAATTTGACGGGCCTATTATTGTCTTTGAATAATAAATAAATGCTGTTTTTGGCCTCGGCGTACGAAGCATTTCTATTCGAATATATTTCATCAGAGAAAAGGTTCTTCTCCAGACATCTGCAGTATGGACATCACGATAAATATTAATTTTCAAGCTAATTATTTATAATTTGATTGAAAAACGCGAAAAACCAATTTACAAAAATTTCACTGCGAGCCGGATTTGAAACGCCGCGTCCGCTATTCATAAGAGGCTACGATGGTGAATAGAGGAGGTGTCGGTTCAAATCCAGCCCACAGTGAAATTTTTCTGAACTTATTTTTCGCGTGTTTCAATCAACTTTAAAATAATTAGTTTGAAAAAGAAGATTTATCGTGAAGTCGACACTGCAAATATCTGGAGAATAGAATCTCTGATTCCTTTCACTAAAAAACACTTCTATTTACAAATTTTCTACTATTCGTACTTCGTTTATTATTTTTATTTCACAACTTTGATTAGCCTGAACATTAATAAATAAAATATTGAAATTCATGCAGGTACTTGGTGGAGTTTTTTTCACACATAGTGTTTTTGTTGGGGTTTTATTAAACACTTTTTATATGGAAATAAGAATTCAAAGCATTCGGAAACATGCATAATATTTTCAGGTGCAATTATACTTGTAATTACCGTTTTTCGAAATCCTTTTTGTCGTCCCGACATTATCTTCTATTTTATTTTCAAGATTTTGCAATCTTAGGACTCTCATAAGGCGGATGCGTGTTACATCTTCCATAACGTCAACGTGTGTCATTACATGTTGACGACTGCAGAATATTTCAACCGATTTCAACAGAGAAAATTAACTCGTTTATATTGTTGGCCACAGAAAATAATATCCATGAAAATTCTAAAAGAAAATGTGACCGCTCATGGAACTAGAGGCCAATGGTCTTTGGAATTTCGCGCGTGATCGATTAGCATAATGTATGGATGCTTATCTTATTTTGCAACGAATAACGATATGTTTTCCGCTTTCTGCTCACGTACTCGTCAGTTTAGATAGGGGCCGTCCATAAACTACTTTACCAATTTAAGGGTGGGAGGGGCTCGCACCAAAAACTAAGGTTTGTAACAGTGGGTTGATTCTGCCGTGATTTGGGAAAACAACGTTAACTGCAAAATGAACGAAGCCGAGAAAATCGACGAAAACTGTTCGAATCTTTATTCGCGTGTATCGCGGATTCTTATTCATTTTCTGCATTTTGTTGTTGTTCTTGACTAATTTCCATACGATCTTTTCATTTTTGCAAAAAAACTTGTTAAAAAATGTTGATTAATTATCTAAAATGCAGTTAACGGTGTTGATTGGGATGCTGAAATTCGAGAAAACGCCGTAACGGGCAGTTACGGCTCTCTTCGAATTACGGACCTCAGAAATAGGCCTGCCGTGATTTGAGAGAACGCCGTTCACAGCAAAAGAATATAACTAATAATAATTGCAGTTACGGCGTTTCTCGAATCACAAACCTTTTTTCTCGGGGTTCGATGATTCCGGAGAACGCCGTAAGCACTTACGGACCTCTCCGAAATCACGAAGGCTCGAAATCGCCGTCAAATAATTTTGGTAAAGTCCGTAACTGTCCGTTACGGCGTTTTCTCGAATTTTGACGTCACGGATTTAGTCGTCTCTGATTTACGCCTGCAGTTAACGGTCAGTTACGGCTCTCTCTCAAAGCACAACTCGCTAATCTTGGCAGTTAACGGTGTTTTCCAAAAATTATGCAATAATTATTTTTAAAGTTATTAACAATTTAAAAAAATTATTTTAATAATCAGTTGTATCTTTTTTCACGATTCCAACGATATAAAAAACTCATTTTTCGATTTTTTGCAGTTAACGGTATTTTTCCAAATCACGGCAGTGATGGTCTATTTTAGTAACTTTACGAACTTAATAATCACGAACTTGATTATGAATGAACTTAATATTAACTGAATAAAGTTTCAAAATCACGTGCATATTTCAGACTCACTCTTTCCTCTGTTCCCCTCTTTAACACTTTTAAAAAGACATCCTTTTTTTTCGTGATTGTGACAAATGACCAGTGACTTATCCGAACTGCAGATACGCTTTATTTAATTTGCACGGCAGAAAATTATTATTTTAGTTTATAGATTAACCAAAATCTTGCGAAATTTTGCTAGGCATATCAAATTTGAGGACAAATCAAATTTTAGCCGTTCCAAGATGGGCAGTAGGAAGATCCAAAAATTTTTTTTCGAATCTTGATAAATAACGCCCGGAAATTTCTTCGAATCCACACAAAAATAAATCCATTTTTTTTTAAATTATATTCAGAGGTGGTGCAAGCCCCATGAAGTTTAACACGTTTTTATTCATTAGAAAAAAGGACGTTTTTGTCCATTTTATTCAGAATCCTCAATATTAGCTGAATAGAGTTGAAACTCAACATTTCTCTTCACAATTAGCCATAGAATACGAATAAAATATTACTTTTCAAATATCACCCCCGCAAAGTCTGTTTTATAGGGTCCCAAAAAAAACCCATAAGTGAAAAAATGGGTTTTGCGAGTTTTTGGCGCTAATTATAATTTTTTTGCGTTTTTTTATATGCAAATTGTTTCTAATACATGAAATACTACTTTATACTGATAATTAGATGTATAAATAAATTGTTTATACAATTTATTATTGTTTTAAGCAATTTTCTCTTAGAATGGGAGAGAGGTAATAGTTCATTAATGTTAACAAAAATAATTGTTTAAACAATTTATTATTATTGTTAATAATATTCTCTTAGAATAATGCTAGAAAATTGCAATTTGTTCAAGAATTTTCCACTTTTTGTCCAATTTTCAATTAGTGTGAAGTGTGAAATAAAGTTAATAACACTATTTGTTCAAACAATTTATTATTATTAATAATATTCCATTTGAATAATGCTAGAAAGTTGCGTTTTTTTTTAAATTTACAACTATTTGTCTACTTTTCACATAGGGTGAGTTAATAATTAATTAAATTTAGAAAAACTAATTATTTAAACAAATTATTATTGTTTATAAGTATCTTCTTCTTTACTAATGCAATATAGTTGCTGTTTCTTCTGAAATGTTTAACTTTTTACCCACTTTTTACATAGTGAAGTAACCGATAATGTAAGTTAACAAACATAGTTGTTTAAACAATTCATAATTGTTTATAACTATCTTCTCTTAGATGAGTGCTAAAAAGTTACGGTTTTTTCTGAACTCTTAAACTTTTTATCCACTTTTCACTTAGTGAGGTAATAATTAATGTAAGTTAACAAACATGCTTATTTAAACAATTGATTATTGTTTATAACTGTATTCTCTTAGAGTAATGCTAGAAAGTTGCTTTTTTCTGAAATCTTTAGTTTTTCTTTGACTATTTAGTTCTGAACAAAGAATAAGTGAACCTCAACAAGAATTATTTTTTAAATAGTATTGTGTTTTTTTAAGTGAATTATTTTTGCTCTTTTGCCAATGTTAAAAAAAATTAATTTAAACAAAAAAGCTCTTTTACACAAGAGATAAAAACAAAGAATGGAATAATTAGGAGTAGGTGGGAGAACTAGGTGTGTAAATGACTTGTTGAAGTTTTGTTTCAAATTACAATAAGAATTTTATTGCAAAGCGTTGAAGAAAAATTTGGAATTGAACATATTTTAATATCAGCCCTCCCTCCAGCAAAATATATTCACGAAAAAGAAAGAGATTGTCTAAAAAATGTTTCTCTCTCATGTTTATTTATTATTTGTTTATAACTAAAATGGCAAAGCAAAGTTAAACATTTTAGAAGAAACCAAAACTTTCTCGCACTTATCTGAGAGAAAATAGTTATGAACAATAATAGATTGTTTAAACAACTATTTTTATTAACTTGCATTAATTATTACCTCACTAAGTGAAAAGTGGGCAAAAAGTTTAAAATTTCAGAAAAAACCCGCAACTATTTGGCATTGATATAGATGAAGATAGTTATTAAAAATAATAATTTGTTTAAACAATTATTGTTGCTCAACTTAAATGATTATTAAGTAACTTCAAGTGAAAAATAGACAAATAGTTGAAAATTCAAGAAAAACCCGCAACTTTCTACCATTAGGCTAAGAGAATATTATTAACAATAATAATAAATTGTTTGGACAATTAATCTTGTTGACTTGCGTTAATTATTACTTCACTCTAATTAAAACATAGACAAAAGTTACAAAAATCAGTAAGAAACCGCAACTATCTAGTATTATCATAGAAGAAGATAGCTATAGACAATAATAATTTGTTTAAACAATTATTTTAGCTATATTAAATTTAATATTAATCCACTCGAAGTGAAAAGTGAACAAAAAGTTTAAAATTTCAGAAAAAATTGCAATTTCTAGCACTATTCCAAGATAATATTACTAACAATAATAATAAATTGTTTAAACAATTATGTTTGTTAACAATAATGAACTATTACTTCTCTCTAATTGAAAAAATTCGAAAAAATATTTTCCAATGCATTTTTGGACCACCCTAATGGGCAGGCTATTTGTTCAGCATTCTGTATGCCTAGACACAGCCTAATTAATTAATTAACTAATTATATTTAATTGAAAAGACGTCAAAAAGCGCATAATACTGTTTTGGAAAACTAATATTCAAGTAATGAGCTTTCATTAAAGAAATGATGAACCGAAACTAAAATTCACGATTTGCAGTTTATCCCTTTTAGATATGTCTGTGTCTTGTCGTCCCCAAAAAATTGAAGGAGTTGGAAAAGGATATGGACTAGTCGTCCCGAAAATTCGGGATTATCAGCCAAGCCTATTGAAAATATTTGACTACTCATCCCGAATTTCGGAACCACGAGACACTTTGCTTAGATATACTATTCAGCAGATTCATTTCTTTAGATCAATTACATTTTACTTTATCGAAAATTGTTTCATATATTGGTCTTCACTTGAACTCAAATGAATCGTGGCCTAATTTAAGTTAATTTCTAAATTTATGGTAAAAAATTGTAAGGTGTAATAATTTAAAAAAAAATTTTCAAGTCCTTTTATTTATAATTGATGAACAAGTGGGGAAAGTATTGCATGCAAAATTAAAGTTAGATCATTCATTTTGAAGATAGCAATGTCCAGTTGTCGAAAAATATTGTGTATACATTCGTGGAGCAATAATCCAAAACTGTTACTCAAATACATTTTTTCATTTGAACAGTGATCATTTTTATTATATATAAATATATAAATAAAAATTATACGAGCTTCAAACAAGCTATACGAATAATTTTATTTGTTTATGTTGGTAAAAGGCATGAACTTGATTGACTATAATTTAAAAGCTGTTTGGGGTGTAAGAATTATTTGTTTGTGCTCGCAGTCTAAAAGTAGAAACATTACTTTGATATCCAAGCCTAACCTATCAAGACTTATTCATCTCGTACCGAATGACATTTCTTATAAAAACACGTAAAATATATTTTCGATGAATATTAAGAGATTAATCATTTGACAGTTTTGAAGCCAAGAGTTTGATGAATCGAAGGAACTAGTGAAAGAATATTGAAAGCAATTTAATTCCTTAAAAGATGATACTCTGTCAGCGGACAAAACTCGTTTTCAATATTGCTACTTATAAAAAAATACTGCAGAACTTCTGCTTTAAAATCCAGTCATTTTTTCCCATTATTCAGTTTATACTGGTATCCACCTCGTACTGGTTTCCCCAGTCTTTTTAAATGTGCTCATAAAATTTGCATAGCAATATTCACTCTTTGTTTGAAGGAGAATATTCCGCCTGATTTAATTATTTTCTTTGAATTCTCACAAATCAATTCATTGTCTAGAATTCATTTTTCTCCTAAACTGTAAAGATATGAGAATACCATGCTGAAGCCTTTCCTTTTTAGAAGAAGTGATTCACGTTAGTTAACCTGGTGTTTCCCCAGATTCATCAAATAAGCAATAGGTCGTAATTTAGCATATGAAAAAATGCTCTCTGAAGTAAATAGGCTGGTGCAACAAAAGAGTGTTTGCAGTGATTCTAGAGGCCATTGATTCGATGTGAAGAGAAAGCGTCTTCAAAACGACTCGGGCAGTGATGGCCGACTTGTAGAATACTGGACGTTGTCAATGGTTTCAGAGAATCCCGGAATGACGCTGTCTTTCTTATTTTCACAGTGACAGGAAGACACATCGCCAGGAAAGGCAACGAGTAAACGCCTTTTTCCGATAAGCGGACGCGGCTAATAATATTTAACTTGCGCGATTTTATCTCACACTTTTTTTCCCACAATCGCATATTACCCTATGTATAGGTACTTCTGTGAAGATAAAGAACAAAGTTTCTGTAATTAAAAAATAAAAGACAATGATCTCTAGCAAACCCTTCTTCGAGGGGCCAAAGACTTTTTCAAAAAATTAATGCATTTGCATGTTGTGCATTTTCAGGAAGATTAGTAATTTTAATTATTATTAAAGATCTGGCAGGAAATGCACGTGCATTTACGATGCTGGTTTTTTATTTCCTAACATTAAAAATCCATTGTTAAAGACATTTGTACATATCAAGGTTAAAAACTTGTTGAAACAATTATTAATTATAATATTATTATTATCTACGATTGCTTTTCGCATGTTTTTTGACTTGCAATTTTTTTTCTCATTCAATGATGTCAATGTAATAGTTTACTAGTATACGTCAGTTTTACAATTTATAAAATTATCTTCCCACATGAAACAACAATTGTTCCCCTTGCATTGAAATGATTTGTTTTGAATTTGAATATAACGACGATGGCCATAATGTTCAACATATTATAATAATTTTCAACGCTTTTAGATTTATTACACTTTAAAGGTTCACAGTATTTCAGATTCTTTAATTTTGAACAGTGAAAATGACAGTCAATTTTTTGTACACAAATCACGTTTTATAGTAAAAAAATCTATCCAATCACTTTGAATATGCGTCACCTGATACTATATGATATGATACTTATTAATAATATATTTATCATCTTTAAAATTTCTATAATTTTAATTTAAAATTGTAGTTTTGAATGCGCAATCTTAAAACAGTTTAATTTTTGAGGCCTTGGAACTAAAGCTTGTTTGCTTCAAAAGCTCATATCCGAAAATATTTGGTTTGAAATTTCTTAATTTTTCGAGGTTTCCAATTTCAAAGTCTCATAATTCTATATTTCAAATTCGCATATTAAAAGTGTCATGACAATTTAGGTGATGAATGTTTAAAAATTTCATATTAAAAGCCTTAATATTCAGTTTGAAATTAATAATTTCATATTTAAATATTCGAAATTGTTTAGTTTGAATTTAAGTCCCTTTTACATTTTATGATTTTAGATTTAAATATTATAAATTTTGTTGGTTTAATTTTGAACGTACAAAATTAACTGTTTATTGAAATTCTTCGAAATCCTTAAATATCAAATTGAAGACTTAATAATTGCACAATTTTCAGTTTAAAGGATTTGTGATTGAACAATTTAACTTATGAGTCTCGTATTCGAGAAAAAGTTGGTATAATAAAAAATATTTGAAAATATGTAGCAATGAAATTATGAACAAAATGACCTATTTAATTAAATTTTAATACTAAAAGGAAACTGTTGGTACTTTATTATTAATTTATATCAATTTTCCACCATTTAAAAATCATCTTAATTCACTCTGAATAAAATAAATGCATTTTTCTATTATACGTATTTTATTTACTTAGGTTGGTGGGTACTAACTACTAAAAGCTTATCTCAGTTATAACTTTACTTCATTTATTAAATAATATCATTTTTGGAACAAAACGAGGCATTGAAAATTGAATCTTCTTTAATTTGAAAATTTTCCGAAATATTTAAAATTTCGAACTGAATTGAAAAAAAAAAAAACAATTTTGAATTAAAAGGCTTAAAATTGTGCAATTCCGAACATTGGAATCATATATAGTAATCACGTGTTGTACCCTTTTTTATTTCAAAATTGCAATGTACATAATATCTTAAAACTGTCCGACTTTTTGTTGATGATTTAAAAGAAAGTGGATATCATTTAAAATTTAAAAATATTTGAAAATGTCAAGAAAGGATAAATAAATAATAATAAATATTTAAATAATTAAATAATAAATAATTAAAAATAAATAATAATTAAATAAATAATAAATAATTATAAATAAATAATAAATAATAAATAATAAATAAATAATAAATAAATAATAAATAAATAATAAATAAATAATAAATAATAAATAAATAATAAATAAATAATAAATAAATAATAAATAAATAATAATTAAATAATAAATAAATAATAAATAAATAATAAATAAATAATAAATAAATAAATAAATAAATAATAAATAATACATACATAATAAATAAATAATAAATAAATAATAAATAAATAATAAATGAATAATAAATAAATAATAAATAAATAATTAATAAATAATTAATAAATAATAAATAAAAAAAATGATAAAAATAAATGATAAATAATTCTACATGAAGTTAAAAAATTAAAAAGTTAGAAATTGTCTTGTTTAAAATTTAAATAGATCAAAATTAAAGTATCTGAAATTGATACCTGAGTAATTAGATTATTTATTTTAACTGATTACAATTTTAGAGTTCTAAATTTTCATGTTGAGCGCTAAATTTTCATGTTGAACGCTAGATTTTCAATTTTTGTTGAAGTTTTAATTTTGCAGTTGAAATTGAAATTTTGAAGAATATAATGAACAATTTGAAAATATTGAACTTTTAAACGATTCAAATTTTTTTTTTAATTTTAAATGGTTCGAGTATAAAAAAAGTTTCAATATTATATTTCTTAGCGACTAAAATTGTTTTCAGTTTTTAAATAAATAATTTCAAAAGTTTTTTCGAATGATTCAATTTTCGAGGTTTATAATTGACAATTTTTTCATTTTGAATGGTGAAAATGACGTTGAATTTATTTTTTGATCTTAGAAAGATTTGTGTAATAAATTTTAATGCTTAATTATAATTTTTTTATGCAATAACAATTTACATGATCAGAATTTCAGAAGCTTTGACATCGAAGCATTCAATTTAGTTTTAAATTTCGAATTTTGGTGGGTTTGAATTGAAAATTATTTAAATTCAAAATTGCTCAATTTTAAATTATCCAATTTCAGAAGCTTTTAATTAGAAATAATACAATTTTAGTTCCTCTAAATTTTAAATAATCACATTTTCAAAATTCTAATCTGAAAATATTCCATTTCAATCCGTTAAAAATTTTAATTATTGTAAGTAAATTCAAATCGTTTAAAAATTAAGAATTTTCAAATTGTTAATTATACTCTTTAAAGCTCTACCATTTCAATTTTAATAGCGAAATTAATATTTAAGAATGGAAAAAATTGAAAATATAGCGCTTAACATAAAAGTTCAGAACTCTAAAATGGTAATCATTTTAAATTAAATGAATATTCAATTACTGATGAATCACTTTCAGATACTTTGATTTTTGTCTATATTGATTTTAAAGAACACAATTTGTACATTTTAATCGTTTAATTATCAACACTTTTTTTAGAATTATTATTCCTTCTTGACATTTTCCAATCTAACATTTTTCAGTAAAAAAAATCATTGTTTTAAATCATCCACTAAATATCGGACAATTTTAAGATATAAGATTGAAAATTAAAAATTAAAAAAAGGATATAAAACAAGATTGCTATATATGATTCCAATATTTGAATTTGCAATTTTTAAGCCTTTTTCAATTCGAAAGGTTTTTTTTCAATTTGAGTTTGAAAGGTTCAATATCTTCGAAAATTGAAAAAAAAATAATTTTTTCTATAATTCGCGAAAAAGTGCCAGTTTTTCCACCTGTTTTTGGTGTAAAAAGTTACCGATTTTTGCTCGATGACGTGGCGCATGCGCAGTACCGACCTTTCCGGGCAACAGTGACAAAAGTGGACAGATGCAGTGGAAAAAGTAAATGGAGAGTGATAAAAGTGAGGCACAGTGGAAAAAGTAAATGTTATTTCGGGTGGGTTCGTGCTGCCTCGGGTGGACTCGTCCATCGTGCGCAGCCAACTTCATTCTATTTTCCGACTGTCGTCCCTAACCTAAAAGCAATTTCCTGAAAAGTCTCGAGTTGTGTATTTTGTATGTACTTTTGTCACTTGGCAAAAGCAAAAAAACACCGTCAGTTTCTCCGAAAATACTGTGCTTGGTTTTTTTCACGAAAAATCGGAAGTTTTGAAGCCCTCAACTGTATGGGCCAACTATTCAATTGTGAGAACCAGCTTATTATTACTGCCATATTATTGCCATGGTTTTGATAATTGCCATTGTCATTGTTGCGTCAATCGACAAAAAATCGCCTTCTTTTTACACAAAAAACAGGTAAACAAAAACTAGGACTTTTTAACAAATTATAGAAAAAGTATCGTGTCCCACACATTGAAAAAGCGACGATTTAAAACTCGTGTGATAGCCACCCTCGCTCCGCTCGGGTAGCTAACTTCACACTCGTTTTAAATCTCTCGCTTTTTCAACTTGTAGCACAATATACTATTAAATGCATGATCTAGATTGATAGGATGTCTTTTTTATATTAGCAGAAACATTTTTAAAATATTGGAAAAAGTAAAAAGGTGGGGTTTTCCTGAAAATCTTCTTTATATGTTTTCAAAATTCGATGAAAAAAGTAAATAATATATTCTGGAAAGCCCCACCTTTTTTATTTTTCCTTATATTTTGTTTCCAGTTTTGCTCATATAAGAAATACATCCTATCAGTTCTACAGGGGGGTCAACACTAAAAAATACCAGAGTGTTAATGTGGTCAAGAAAGCCCTTCTTCGTGAATGGATGAAGATCCCGCAGGAGCACATTCGTGCAGCGTGCGACTGACTCGTTTGTCCACCGACTCAGAGCCATATAGTTCGTGCTAAGGCGGTCATATCGAAAATTCGACATAAATTTGTAAAATTTAATTGTTTTTCACCATTTTTTTAAACGCTTCAATAAAATTGGATTTTATAAATGTAAAAAAATACAGCGTTCTAAAAAGTTGCAGTTCAATTGGGCCACCCTGTAAGTGAGTAAGTATAGTATACCATTAAGCATTTCAGGGTAGGCGTTGACACAGTGGATTTTCAACCAAAAATTTGAATGTTCTACCAAAATAGTTTAATTTTCAACTAAAAAGACGAATTTTAACAAAATAGATGAATTGTCTACCAATATTTGATTTGAAAAAAAAGTTTATTTTCAACCAAAAAGTGGAATTTTCTACCAAAATAGTTGAATTTTCAACTAAAAAGATGATCTTTCTACCAAATAATTGCATTTTCAAGATACAAAAAATAAATTTCCAACCAAAAATGGAAAAGTTGAATTTTCAAATAAAAAAATGCATTGTTCACAAACAAAAAAACGAATATTCAGCAAAAAAGTTAAATTTTCAACCAAAGAGGTGAATCTAAACAAAAATGAATTTTTAACAAAGTAGTTGAATTTTTGACAAAAAAGATGATTTTTTAACAAAATAGTGGCATTTTCAACAATGTAGTAGAATTTTTAACCAAACGAGTTGAATTCAGAACCAAAAATGTAATGGCAGACTTTTCAACTAAAAATAGTTGGATTGTCTTATTGGATTCTATTAATTCATTTCAAATTTATCACCAGGAAACTTACTAAATATTGTATAAATTCGTAAAGTTACTTCCCCTTACCTTCCCCCTGCCCTTGTAATCAACAGTAGTTTTTGGCGCGAGCCCCCTCCCCCTCAAATTCTTAACTTAGTTTATGAACGGCCCCATAGGAGCTTCAACGTGGACAAAGTGAACGAATGAATTAGAAAGCTGTTATTATTAATTATTATTAGAGGATAACAGCAAAGTGTTGAAGAATATAATGATAAGGATTTAATAACAGAATACCAAAACGGGGGATTTTTAGGTAAATAAATAATACGAATCGTGAGAAAGAGAGAGTTCCTTTGTCGCTTGCTTTGCTGACAATGATCAAAAAGGTGATCAAAAGTCGTAAACGAGATGCGTTGTAACAATACGGAATTGGATAAACGACCCTATTCGCTAAAGTGAAAGTTAATTACAAAGTAGTAGTCTTGACAAAAAATACTAAAGTGCAAAATGCATGGTAAAAGGTTTTTGCAACTGTAAATCGTGAAATCGGATTTTAGATTGTGACTTCCATTATGAGACGTTGATAAAAGTGAGATGAGAACACAAAAAAGTTTGTACCAGGTAAAGTAATTAGAGGATGCCCCCTGGACCGAGAATTTTTTTTTTGGAACAACATTCAAGTGATCCTTAAGATACCCAATAAGAAAGATTTCAGCTAATGATGATTCCACACCGAACTCTCACTAACCAGACCTTTGCATCATCGATTTTTTTTAATTTGGCTACTTATTTGTTTAGTAGAGAAAATATATATTGCCAAAAATTTCACTTCAAACATTTTTTTCTGTAAGTTATTGGACTTGTTACATTCTGGACACTTTTTGAGTACCTGTAACACGAATTTTATTTCAAATGTAATTTCTTAACAATTTAATTCAATTTTTTCTTTGAATAACAAAAAAATGTTTGTGAAATATTATTGCAAAATCAGTTTTTTAATTGATTATATCGGTTTCAGAATTGATATTATTTATTATATATATATTATTTATGATATATTATAATATTCGGTATTATGAAAATGAAAATGCTAAAATTAATTGAATTGTTTGGGCCCAGGAAAAAAGAATTTTATTTGGCATCCAAAAAAGTAAAAAAAATTTAAATCTGACTAAAATTTAAAAAACATTCTGAAGCATCCTGTTACAGCAACATATTTTAATTTACAACTTTGAAATACTTCACCCTTCGCTTCCCATCCCTTCCCCAACTTTTTACTCCTCTACTTCCTCCTATCCCCACTTCCCAGTTAACACCCCCTTCCCCTACGTCCCTTCACAGGCTCTTACTTCCCCTTCCCTATCCACCCGAACTACCCAACTGTCTCTCCCCCTCACTTCCCTGATTCCCCTCCCATCATTTTCCCTCACTGCCCCTACCTCCTCCCCGCATTACCCCTCATTTCCCCTCCTCTCATTTCCCCATCACTTCACCTACTTCCTGTCCCATAATTTCCCCTACGACCCATCATCCCCCTCATTCCCCTCCCGAAATTTCCCTTACTTCCCTACTTCCCAACCCCTCATGTCCCCTCACTTCCCCTCCTGGGAAAAAAGTACGACGGATGGACGGACACCCGACCAAAACTATAAGACTTTCTGCCCAAGGCTACGAAACCCTAAAAAGTACGAATAATTGTAATTATTTATAAAGTTATTTGGTTGTTAACACTTACTTGTTTGTGCTCGCAATGGAATCAGTGAAAGAATAGTGAAAGCAATTTAATTCGATGAAAAATGATTAACTGTCAGCTCGCAAAATTTTCATCGCCATGTCCAAAACACATTTTTCGAAATTTCAATTTAAAAATAGCAAGTCAATGATCAAAATTTTGATTGTAAAACTCGTTTTTAATATTGCTACCCATAAAAATCTTCCCGCTGCGCAGCCACATTTTCATCACGCGCAGCTAGCTCACTGCTCGCGCCAGTTTGAGGGCGCTTAGGGCGCGCGTCTGTCGGACCTCGCGTTTTGTGCTCGAATCTCGATAATGTATTTACCTCGCGCTACGTGCTCGGTTTTTGTACATCTCCCACGTTTTTTCCTTTTAAAAATGAAGGTGTTAACATTGACTTCTGTAATTTGATAATTGTGAATTCCGTTTTGTTAAAGCTCTTTCGGCCTTTACAAATACATTTTCGTCACGTGTCTCGCGCTTCGCACTCGATTAAAGTATTTCCAAAACGCAAAATTGTCTATATTATGTTGCACTCTATAGTATTAAATGTATGTTTTAATAATATGTATATGTACTTCTATCCGGGGCTTCAGTTTTAGGTGAACATTATTTCCGTTAAACATTTTATTGTTTCTTGTGTCGTTTTTTCATCAATTTGAATGTGATTTACACGATTAAGACAATAACTACACGTCTTATCAATAAGTAGTCGAAAGCAAATTGCTAGATCTATTTAAGGTGAACAATTTTGTTATTAAACATTTTATTATATATTTTGACGTTTTTCTAAAAATTTTAATTCTTCATTTTTGTCATTTTTCACAGTTAAAAATATTATCGAATAATAGTATCGACAAAACTTATAAAACTTTTTAAGGTGAATAATTTTTCTCCTAAAAATTTTTTCCTAGCTTGTATAGTCTGACCAAAAAATGGAATTTTTTATTTTCCATAACGTTTTTCACGATTAAAACAATAACTCTGCGTCTTAACGTGTAATTAAAAAAATGGGGTTGAAGAAATTTGTAGACCCTTTTAAGATAAACCATTTTTAATGATTAAGTTTGATCTTATTTTGCATAATTTATAAGGAAAATGGAATTTTTTGGCTGGTTATCGACCGCGCGGACCAACCCCATGGTTTAATTTGAGGGTCTTGGAAGTCGACCAGGCACTAGTCGGGATACTTTTTTTTGTAGAAATTACAAAGTTAAGAGACATTACATGATCCAAGGCTTACTAACAGATGCTAGATGAATTATTATATGCAAAGTATCATTTAAAAATTTGTTAGGTCAGTAAACAGAAATTAACTTCTTTAAATTCTCCAAACAAACAATATTTCATTTTTTTCCAGTGTCTTAAGTTATTAACACTTTCAAATTTACCGCCATATCGGAAATGCACTCACGCCTTCTCGCAACCTGAAAATAAAATCGTGATCCACAATTAAAGTTACCCCAATTTCAGTTATCAGTTTGAAAACACAAGTGAACATATTGGTGAGCAGATGACTAATATTTTTAAACAAAGTATATAGTGCGGTATATTCTCCAATCTCCAGGCGAGAATTTCTTAACTCGATTTGACTTTTAAAGTTCACAGTATTTTTTACGATGAGCCTTTAAAGTCAAATCAAGTTTACTATTTTCTCGCCTGGAGCAATATTTTTAAACCTTCCTGTTTACCCTGACGTTTTTAGCCGGATCCCGGCCAGTTTCCCCGACCCGCTACCGGTTAGAACTGGGACTATCCAATCGGGTCCGGGCCGAATCCCTGATTTGATTTCTACACGGGAATAATATTTTTCACGAGTAAAGAAAAACTATGCGTCCAAGAGTCCCAGACTGAGAGCTATACTTTTTATAGAAAACATTTTTTTCTGTGTTATTTCACGTTTTAAAATAGTGAAATTTGCAAAGAACTTAATCATCCCGGGGAAAAAGAGGTTCAATTTAGTTTCTACTGTAATTGCTTTCGACCTAATTCTTGGAAATCCTGGAATGGGTTCAAAGAGCAATACGCAGTTTGCATGATACCTGACGATATAAGTGTGCACTGTGCACAGAACTAAGAACGAGTTCCTGCAAGTTCAATATTCCTTCCTTTAGCCACATGTGCGCCAAAGAGCCGTTCGCACAGAATTCCCCATACTCTATAATGTTATTGGTTCCTGGGTAGTTTAAGTTTACAAGTTATATTACCAGTGCCATTGAAGCGCGACGCTTTACTCTTTAGAATCTTTAGATCGCATTTTGAAATTTTCCTCTGGATGCTCTGCATAGCCAAGGGGGGAAAAATGCTCTTTACATGAGCATTTTCTTGTAAAATATCTTCTGGGATCTAGATAATGATAAGATTGAAGTTGCTACTTGCTCGTAATCGACGGGACAATAGAAAACGATATCGGATCGATAAACGTTCTTTATGTGACAATTTAAGTCTGGCCATAAGAGAAAGGCAAGATTTTATTACGAGTATGGTGTATTATTTTTTTTTTTAATGTGTGAGGAACCGTCCGTAAACTACGTTACCAATTTTCAACTATTTTTTACCCCTCAACCCCGCCGTTGACGATCGTAGTTTTGTTTCCTCTCCCCTCTCGAGAAAGTAACGTAGCCCATCACTCTCAAAACAGAGAAAATAAGGTGATTCTTAAAAAAATAGAGGAATCAATTTGTTCAAATAAAATTAATGTAAATACCATATTAAATTCAATATGAAACATTTAAAATTCCTAAGATTTCAAGCCCAAATAGATTGCATTTTCAACAAAATAGTTGAATTTTCAACCCAAAAAGATGAATTATTCAACAACAAAACACCAATTTTTAACCAAGCAGTTGCACTAGCAACCAAATAGTTGAACTTTCAAGCAAAAGAGACGAATTTTCAACAGAAAAGTTAATTCACAACCAAACAGTTTAATTTCTGATCCACTCGGATTTATTCTTTGTACCCGGAATGCTTGAATGAAACTTTAGCGCAAAAACATTTTTTATAGATCCCAGTTTTTTTATGCTTCTTCATATTCAGAATTTTCGACGTAAATAAGTATAGTTAAAGATTAAATTGCTCAAAGTTCTCTAAGTTTTTAGGTAAACATTCTCATCGTGATGCTGGCGCTTAGTGCTCGATTTTCGCCAGACATTTTTTAAAGTACAATTTGTTTTCTGAGATACCTTACAATGAAAGACTACAATCCTTTCTTCAGACTTTCTTTCGCATATCTCGCCTTGTTATGCTAAACATAGACATTTTTTTCATAGCATTTTTGACGGATAAAACAAAAACTCCTACAAGTCTTTTGGTGTAATATTGGAATTTTTGATTTTTGCATATCAGTTTCGATAAATAAATTGAAAGCGGCGAGTTCTTTCGAAAAATTGTTTAAAGAAATTTTGTAGAAATTTTTAAAAGCTGCAATTCCTCCCTTGGAATTTTTTCCCGGATCTCACGTCGTTTGGCTCAAAATTTAAATTATATATTTTTTTTAATAATATTTTTGATGAGTAAAACAGAAATGACAAGTCCTAACATAAAATTGTTATAAAACATGCTGTAGGACTTTTCAAAAAACCTCTTTAAGTCTTTTTTCCGCATTTCGCTTAAATTTAAATTTTGGATTTTTTCATAATATTTTCGATAAATAAAACCAAAATATGAAGTCTTATCAAAAAATAGTTGGAGGAAAAATTGTAGGTCTTTGAAAAATCTACAATTCTTTTCTTAAACTTGTTTACGTATATCTGTGTTTTCGTTTGGCGGAAGATATTTTGGAAAGCTTTAATTCTTCTTTTTAACTTTTTTCACATACCTGTCGTCGTTCAGCGTAAAATTGGAATATTCGATTTTTGCATAGCATTTTCCATGGATGAAACCATAACCGTTGTTCAAGGAATTCTGATTAACGAACTCGTTCTTTCTCTTAGCATTCAAAAAAAGTGTATCAAAGCTCGATTTGATCCGTTTATTTTTTCAAGAGTTATCGTGCTTACGGACGTACAGACATACAAACAGATGCCATCGTCAAAACTTGATTTTCGGCTTCATGGGGTTTCAAAACGTGAAAATCCGTTAAAAAACTAAGGTGTGAAATTTCAGACGATTCTAATACTTTCTAAATCATAAATTATGACACTCAGAGAAAAAGTTGTCTTGAAACAAAAGGATCGTCCTCTTGATTGTTTTCTTTTGAACGATGTGAATATATTTTTTAAACAAACAGAATTATTTGGCTGCAATATTAGGTGAAGTGAGTCGCATAAAGAAAATTTTTGATGCAAAAGGATTCCTGTTGAGACAAATTAAAATCCTCTCAACCTTAAATTTAAGAGGAAATTCCATTTACCTCAAGAAACATCCTTTTGTCACAAGAGGAAATTTCTCTGAGTGGAGAATGTAAAAAAATTCATTTTTTTAGAAGTAGGTTAACTTTAAACCAGGTAGTTGATTTTTCAACTAAAAAAGATTATTTCTCAACGAAGCATGTAATAGCTCATATTTCAACTATAAAAATTTTAATTTGAAATAAAAAACAGTTGAATTGAACCAAAAAGACGAATTTTCGACAATATGGTTGAATTTTTAACCAAATAGTTAAATTTTGAAGCCAAAAAGACAAATTTCTTCGAAGAAAGTTGAATTTTCAAAACAAAGATGTTCATTTTCAACCAAGGAATATAACTTTTCTACTGAAAGATGCATAGTTGAATTACTGAAGAAAAACGAATTTTCAACAAAATAGTCGAATCCTCCAACAAACACATGAATTTCTAAGAAGCAAGATTAATTTTCGTACAAAAAGACGAATTTTCAACAACATACATGAATTTTCTATCAAATAGTTGATTTTGCAACTTATGAAGGATACATTTTCAACAAAAAAGTTAACTTTTCAACCAAGTGATTGAATTTTCAATAAAAAAGATTATTTTTTAACCAAATAGTTAAATTTTTTACCAAAAAGATGGATGGGGCAAGAAAATTAATGTTTGACCACAAAAGGCATATTAAAAAAAATACATCAATTTTCAACAAAATTGTTGAAGAGTTCCTTAAAAAATGGGACAATAGGGGAATAGGGGAGAGAGTGTTAAGTTTGAAATATGAACGTGATTTTCAAACTTAGATAACATTATCACAAATGTCAGATAATCTTTCAAAATTTTAAATTTAAAGGAGAGACAAAAACATATTTTCGGAGAAGTACATTCCTGTCAATAATTTTTTTTTTAATCACAAATCAATTATTGGTTTAAAAAATGATTGAATTTATAAAATTACATACAGACCGACAAAGTAGTTATAGTTGCATATATTATTCTGATAATAATTTATCATATCACATATTTCAGGAAATTAATTAGATAACAATATTTTATTATTAAAATAGATACGGAGAAAACTGGGTTTTCTATTAGAACCGATTTTTGGTTCCAATAGGGAGCTACAACAAAAAGGAACCCAAAGTGATAAATTGTTCGAAAGGCACCCAAGTGCGAGTTCTAATAGAGACTTATTGTGCAGAACAATTGTCATTCTTGAAAGGAAGATAATGGACATGAGATGTGACAGTTTTTTAGGTTATGTCGACAATTTTTAGCGACTGCTTACCTTGTTCATGTCGCTATTTATCGGGATATCAACGAATTGAGAAGGAACCCTCAAAACGTGTTCTACTAGAGTCTCAGTTCTAAAAGATTCCAACTTTTACTTAAGCCGCAACATTACCGAGCCCCCAGTTTTTCTGTGATTATCTTAGGCGTTTATCAAATGAAGTAGAAGAAAAAAATTTTATTTAAAAGGGGGGTGGGGGTGTTTGTATCTGTGTCGTCACCCGGGGTTCAAACTTTGTGCGATGATATGTAACGAGGAAGTGGAGGGGTAGAAAAAGTGTTCGAAATAGCGTGACATAGTTTTTAATGGCCCCTACTGTAAACATGAGATGAGATAAAATGCCAAACATTTTTTAACAGTACATTCATATCTCGTTTTTACTTGGAAAAAACTTTGTTTACTATTATCAGCACACCCATCGGAAATTTCACTTATGTTTTGTGACTGTAAACAAGAGACAAAGATGATGAAAGGAGACTTTAATGCCTTCTTTCAGCAATGAAATGGAAAAGGCATTGATGTCTCTTTCCTTACAAACTCAATCAGAGATGAAAATATTCTTGTCACTTAATAACCCTGTCCCTTACACCACTTTTTCCTATTTAAGATCCCGACAAAACATAAAATATTGCATGGAATCTCTAGGGAAAAAAGTAGTATTCGAAAGTATTCTTTTTTGCTGCATATATTTGCGAAATATGCAGAGTTTAAAGAAATGAAGAGTATAATAAATTGAGCATTTAACGACTTAACTGTTAAAAAGCATATTCTCTTTAGCATAACAGTTTAGCAGTCGACATTCTGAAACAACACTCTGGTTAATATATACCAGGATTAAAATTCAAATATTTTTCAATTGTTCAGTTAGCTATCTTCTTTCTCTTCGAGTTTTGCTTTGAATGAGTAATGCGGAAGTAATAAAAAGGGGGATGTAGAATTTGGACATGGCAAAATTTTCATACGAAAGTCAAACTAAACGGTGCCGCCTCAAGGAGAATTGCCTGTTGGCTGTTAGTGACGCCGCGCCGGCTTCCTGACCCACATACCTTGGCCATCGTTCACAATACATACTTCGCATATAAGTGTGTGTGAAGACGCGGATGTGTTGCGATTGGGACCTCATTCACGTTCCCAGCACTTCACGCATATGACTTGCACATGTAAATGGATATAATGCAGCACTATATACGTGCGAGGAAGAAGCGCAGTAATCAGGGTCGAATTATCCTAATCTACCATCCCAAGCACGTCATTTACTGCACATCAACCCCTTTACCCCTTTTCTTCTCTGGATACAAGTCCAAGTTAATTAGATTTTCAGGTATTCCGAATATCAACTCGAGTTCACGGAGAAAAATGGATATTAAAATTCAATATCCAGGTATTAAGAACTCTAGTCATAAAAATATTGAGATATTAAACTTTACTATCCGGATATTAATTTTTAACATCACATAAATATCTAGATCATTGGTGGCCATCCATATACCACGTGGACAGTTGGGGGGGGGGGGGGCCGGAAAAACTTCCCCCATAATCCCCCCGGGGCCCGCGGGGGGGGGGGGGGAGGTCGGGCTAGAATCCACGTGGACACACATGAAAAACTAAGAATATTTTCACGACTTTTTGTTTGGACTTAAAACCTTGTTTAAGCTCACATTCTCAATTAAATCCGAAATTTCGGTCAATTCATCGCTCGTTTTGGCCTCCTTGCTTTTGAAGACCAATGATATCTATATTTTCATAAAATATATCCACGTGGATAAAGTAGGGGGGGGGGGGGGTCTTCAAAATTCCACGGCTGTCAAAAAGGGGGAGGGGGGTCAAAAAGTGGTGAAAAATTGTCCACGTGGTATATGGATGGCCCCTTGTCCTATAGTTAAAAATCCAGATATTGAGTCTCAATATCTATTTTTCTCCGTGTGGAATTCAGATTCCAACTACCAGACACTAGATATATATATAACTGTTATCAAAACATTGGCAATTGCTTTTTAAATGATGATAATTTGCATTTATGAATGCAATATCAAATAGTGAAAAATTAGGTTAATCAAGATAATTGTTTCATTTTTAAGCTGGAAAGTTTGTTTTGGGTATTTCTCATCTATTATGACGGTTGCGAAAAAATCAATGAAGCTTAGGGGCCATCCATATACTACGCTACCAATTTCAGGCTATCCCCCCCCCCCCTCCGTCGCCCCTCCTTGATGACCATAGTTTTGTCTTACTAAATTCTCTCACATCAGGGGGAATCGGGGGAATTATCAAGAAAATAGGGGAATAAGTTCTTTTAAATAAAATTAATATAAATACCGTATTGAATTCAATATAAAACACTTTGAATTCCTCAGATTTCAAGTCGAAATATGTTGCATTTTCAACAAAATACTTGAATTTTTGACCAAAAAAGATTTTCCAACAAAAGAGATGAACTTTCCACCCGAAAAAAAGAATTTTCAACAGAAAAAAAATCAATTTTTAACCAAACAGTTGCAATGATTAATAACAAAATAGTTAAACTTTCAAGAAAAAAAGAAATGTTGAACAAAATAGTTCAAATCTTATCCAAATAGTCAAATTTTTAAACCAAAATACGAATTTTTTCAAAAGCAGTTGAATTATTAATAAAAAAGTTTATTTTTGATCGAGAAAGATTAATTTTCAACCAAGAAAGATAATTTTTCTATCATAAAAGATGAATTTTCAATCCAAAAGGACGAATTTTTAACAAAACAGATGAATTTTCGTCCAAAATGATGACTTTATCAAAATAGTTGAAACCAAATATGGTCGAATGTTATAAAAAATATTAAAATTCAACCAAAAACACTAAAATTTTCAAGAAAAAAAAAATATTTTTTTAGAAAGAAATTGAATTTTCAGCCCGAAAAGTTGAAGTTTTAATAAAAAAAGTTCAGCTTCAACTAAGGCAGATGACTTTTTTACCGAAAGACGAATTTTCAACCAATTGAATTAAACGAAAAAAGAAAATTTTTTAACAAAATTGTTGAATCATCAACCAAATATATGATTTTTCAATCAAGCAAGATGAACTTGAAACAAAAAAGTTGAATTTTCAGCTAAATGGAATCATCAAATTTTCAGTTAAAAAAATTAATTTTCAACAAACGAAATAACTAAATTTCAGCCAGTTAAATTCCAACAGAAGAGACGAATTTTTAACCAAATATATGTATTTTCTACTAAATAAATTTTCAATTTGTAAAGGATAAATTTCCAACCAAAAATGGAAGTTAAAGTTTCAGATAAAAAATTAATTTGTAACAAAAAAAAACGAATTTTCAACGAAAAAAGTTGAATTTTCGATCAAAGAGGTAAATCTTAAAAATAATGAATTTCTAATAATGTAATTCAACTTTAAACTACGTAGTTGAATTTTCCAGAGAAAAAGGTAAAATTTTAAACAAATAGTTACATTTTTAACCAAAAAGATAAATTTTCCACGAAGAAGTTCAATGTTCCAAGAAAAATACGAATTTTCAACAAAATTCATCAATTTTCGACAAAATTGTTGAATTTTGATGCAAAAAGTAGAGTTTTCAACGCGAAAGTATGATTTTTCAACAACAAAAAATAATTTTATACCAAATATTCAAATTTTCATAAAAATAGTTTAACTTTAAACCAAGTAGTTGATTTTTCAACGAAAAATATGAATTCTCAACTAATGTAATAGATGATATTTCAACCAAAAAAAATTTCAAATAAAAAAAAACAGTTGTATTCAATAAAAAAAGACGAGCTTTCAACAAAATAGTTGAAACCCTCAACCAAAATAGAATAATTTTCACCCATACAGTTGCATTTTCAACCAAATAGGACGAATTTTCAACCAAGAAGATTAATTTTCTACCGAAAAAGAAGAATTTTCAACAAAATGCATGCATTTTCAACCAAATAGTTGAGTTTTCAACTAGAAAAGATGAATTTTCAATAAAAAATAAAATAGTTACATTTTTAGTTGAAGAAATTAATTCTGAACAAAAAGAAACGAATATTTAAAAAGACAGTAAAATTTTCAACCAAAGAGAATATGGATTTTCAACTAAAATGTTAAATCTTTGAAAAAAATGAATTTTCCACAAAAGAGTTAAACACCAAACGGTGTTTTTTTAACCCAGAAGATTAATTTTCTAAAAATGGAATAGTTAAATTAAAAAAAAAAAAAGAATCTTCAACAAGAAAATTAATTTATAACTAAATAGCTGAATTTTAACCAAAGGAGATAAAATCTGAACTAAAAGTATAATAGTAGACTTTTCAACTTGAAATAGAAGAATATAAGAATTCTTGTGAAAAGGGGAATGAGTGTGAAATCTGAAATATCAATGTAATTTTCAAACTTATTAAGTTATTATTTAACTTTACCGTTGTATCTACAGCAAAATTTGCAAACTTTATTAAAATTCATCATCAAGGAACGTACTAAACTTAGTAAACTTACTAAACTACTAAACGTTCGTAACTTTACTTCCATTGA
>CAKNYM010053220.1:623282-717200 GCA_932195095.1 Andricus curvator
TTTTATCATAAGGCTTTTTTCTGTACATTTGGTGCGGGGTCCTTTATTTCTTTGATTGAAAAGTTAACTATTTTGTTAAAACTTTGATTTTTTTTTGTTGAAACTCAATTTTTTAAACTGTAAATGTAACTATTCCATTTTTGCTTGGAAATTCATCTTTTTATTTGAAAATTTATTTATTTTGTTGAAAAATCGTATTTTTTTGTTGAAAATTTAATTATTTTGGTAGAAAAATTATAATTTCGGGTTGAAAATTTAGCTGTTTTGTAGGATTTTACAAATTGTAGGGTATTTTTAAAAATTCCAAGGAATTTTCAAGAGCTTTCAAAATTTTCAAAGGATTTGATATATTTTAGGGTATTTTGAAAGATTCCATGAAATTTTAAGTATATTTCAATAATTTAAAGGCATTCCAAACCATTCTAAAGATCTTTAAAAAGTTTTAAGGGATTTCAAAGTATTTCAAAGGATTTGAAATATTTTAGGGCATTTTAAAAGATTCTAATGCGTTATTCAAGAAATTAATTTTTTTTTAATTTCCAAGGAATTTTATGATTTCAAGGGATTTAAAAAAATGTTTATGGTGTTTTAAATAATTTTCTAGAATTTCGGATGATATGGAACAATTTGATAGTTGTTATAAAGTTTCAGAACGTGTTAGAAGATTCCAAGGGATGTTAGATGATTTCCGAAGATTTCAATGATTGTAAGAGTTTTTTTTAAGCTCTCGAGGTATTTTTAATAAATTTTCCAGGATTTCGTAAAATATAATCAGATTTCATGTAAAATTTCACGGGATTTTATGATATTTTAATGGATTTCAAAGAATTTATTCACAAGAATTGAAGGATTTCTTAGGATTTCAAATATTTCGAGATATTTTTAAACTAAAAATGTATGTAGCTATTTCATTTTTGCTTAAACATTTATCTTTCGTAGTTGAAAATTCATTAATTTTGTTGGAAACTCCTGTTTTAGTTGAAAATTCAATTAATTTCGTAGACGATCAATACCTTCGGGTTGAAAACTTAACTGTTTTGCAGGAAATTCGTCGTTTGGGTTGAAAAATTTAGCATTTTGGATGAGATTTTTTTTCTTCATCAACTAAAAAATCTTTCATAGTTAGAAATTTCACTCTTTTGTTGAGAATTCCTCTTTCTGGTTGAAGAATTATTCTTTTTTTGATTCAAAATAAAAATATTTTTTTGGTGGAAATATCAACTATTACACTTTTTGTTGAGAATCTATGTTTTTTTAACGAAGATTCATCGCTTTCGTTGAAAATGTAACTATTTTGTTGAAAATTCCTTTTCTTCTTGGTTAAGAAATAATTTTTTCAACTGAAAATTAAATTCCTCCATGTATTTTATATATCTCTTACATGCCATCCAAAAATGCATTGGAAATTTTTTCTTAATTTCCATGCACATCGCCCAGAAATTTGCTGGAATGCACAAAAAAATAAATACGTTTTAAAAAAATGATATTTAGGGGTTCCGCAAGCCCCATGAAGTTTAATGCGTATGTCCCATAAGAAAAAAATACGTTTTTGTAAATTTTATTCAGGATCGTCAATATTAGCTGAATCGATTTGGAACTCAGTATTACTCTTCAGAATTAGCTATAGAATAAAAATAAAAACTTATTATCATTTTTAGCCTTTTTTAAAATATTCACTGTTTATGAGACATAAAATACTACTTTCTACCCATAAATTAATGTTTATATAAATTGTTTAAACAATTCATTATTGTTTTTAGCAATTTTCTCTTAGAATAGAGTTAAAAATTTGCTGTTATTTCCGAATTTTTCAACATATTTTCAACTTTTCAGTTATAATGAGGTAATAATTAGTTTAAGTTAACAAAGGTGACTTTTTAAACAATTTAGTATCATTTTTAATAATATTCACTTTAAATAATGTTAGAAAGTTGCGGTTTTTTTCTGAAATGTTCAACTTTTTGTCCACTTTTCACTCAAAGTGAGGTGATAATCATTGAAATTTGACAAAAATAATTGTTTCAACAAATTATTATTGTTTATAGCTACCTTGTCCTATACTAGTGCTGGATCGTTGCGGTTTTTCCTGAAATTTTAAACTTTTTGTCCACTTTTCACCTAGTGAGGTAATGATTAATACAAGTTAACAAAAATAATTGTTCGTACAATTTATTATTGCTTATAACTATCTTCTCTTAGAGTATTGCTAGAAAGTTGCAAGTTTTTCTGAAATGTTCAGTTTTTCTTTGACTTTCTCGTCAGAAAAAAATGAAAAATATTAATATTACTTAAAGAAAAAAGCTCTCAGTAACTTTTTCAAGGAAAATTCACATTTACTATTATCGGTATAGAGAATTTGAAGAATATTTCAAATCTCTGTCTTATTTCAGAAAAATGCATTCATAAAAAAAGAGAGAAATTAAAAAAAAGGATTCTCTCTAATGTTTATTTATGTATAAGTAAGAAGCTAAAGAAAAGTTAAAAATTTCTGGAAAAACCGCCACTATCTAGCAATTATCTAAGAGAAGATAGCTATAAAAATAATAAATTGTTTGAACAATTATTTGTGTTAACTTGTACTAATTATTGCCTCACTGAGTGGAAAGTAGTCAAAAAGTTAAAAATGTCCAAAAAAAACAGCAACTATCCAACATTAACATAGGAAAAGATAGTTATAGAGAGTGATAATTTGTTTAAACAATTATGTTTGTTAATTTCAAATAATTATCACCACACTCGGAGTAAGAAATAGACCAAAAGTTGAAAATTTCAGAAAAAATCGCAATTTTCTAACGTTATTGAAAGACAATATTATTGTAAACAATACTAAATTATTGACACCATTATGTTTATTAACTCAAATCAATTATTAATGAACAATGATCAATTGTTTAAACAATTTATATAAACATTTATTCAACAGTAGAAAGTATTATTTTAGATTAGAAACAATTTGTATTAAAAAACCGCAAAACAATCATAATTAGGGCCGATAACTCGAAAAACCCAATTTTTCACTTATGGGATTTTTTTGGGACCCTATAAAACAGACTAGTGTGTGTAATATTTAAAAAATAAGTTTTCATTCTTATTCTATAGCTCATTGTGAAGAGAAATCTTAAGCTTCAACTCGATTCACCTAATATTGACGATCCTGAATAAAATGGACAGAAAAATCTTTTTTTGTTATGGGAAATGCGTGTTAAACTTCATGGGGTTTCCAAAAGCTCTAAATATATATTTTTTTAAACAAGCAAACGCACTTATTTTTTTTTTTGGATTCGAAAAAAATTCCGGCCGATATGCCCGGACTTATAGTGATTGTTGTCACTAAAAGTGTTTAAAATCAATTTTTTTGCATTAACATTATTGATCTCCTAGTAGTAAGGTTGTTTTTTACCTCAAAGAAAAATTTAGAACGGTCACGAAAAATTAAAAATTGGGCAGGGAAAAGTTAGGGTAAGTCAAAGGATTTCGAAATGGGGATTTTATAGCAGCCCTGAATGACTGAAGTTATATCTTGAATGAAATATCTATCCTAGGTTCCTAGGACACAATGTTATCATTCAATAACTGTTGAGCCTTGTCAGCACTTCATTGCTATAAATATACTGAGACCAGACATTTTTTCTGTAAATATATTTATTGCAATTAAGCACTCACATAAGGAAGCTCACCACGAGACGAGGCCCTCGCTAGTGGTGAGCCTCAGTGCAATCTGAGCGAGGGCTGGTCGATCCGGTTTAGGGTGTCGCGGTTGGCTGATCATCGTGGGTTGCCAGTGCTTCCTGCCCGCGCGATTATTCCCACTTTCTCGTGTTTATTGCCTCCAATAAGAAATAATATTTCTGACAACGATTCCAGCTTACTTGAAAAATCTAAACTCGGAAAAGAGAAATCTGCTGCGTCCTGGCTGCTCAATTTACATAATTATGATAATTGAGCATGCATATAAGTCTGAAATGTGTAACAGAAATAACTTCATCAAGGACCAACAACTCACAACAACTTCTCCAGTATCATTCAAAACTTCTGCTATTCTCAACATTTTTTTACAATAAATTAAAAAAGACGAATTACAACCTTAGCAGGGTAGACCGGGGTAAAGCTGGCCATCAGCGCAAACTTGTTAATTTAAATAAATCATCTAGTTATTTATTATTATACAATACGGGGAATAAGCCATTCCTAATTCATTTTAAAAATTAATGAACAGCAATATTCACTCTATTTTTTTAATGTATGTACTACTATTACAAATCATATACACTAATTATTATTATATAATAACATCGTAAGATTACTTTGAGGCTATAAAGTCAGGGGTAAAGTTGTCTATTTGAAACAAACTTGAAATGTAGGCTATTGTATTATTGGCTTTCTTATATAAATATAAGAGTGTGATCTTTTGTATTGGAAACCTCCTTTATAAAAATAAGTATTTAAATATCCCTTATTCTTAATTCAGGTTGGTCAGGGAATGTCAGGCAGTTAAAAAAAATTGCAAGTCAGAGATTTTCTGTAAGCACTTTAATTGAATGTCAAGAATAATCAGGGCTTCAACACAGAAACTTTTTTTTCTCAAATCACCTTTTTAAGATAAAGTCACTATAGTTCCTACTTTTTGAACTGAAAATATTGAATTCAGGTTAATACCTGCTTCTGAATTGTCTTGAATTATTAGGAAATATTTTAGGATATTTTAAAAGATTTAAAGAAATTGTTAATAGATTTCAATAATTTGAAGGATTTTGAGATTTTAAGGGCATTACAAAAATTTCCCAGAGCTTTGAAACATTTTTAAAAGATTTGAAATATTTTAGGATATTTTAGAAATTCCAAGGGATTTTACAAGATTTCCGAGGATCATAAAGATTTTAAGGCTTTTTAAAAGTTCTCAATGATTTCGTAGGATTTAAAATATTTCAAGGTATTTGCAAAGATTTACAAGAAATTTGTAGATTTTAGATTTTAAAACATTCCAGGAAATTTTCAATAATTTTATGGGATTTAAAAGAATTTGAAAGATTTTAGGTTATTTGAAAAAAAATCCAGGCAATTTTCGCAAACCTTACAAAATTCCAAGGGATTTCAAAAAATTTTGAAGGATTTGAAATATTTCAGAATATTTTTTATAGATTTCAATGATTTGAAGTAATTTCAAAGACTATACAAAATTATAGTGTATTTACAAAAATTCTAAGGTATTTAGGATCTTTAAAAAGTTTCAAGCTATTCCAAAAGATTTCTAAGAATTGGAAGTATGTTAGGGAACTCATAAAGATTGTAAGGTATTTTTAATTAATTTCAATAATTGCAAGAAATTACAAAAATTTTGGAAGATTTTAGGATGTTTTCAAACAACCAGGGAATTTTTAAGAGCTTCAAAAAATTTCAAGGGATTTCAAAAGATTTTAAAGGATTTGAAATATCTTCGGACATTTTTAATAGATTTACATAATTTGACGTGATTCCAAAGGATTTTTAAAGATTTTAGAATATTTCTCAATATTCATATTAAATTATTTGAAAGATCTTAGCGTATTTTTCTTAAAGATTTCAATGATTTAAAGTGATTCCATAGGAATTTAAAAATTTTAGAGTATTTAAAAAATTCAAAGGCATCTAAGATTTAAAAAAAGTTTGAAGCGATTTCAAAATATTTCAAAGGATTTGAAAGATTTTAGGGACTTTCAAACGTTTCTAAGGAATTTTTAATTTATTTTAATAATTTGAAGGGATTTTAAAGGGTTTTAAATATTTGAGGGCATTTTTAAACATTCCAAAGTATTTTCGATTGATTTCAGTCCTTTGAAGGGATTTTAAAGGATTTGAAAGATTTTAGGATCTTCTAAAAAAATCTAGTAAATTTTTAGGAGCTTCAAAAAATTTCAATAGGTTTCAAAAAATTTCAAAGGATTTTACATATTTTAGGGAATTTTAAAAGATTCTAAGTAACTTTTAATTAATTTCAATAATGAAAACCAAGTAGTTCCACCAAGAAAATTAATATTCTGCCAAAAAACACGAGTTTTCAACAATGTACATTAATTTTCAACAAAATTGTTGAATTTTAAAACCAAAAGGATGAATTATCTACAAAACGGTTGAATTTTCTACCCAAAGATATGAATTTTTAACAAAAAAGTTTATTTTCTACCAAAAAGCTAAATCTTCATGAAAATAGTTTAATTTTTAACATAAAAGTTAATTTCTAACCAAATAGTTTAATTTTATACCAAATTTTTGTATCCTCAATCAAACCAGATTAATTAAGACACAAAACAGTTTCATTTTTGATCATAAAGTATGAATTTTCAATCAAAAAGATTAATTGTCGATCAAAAAAGACGAATTTTTTTACAAAATACATGAATTTTCAACTAGAAAAGATCAATTTTCAATACAAAATATCAATTTTCAACAAAAAATGAAATAGTTATGTTGTTCTTCAAAAAAGTAATTCTCAACAAACAAAAAAAAACGGATTTTCAACAAAGTAATTATATTTTCAACAAAAGAGATGAATTTTAAACTAAAATTATGAATCTAAAAAAAATGAATTTTCAACAAAAGAGTTCAACTCAAAAGATCATCTTTCTAGCCCAGAAGATAAATTTTCTAAAAATGGAATAGTTAAATTTCCAACCAAGGAGATGAATCGACAACGAAAAAATTAATTGTTAACAAAGTAGTTCAACTTTCAACCGAGTAGCAGAATTTCGGTCCAAAAAAGATAACTTTTTAACAACCCAGGCGGAAATATTATATATAGTTTATATATAGCGTGAAGTATTATATATAATATTCATTTGTTATATATATATATATATATATATTTTTTTTTTTTTGCCAACGGCGATACCACTCTGGAAACACCAGTTCTCGTAAGATCACTGAAGTTAAGCATTGTTGGGCGCGGTTAGTACTTGGATGGGTGACCGTTCAGGAATACTGCGTTGCTGTTGGCCCGTCGTGGGTGTGGTGGGCCCACATTGGTAGTAAATATCCACCTAGAAACACTACCCGAATCGGGTAGTGAGGCAATGAACTTTCGAGTTCAAACTGCTAATCAATTTTTTTTTTATATATTTTTTATATAAAACAAATGAATATTATATATAAATACTTCACACTATACAGGGTGTCCAAAAAGTCCCGGGACGACTAAATATTTCCTCAGGTAAGATATTTTTCAGGGCGGTCAAGGTCATTCTTGAAGGAACTTTCAACAAGGAATTCAATGGTGACCTTTCTTTTGATCTTGACCATGACCTTCACGGTCATTTCAAGGTCAAATTGATTTTTTTAAATGGGAACCTCTATTTTTGACCCCGGGAACTGAGAGAGCGGAAAATTTTACGTTCAGATATGACCTTGACAAATCGAAAATTTGACCTGGAAAGGTCAGGGCAAGGTCAAACAACGTGCAGCAGGATGACTCGACTGGCATGCATTTTGCTGGTCACCATTGAATTCCTTGTTGAAAGTTCCTTCAAGAATGACCTTGACCGCCCTGAAAAATATCTTACCTGAGGAAATATTTAGCCGCCCCGGGACTTTTTGGACACCCGGTATATGAACTATATATAATATTTCCGCCTGGGAGTCTAGTTGAATTTTCAACAAAATAATAAAATTTTGAACCAAATACTAGAATTTTCAACCGAACCAGATGAATTCCAAACCAAAAATATAATAGTAGATTTTTCTACCAAAAGTAGCTAATTTTTCTTGTTGGGTTCTATAAATTTAGTTCCCATTTATGCGAAAAAATTGAAAAATGAGAAAAATGGGAGAAAAGGTATGTTTTCTAAGTTCGTAGCGTTACTTCCACTGACCCCCCTTCCCCCAACCCCTGTTTTCAACCGTACACGGCCTCTAAGAGCAGTTACAAACCTTTAATGGATTCCTGAGAAATATACGTTATGTTTTAATTGAATTTTGGTAAAAATTCAATTCCGTTTCCAGCTATGAAACTGATTAAAATTTGTTTAGAGGCCTTTGCTGAAAATGTTCTACGCAGTATTTATATGATTGAACGAGAAAAGAAGCATCCAGGTCTCGGAAGGTCTTTACAGCAAATCAAATATTGCTCGTTTTTGCAGTAGTTTTCTGAATCTTTATAATTTACTGTTATTTTTCGCTGGTGCTTCGCATATTATAACGGTCATTCGAAGAGTCACGCGACGATCCGTCGGAGTAATACCTTCTTTAAATGAGCAAATTTTGGTTTCCGCAACGTTTGCGTGACTCTTAAGACGCCACATGCAGTAAAGCATTTTTATGCCATTTTTTGTGTACAAATTAGGAGCCAGGGATTTATATACCAATTAGGTTTACGTAAGCGATTACATTGTGTCATTTTTTTCTGCGAGTATCGATATTTAATTATACCAATTTTCGTAATATTTAAATTACCTGTATTTAAATGTCATTTGAAATCAATATACCCATTAATTTTCAGTTAACTCGAATGATATACACTCCTCATGGCTATTTATTATATTCATGGACAAGTGTCTAAGAATGGCCCTCTTCGACGAAGAAGGTGTGGACCTCGGGACACTGAGGGTACGTGGGTTAGCGTTTGCATATGATAAGGTTCGTTGGCAGGGTCAATCGAAGACTTGCAAAGAATGTTGACCAAAGTGAATACAAGCATGAAGAACAAGAGCCTCAAAATTAACGTGAATAAAACAAAAATTATGGTATTTGAAGGTGAGGTTGAGGAAACAATGTGTAACCTGGTCCTAAATGATGAGAGAATAAAACAAGTCGATAAGTACGTATACCTTGGTAGCCTATTCACTAATGATGGAAAGATAGATGGAGAGTTGGATAGGCGTATAAACGAGGGTAAGAAGGTTATCGGTAGAGCACACAGAAAAAACAAAGTGTGAATCTAATGTTAATTTCAGGGTACCATTTCCCTGCAACAAAAATTAGTCGTGGTAGTGTGAATGGTACCACTACACAAGGTATCGTTTCCCTCGGACTTGGGGTACGTAACGAAACGTCACCTGCTTGGCTGCATTAGGTGCAACAAAATTTATCCCAGAGTTTTTACTGTGCAGGGCCAATTATCAGAAGTAAAAATATATCAAGTAAAGCTAAAAGGGCTATACATAATTCTATATTCATACCGACTGTGATGTACGGTAGCGAGACCTGGACCTATCAAGAAAAGGATAAGAGTAAAATTAACGCGATTAACATGGAATTTCTGCGCATGATATGCGGCCAAACACTGATGGACCAAGAGAGTAATCAGATAATCCGTGGTGTGGAGGAGACTCTAGTTGACATATGTGAAAGAAATTCGTTGAGATGGTTCGGGCATGTTGAGTGAATGAAAGATGAACGACTGACGAAACAGGTGTATCAAGTTAAAGTAAATGGCAGTGTGCCCAGAGGTAGACCGCCGAAAGAATGGTTAGAATCTGTGAATGAGACATTAATCCGAAGACAAATAAGAAGCCATAGAAACATGAGAGCTTACATGAAAAAATGCATGGACGTGTAGGAAGCTAGAGAGGTATGCCAGGACAGAAAAGTGTGGCGATAAATAGTTAATAAGAAATTCATGAAGAAGAGTCTCAGTGGAGTGAATGACGCCTGAAACAAAAGACCTTAAATGCTAATGGGCCCGCGTGGGATGCTTCACATGATGACTTTGTGAGGCTCTGCACTTGGGGTGATCGCTACAGAGATTGATGAGCAACCTGTATCGGAGCAGTGTTGTGGAACAAACGTGTTATTCGAATAAATAAAACGAGAATTCTAGATCCATCTAAAAAATCTATACCTTCTCCCCCAGATTACTTCCTTCCTCACCGAGTGAGTCACGCTTAACCTGAAAGGGAAATGGCTTAATGGTATAATAATAATAAATAATATTGACTCCTGAGGCGAAATTTAGACCCTACTTTAAACCTGCAGCTCCTTATTAGAACCTCGTTTGGCGCTATTTGAAACTACAGCCCCTACTTTAAACTTTAGCTCTTTAGAAGCTAAGGTCTTCTGATTCAAGAACCTACTTTAACGCCGTAAAACTACTTTATATTCTTAGAGCCTACATTTTTCTAACTCAAGACCCTTCTTTGGCGCTCTTTAATCTCTCCTTCAAAGCTGACCGTACTTTGAATCTTTGTAGCCTACAGTCCTCGAACTGAAGACTCAACTTTGCCGCTTTATAAACTTTATAATAATAAACTGGCAAATATTTTTACTTAGGTTAAATTAACTCATTGAACATCTTAATGACTATACTTATACTCAATGAACAAACATTTTTAGTTCAGGATTCAACATAATTGTCATAAACTATTTATATACAAATAAATAATTCTTTGCAATGCTCAATCACAGAAAAATATTTTCTCTTAACTGAAAATCGTGAAAATTTGTATGAGAATAATATTCATCATGGAAAATTACTAAATATTATCAATTACTGCGCTGTTATGAAATGTTTGATGAATAATGAATGAAATTGTGTATATTTTACAGTCAACGGCCATACCACGCTGAAAAACCCAGTTCTCGTCAGATCACTGAAGTTAAGCAGCGTTGGACGCGGTTAGTACTTGGATGGGTGACCATTCAAGAATACTGACATGAGTGCTGTTGGCACATCGTGGGTGTGGTGAGCCCACACTTGTAGTTATTTACTACAAGTTATCAACCTAGAAACACTACCTGAATCGGGTAGTGTCACGCCTACCCTGAAAGGGAAATGGTTTAATGGTATATATATATATATATATATATATATATATATATATATATATGTAGCTATTCATTGCCTCATAAAATCAATTTATAATTGGTTTCAAAGAGATTGAGAATCACAAAAAATTATAAGAATAAAATATTTGTTATCGTTTGGAACAAAATATTATAAATAAATTTTAACATTTGAAGAATATATTTAAATGTATATCTACTTGCAACATGATTTCATGGAAAAAATAATTATTTTTCAGGAAAAGTATCACTTTTTTAACTGTTTAATAATTTTTGTTACTGAGCAATAATAATTTAGAGGTCCTGAAACATTTTCCTAGAGAAATATTACTATTGACGCGTGTACCAATTGATTTAGTAGAAACAATAATTTATTTCTTTGAGAAAATGTTTACTGTTTTAATTTTTTCATAATATTTGTTGGAAAATAAGAAAAGCAAAACTTATGAAAAATAATTGACTACTCATCTCAAATTTCAGGAAGATGGGACACTTCGTTATAAAAACAGTAATTTTATTGTTGTTCCATTATCTCCAGATAAAAATTATCCGACATAGGATAATTGTAGTTTCCAATTGTTTGCGTCGTTTTTATCCAATTTCAGATGATAATTATCACTGGGATTTACTGTCTATTAACTTATTTCCTGGTGATTATTATTCTCATACAAATTTTCAGAATTTTCGGTTGAAAACAAATTTGTTCTGTGGTACTTTTTAGTGCAATTGCATTGATTATGATGCCCAATGAGTTTTTAAAAAGTCTTTGCTTCATAAAGCTATCCAAAATAATATTTTTAAAATACCACTTTCGACATTATATTCATTTAACCCTTAACGGGCACACCTTTAAATACACCTTCAGATATTTTTGTCTAAAAAAAAATCATGAGTCATGTTGGAACAATAAAAAATAGGAAAAAAATATATCCAAAGCCTCAGTGATAATTTAACTATTCGAAAAAAAATACTTTAAAAAAAATGTAGACAATCGAGAAAAAATCGGAAAGCCCGTGGGGTGTGAGACACCCCGTGTGCCGTTAAGGGTTGAATAATAAATTACACAGAATCAAATTAAAATATTCAGCCTCAAGTTCTTCTGAAGCGTGAATATTTCGTTCTTGAATATTTCCAAAAAAACAGGAAACATTTATATTGAACTCTTCAAAAATAGTTTCCAATATTGAACGGCACAAAAAATTAAAAAAGGGCCTAAAAGTATTGGACAAATGCCGCATCGGTTAGGGCGTCAGGTGTTTGGTAAAAAAACTCGGTGCGTGCGTACGAACTCGGTTTCGATCCTTGGTACTTGCGGATTTTTCATTGTACTATGCGTTAGCGATATAATTGAAATATCATAAGCAATATATCTACCAAATAATTGTGAATATCTTTGATATTTATATCACAGATATTATTATTTTATTTTTACTGACAGATAAAACCGGCTTTGATGCTAGAAGTTCTACATGTAGTTCTTGGAGGCTCAAAATAGGATCTAATTTGCTTGAAATATAGACCCTTCTTTGACGCTAAACGTGGAAAAACGGCCGATTTCGGAAATTTTTAACGTCAAAGTAGGGTCTAAAATGCATTGAAAAAGGCTGCTTATTTAGAGGCTTCTTTACTATTCCCAGCGCTCACTATCCAAAGTAGGGCCTAAATTTCGACTCGGGAGCTAATTCGGTAATTTATAATTCGTTTATGAAGTCACTGGGGACATGGGTTATTCTATCAACAATTACGTATTTTAGTAAACGAATTATGTCTTGATTATGGGATGAATTCACGAAAGTGGATTGATAGATTTCATATAACGGATTTAAATGGTTATATTTTTTTAGAAACGTTTTATTAGAAAGTATGCGGAACATCCCTATATGACTGGTCCAGCTACTTTACTCGGGAAGTTCCCAACTTTCTCATATTGACTGTTTTCAAGAATAAAATTCTTGAATATTTGCATGCTATGAGGTATTATCTAAATATTTAGTTCTACAAGTAATAAAAAATGTACAGTGCTAGAAATTTCTTTATCGATTTTACCATTAATGTAATGGAAGTAACATGCATATTATACTTGTAGCAAATTTATGTTATAACCAAAATTTATTCAAAATCAAAAGATCAGATTGCAAAACGTTTGCTAATATAACAATCAGGATTAAAATATAACACGTAGGTGAAAGTTTTTTCCAAAAAAAATCTAAAGGTGAAAATTCCGGATACAAAAAATATCTTCTAAGTTAGTTTTGTATTTCTTTCATTTGTTCGAAGATTGTGGTACTAATATTGAATTTATTTGAAACTTGATACTTTCATCACTAAAGAAAAATATATATTAGTGTTAAATTAAAAAAATGAATTGATCCATAAATTATACAATTTTGAAATTGAATTCTGAAGATTATTACTACAGATTTTACCACGCACTGCAATATGGTATTACTATTCCGGGAATGTAAATCTCATGTATTAGACTTTATGTTCCAAACTCTAAGTTCCAAACTATAAGTCCCACAATCATAAGCCCCAGAAATATAAATGCTACACCGTAAGACCCAAAACCGTAAGTACCAAAAATATAAGGCTCATACAGGCCTCGGACTCACGGCATTATCAACACTTCTTGACACTTGTTTTAAACGTTGCAACTATTTTGCAACTATTTAAAAAAAATGACAGTAATACGAATATTTTCTCAAATTGCTCGCCAATACAACAATTGTTCCAATTTGCGTTTAAAAACATGTTCAAACTTTTCCGCTGATTTGCTAGAATAACAAGTCCACCTTCTCAAAAATCTAAGGTTCAAAAGATTTCAAGATTTTGAAGATTTCAAAGGATTTTAAAGTATTTCACATTTTTAAAGAAATTTTAAGAGATTTTACAAAGTTCAAGATAATTCATGAGAATTCAAAGTATTTCAGACCGAATCCATTCCAAATCATGGAGGCCGGGGTGACATGTTCAGGATTATTAGCTTGCTTATGAAATATGTTCTTGTACGTGGAAAATAAGGAGACATGTTTTTGTTTAAATTAACATAGCGGTATTTTTACATTTTTTTACGAATGTTTCCAAATTTTAAAGGTAAAATGACTTTTTTGCAAATTTTACTTTAATAACCGTACCATTTTTGCAATTTATGAGATATGAAGGTTTATCTTGTTTTATGTTTCTTGGTCATTTTTTTGCCCTCTTTCAGAATCTACAAAAGAATTTTAAAAAAATCTGCCCGCTTCGCGGGCACATTCTCATGGCGCGCTTCGCGCGCGGCTCGCTTCGCTCGCAAGTTTGAGCGCGCCTAGGGCGCGCGACTGTTGGATCTCGCGCTTCGCGCTCGATCAAATATTTATCTCGCGCTTCGCGCTCCATTATGTATTCACCTCGCGCTACGCGCTCGGGCGTATTTGCATCGCGCTTTACGCTAGGCTCCTCTGGATTTTTGAACTTCGTGTTCGACGTCGATGAAAAGAAAAAGTTTGTTTGCAAATATTATAAAATTATCAAAACCTCTACATATTAAGTGATTGTTAAATTTTCTTTTATTTTAGACTGAAAAGGAACTTTATTTACTCAAGGTTCTATCGACCTTAAGGAACACATTCTCATCCAGACACTCGCGCTTCGCGCTCGATATTTGATTTGAAAATCATTTGAACCGTATGATAGAAACAAAAAAGTTTGAGCGCAATTACGGCGTGCGATTTGGTAAATACACTGAGCGCGCACTTTGTGCTTCGTGTTATATGTTCTTCATATACAAATTACTAAATTTGTATTTGATTTCAAATGAAAAGTAATGATATAATTCAGGCGACAAATTTTATTAGTTAACATTTTATTTTAGCTTGTGCCGTTTATCAAAAAAGTTAATTTTTTCATTTTGAATATATTCTTACCACAAAAATTGATTACGGGTGTGTAAGTCTTTTTTGAATGCACAATTTTTGTTCATTTATATGTTTTCGTACCTTGCATTGTTTTTTCAAAAATTTGATTTTTCTATTTTCAATGCTGTTTTTTACGAATAAAACAAAAACTACGCGTCATATCAAGAAGTGAATGATAAGAAATTTGTAGATCTTTTTTAGGTGCACAATTTTGGTGAGATGACCTTTTCTGGTATCTTGCATAGTTTTACAGCAAAATGGCTTTTTTGATTTTTCATTAATTTTTTGTGCGATCAAAATTTGAATTTTTTATTTTTCGAAAAATTCAAAAAGTTGTCATGAAAATATTATAGGGTGTTCAGGAATCAACGTTTTTCTCCTCTTGACTTTTTTTCATATCGTGCGTTTTTCGGCTTAAAATGATCATTTTCGTTTGTTTTTTGGAATTTTGAAAATGCTATAACTCCAGTAATTTTTTTTTTATCACGAAAAGTCATAAGAATATTTTGTTCGTCATTTTGCGTACTACTAATAACCGTACATAGAATTTTCAAATCTTCCAAAAAAGTGGTCTCAAAAATTTTCAAAATGTGCTCACTTTTTGGATTTTCATCCAAAATAGCTGGTTAACGAACTCGTTCTCTATTTTTCGGCCATAAAAAAGTGTGCCAAAGCTCAATCAAATCTGATCATTTTTTCGAAAGTTATCGTGGCTACAGACAGACAGACAGACAGACAGACAGACTACAGACTACAGACAGACAGACACCTTCGTAAAAATCGTTTTTTCTGACTCAGGAGGTCTCAAAACGTGGAGATTTGATGAAAACCGACTATGTCAAATTTTACATAAAACCAATACCTTCTCATTAGAATGAGAATGTAATAATAAAACGGAAAATATATGGTTAGTAGATTATATTAGTACTTATTATTCCTAACAATTGAAGGAAATAAAAAGCTGAGGTTTTTGAGAAAGTTTTTTTTCTTTTTTTCAAAAATCCAAAATAACGTTACCATTTGTTATTATTTTTTAATTTTTTTAATTTTGAAAGAGTGCAAAATACTGGATAAAATGAAATGAGAAAAACCTTAAAATCTCAAAAATTTCCAAAAAAGGCAAGGTTTGAAATAAAAAAAAAAAATAATTTTTTTTTAAAAAAAAAAAAAAAAAAAAAAAAAAAATACCAAGCAAAAAATGTATGGTAGGTAGACTATATCAGTACCTATTATTCCTAATAGTTTCAGGGGGAAAAGGTGGGGTTTTTGAGAATTTTTTTCTTTTTTTTCAAAAATCCAAAATAATGTTACCATTTTTTATTATTTAAATTTTTTTTTGTGGATTTTGAAAAAGTGCAGAATACAGGATAAACTGCAAGAAGAAAAACCTTTATATCTCATAAGTTACACAAATGACACGGTTTCAAAGTAAAATTTGCAAAAAACTCATTGTACCTTTAAAATTTTAAAATATTCGTAAACAATTTTTAAATGTCGCTATGCATGTTAATTCAAAAAAAAAAATACGTGTCTCCTTATTTTCCACTTACAAAAACATATTTCATAGGAAAGCTAATCCTGAACATGTCTCCGGCTGGCCTGCATAATTTGACATGGATTCGGTCTTGAAGGGATTTTTAGGGATTTTACCAGATCTACGAAATTTTATAGGATCTTCGTAAGTACTTTGAAGATTAAAATAAAAATTAATGGATTTCAATACATTTCGAATATTTTAAGGCATTTTACACGATTCCAAGAAATTTCAGGATTCCAACAATTTCTAGGGATATTAAAAGGGTATTAAAAATATCAAATATTTCAAGGGATTTTAAGGAATTTCAAAGAATTTCTAGAAAAGTTTAGAGAGTAAATGAATTACAATAAAATTCCAAGGGAATTTTTGGGTTTTTACGGATTTTATGGGATTTCATATGATTTTATAAGGTCTCAGAGGGTTTAAAAGATTTAAAAATTTTTTAAGAAATTTTAGAAGATATTAATATCTTCTAAATTTCAATATGTTGTACGGAATTTCAAAAGGTTTCCAGGGATTTCAAAAGATTCAGGGGATTAAAATTTTTTTTAATGTATTAAAAGAAGTGCATTTCAAAAGAATTCGAGGAGTTCCATGAAATTTCAGAGAATTTGGTATGATCATAGAAAACAAGGAATTTTACAATAGTTAAAAAGAATTTCTATTAATTTCAAGGGATTTAAAAACATTGGAGAATTTCCAGGGATTTTACAGGATTTTAACTGAATTTAAGGGGTTCGAATAGATTTCAGTGGATTTCAACGAATTTCAAAGATTCCAGGGGATTTCAAAGCTTTTAGCGTATTTAAAAAGATTTCAAGGAATTTCAGAAAATATCAAAGGTTTCAAGGGATTTCAATGTTTTTATGCGATTTTGTAGGATTTTACGACATTTCATAAGATTTCAAATATTTCATCATTTTTAAAGAAATTTCAAAAGATATTACAGATTTCAAAATGTTTTACTCGGTTTTAATCGATTCAAAGAATTTTATCAATTTTAAGAGATTTTAACAGATTTTAGGGTATTTTAAAAGATTCCAAGGAATTGAACAAGATACAATTTTTTAAGGGTTTTCAAAGAATTTCATAGGATCTCAGAAAATTTAAAAGGATTTTAAAAAGGTATCCAGGATATTGCTGATATTTGAAAGGTTTCAAGGGATTTCAACGAATTTTTAGAGAATTTTAGGTAATAAATTAAATGAAATTTCAAGAGATTTATGAGGATTTCAGGGATTTCAAGGGATTCCACCCGACCAGATTTAAAGGACTCGTAGGATTCAAAATAGATTAGAAGATTTAAGGGATTTCTACGAATTTTCAGGGGTTTCAAAGATGTGAAGAGATTTAAAAGGATTGACGAGTTTACCAAGAATCTTAGGGAATTTCAACAGATTTCAGAGGTTCTTAAGTTAGTTATCGTGCCAAAAATCAGATTTCTGAAGAAGAAAATTTAAAACTTACAAAAAAACATTTACTTCAACAATGTTTTTTGCAATTGAACTTTTCTTACTATCGCTTCTTAACAATTTTTGAAAAATGTTCGAATTTGAGTAACTCTACTGTTTACAAGCTTGAAAGTAAATTTTTCTGTCTGGAATCGTGAAAACAATTTGTTTTGAAGAAAACATTTTTTAAATTGAAAACATTTTTTAAATTGAAAATAGAGTTGTAGGGAATATTTTTCTTAAAAGAATAAGTCATGGTTCACTAAAATTCAAGTCGACTTTAAAATTATTTATACTTTTCCAACTGTGCATCGTTCTTGGTCTTGATTGAAATGTGATATTATTTCGTTCTTTATTCATGTTTCTATTATTAAATTATGCTATCTCTGTCATTCTATTGAAATTTATAGACTTCCTTCACCTAAATTATTTTTTACTGTTTAGCGCTTTTTTAAAGTCAGTTTTTAATTTACAAATTTCTTTCATAATTTTTAGAAGTGTCATCTGAGGAACAAATGAATAAAATTCTACTTTGTTATATTTCTATGTATTAATTATAATCATAATATTATGTATCAATGTTAAATATTCTTTTTTGTTGTAAAATATTATTTTGTCACCAATTCTGGCTCTTTTTATTTGTTGTGTGTTTTTTTAGTTAAATATGTTTTAGAAGTGGCATGTGACTAATAAATGAATAATATTTTATATCAATTAACTTTATACATTCTACTAATATTATTTCTCTATCTGAAATATCGATACAAGAATATTTAATATTGATTGATAACATATGGGCGTCGCAGACATAAATACATAATATGCAAATACTGAACCTCCGGTTTTTATGTCGGTTCAAAATAGTGAACCCCTCAATGTAATATTTAAAAAGTTGAATGACACTCTTTTTCTATATTTTACTATTGACTTTATTTTGAATTTATCAAATGATTCCGAGACCTGCCCATAAATATAATAAATAAAAAGTCATCCATTTCCAATTTTTCGACTTCTTGACATGACACCCTTTTGCAATCTGCGGAAGATTCATCATCGCAAGGAGGAAGTAATCCGCGTTCGCCACAGTAAGGAAGGCCGCACTTGTCAATAATTCACTTGGCAGAGGTTCTTATCCGAGAAAGGAGGCGAGCAAAAGTTGGTGGTGTTGGTCTATTCTATCAGGGCGGCGATAGTCTTCGTAGTCGGTGACGGCGAAGCACCAGCAGGTGGGGGCAATCCTACCAGCGAAACACCTGGATGACTTCCTGCCAGCATGCGATCCCTTCAGTCTTCGGTGAAGAACGCTACAGATCGGACGACGCACTACCTTCCAAACGTGCACTACCTTCCAAAGTTGCACTACCTTCCGAACGTACACTACCTTCCAAGCGTGTTCTTCAAACAAGAGCGAACCGGACCTCTTCCGACATCCTAACTCTCTGTTAAACCACTACATCCGGTGCACTACTGACCCGTTATTAAAAGTTTTCGGTAGTTCATAGATCAAGCATGTTAGACGATCGAGTCGAGTCATCGAGATGACCGTTAATCGGTCGGTGTTTGCGGTGAAGAACTGAGCGGATAAGTTTTCTAATTTGCTTTTTTTCCAAAGGCAAGAGTGCGCGCGTGATCGGGTGAAAAAGGGGTAGTTTTGTGCAAATTTCAAAGTGCAAGGGACCAATAATGGAATCACAAGGACTCAGGACTCTGAGCTTGGTCCTCCTAATCAGCCTCACAGTCCAAGGTGCGTGGGTTTAATTTCGTTTTCTGAGTTGCCTCATTAATACCGTTGAGATGTTCAAAAGCTTGGGCTACTTGCGAAAAGTGTGTTGGTTACTGATTCTTTGGGAGTGAGTCAGTTAGATTTGATGATTTCATTTAAATATGATCCCGGATCTGTGGATTTTGATTCAAGTTCTCCGCGTTCAAGAAGAGGACTCGTTAAGAAGGATTAATCAACTGAATTCAGAATGATGAAGTTTGATCTGGGATCCTTAGAAATATTTAACTTCTTCTACCGAACTTATTTCGTTGTATTAACTATTTGTGTATACATAATTTATTAATCATACAAGAATCATATTGTCAGTTCCGCAGATTTAGAAGAAATGAATAATCTAAACAAATTCAATTTTTGGTATCTTTGTCTGATATTTTTGAAGACACTTGGAACATTTATATCAATATTTAAAAATTATTATCTACACTTTTGGGTTCGAGTACAGTTCTGGGAATATGAAGATTTGCGAGATATTTTATGAGAGAAAGCAAATAAAGTTGTAGGTCAGACACGACACGGTTGTAACTACTGATGAACTTCGAGACCAGAAATTACACTTAGTAATAGGACTCATTTTCTGAAAATAATCTTTTCGATATTTGCCATTCAGAGTTCACTCATTCCAAGGGTTGATAAGGTTTTTATAAAAAATTATCAAGTCTTTTTTTAATGATATTAAAGCTTGGAAGTGACCCATTTCACACTGATTCAAATTTAGATATAAATGGAAATTTGTACGAAATTTTTGAACGGAAATATAGTTGGTATAGAATCGCTTTCCAATTAAAAATTGTTGCAAGTTGTATTCTCATTTAAAGTATTGCTTCAAATCTATTGTTTCGGCGCAGTTGATTTCATCATCTATTTTCTATAATACTACTGCCTTACATTGGAAGGGAATAATAGAAATGAGGGATTTCCTTTTCCCTGCTTGTCTGCTTTCTCGGTATCGGTTTAATTAAGTAACTTCATCCAGAATGGTCTTAAATTACAGAGCACTCAGGTGTCTGTCATTCTTGCTTCGCTCCACTTACAATTTTGTCTGTCACATTTATTGCTTCTACGTTACTAAATAAATAAATAAATGTATACATATCCACATAAATATATACGACACTTTATTACAAAAATAAAACAAATTTCAGAGTAAAGAATATATTACTCTTTCACTCAAAAAGTGAGAGATTTTCTTAAAAACGGGGTGTCTAACAACCAGGGAGTCGGGTAATATAGCCGGGAATTAAAATAAAACCGGATGTTAACCGGGAATACAAATTCGAGCCGGGAATCACATTTAAAGTTTTGGAAAATTTTATATTTTTTATTAATCGTCATAAATGAAAACAAGTTAAAATTTTAGTTGCAAATGATCTTTTAATAATAGTCAGTAATTATTTTCTTAATATTTTGCTACCGCATTATAATTTGTAACATAAAAGTTACTGATACCGACAATGACATTTCTAGGAAAATTTAAAATGATTGATTTTAAAGGATTAATTTGAAGATTTAAAAATATGTTGAAAAATAATATGTGCGTTTTCAAAAAAATTTATCTAATTTTACATGATTTTAACATTTTTTAGGAAAACTGAATTATTTCAAAAGATATTTAAAAGTTTTAGACCTTTTGAAAAGATTCGAAAATAATATAAATCTTGAAACGATTTTAAAACATTTCAAACCAAATGTAAGTTTTTCAAGATTTTTGTATTCAGAAAAGTTAATTTTTAAAGAAAATTTCAAAACATATTAGGAATCATTCAAGTGAGGTTAAAGGGTGTTTCAAAATTTTTCTCTCAGTAGAAATTTCACTTTTTTGGTTAAAAATGCAATTGTTTGGTTGAAAATTAATCTGTTTTGGTTTAGAATTCAACTATTTTGTTGAAAGTTTGTCTTTTCTAGTTGAATTGAACTGTAATTTGCTAATTTTTTTAAAAACATTCATCTCTTTTGCTAAAAATTTAACTATTTTGTTAAAAATTTATTTGTTAGTTGCAAATTAATTTTTTTAAACATAAAATTGAACTATTTTATTTTTGGTTGAAATAGATATTTTTTAGTTGAAAATTCATGTATTTTGTCAAAAATTCGTCTTTTTTGGTAGAAATTGAATGTTATTTGTTGAAAATTCATTTTTTTTTATTGAAAATTCAATTACTCAATTAAAAATGACTTTGTTTTGTTTTGAAAATTCGTATATTCCAACGGAAAATTCAACTGTTTGGTTGAAATTTCAACTTTTTTATTGAAAATGAAACTTTTTCGTTGAAAATTCATCTTTTTTATAGGAAATTCATCTACTTGGTTGAAAATTAAACTATTTTTTAGAAAATTCGTTTCTTTCAATAGAAATGTAATCTTTCTTGGTTAGAAATGTAACTGGTTAAAAAAGAATCTCTCTTGGATGAAGACTTAATTATTTTGTAGAAAATTTGTATTTTTCCAAAAATAATTTAAAGTTTGAAAAGATTACAAATTTTTTTTTTAAAAACGTAGATTTTTGAAGATTTCAAAACAAAATTTAGAAGCGTTTTAGGAATTTTGAAAGGATTCAAGAGAATAAAAAAACTTTTCTAAGATTCATGGGAAAATTTCAAATGATTTTTTATTTTACAAAATGAATTCTCAGAGAAAATTGAAACATATTTCAAAACATTTCGAATAATTTCCTAAAATTTCGAAAAAGAATATGAAAGATTTTAAAGCAACATTTTCTAATTTTGCAAGATTACAAAATTTTAGAACAAATTGATGTAAGTTCAAGAGAGATATAGAAGTTTTGAAAATATAAAAAAATAATTTAAAACTTGTATTAAAAGATTACAAAAAAAATGTTAAGCAAATGTAGATTTTTGAAGTTTTTTAACAAAGAATTTAGTGTATAAAAAGTAATAACTGTCATTTTAACCAAATATGTGCAGATAATTAAGACATTGGAATTGTATTATATTTCCCATGATTATGTGTAAACAACATTTCAGATGAAATATGAAAATCCATAAGGTTCAGAATCGACATAAAATTTCTAAACCTCTGAAATAAAATTCCATATAAAACAATCTTTTATCTTTGTGTGGACATGTTGAAGACCTTACTCTTATATACATAATTTATATGACCAATTTTTCACACCTTTGCTTTCTGAATAATTCATCTAATACATAGAATAAATTAAACATCAGAGCAACTGTTATCCGTGTTCTATTCAAATTTATGAAGTCAATTGTATACTCAAAAGAGTATGTTTAACACCTTCATGTTCTTCATTTGGTCCTAGTAAAAATGAATTGGAGATCTTACTTTGTTTAAAAAGAAAAACTATTCTATGTACCTTCAAGGAAGCCATTTATCAAGATTCCGCATGTCCTTTCTTTAAGTAGGACATAGCGGATTTTTTTTGGGTCTAATGTGTTGGCGTGGGCCTGCCATTCTTGAACCAGACTTGAATCGAATAAGCAATTGCTTGAATTTAGGCGCACGTGCGTCAACCACTGATGACCCACTGACCGAAGAATCTCCATAAAGAGGGAAACTGGCATTGCACTGCTTTAAAAACCAGTTCATATTATTCCGTACCGTTGCAAAAATAATATTTTTTCTTAAAAAAAGTATATTTCTGGTTCATGAAACGGTATACTGATTCCGATCAATTTTCAGGGGCGTAAACTAACCAAAACCATATAATCCTCTAAAATATATAGCCCAAAGAATAAGGAGCGAAAGTATATTTTTTGAAAGCTAAATAAATAATGTTTTCAAATTCCAGTCTTCAACATCAACAATATTGAAATAGTCCGGGTGGCAGGGAAAATCAGGGAAAAGTCAGAGCATTTCTGTAAGAAATACTTGAAATAACTGCCAAGAATAACCAGGATCAAGAAGGAATGAAGACAGTCACTTTTTTAAAATCACTTTTTAATTTTTTTAAAAATAAACTTATTATCGGCACTTTTCTAAATGCGAAAGATCACTTTGGTCGCTTTTCTTTCAATAAATTAACACATGGATTAACCACTTTTGAATTCAGGTCTATACCTATTTTTGAATTTTCTTTAACTTTTTTGAAATATTTTAGGGCATTAAAAAAAATTCCATGGGAAATTCAAGAGCTTTGAAAAGTTGCAAGGGATTTCAAAAGAATTGAGATATTTTAGGGTATTTTGAAAGATTCAAAAGAATTTCTAATAGATTTCAATAATTTGAATGTATTTCAAAGGACTATAAAATATTTGAATGTATTTTGAAGACATTCAATACATTTTTAAGAGCTTTAATATCATTCAAAGGATGTCAAATATTTAAGAGTTTTTTAAAAGATTCCTAGGCACTTTCAAGTGATTAAACATTTTTCAAGGAATTTCCAGGGATTCTAAGGATTTTAAGGGATTCAAACAAATTTTCATTTCCATTAAAGGGAATTTAAATGCTTTTAAGGTATTTTAATAAATTTTCCAAGATTTCAGGAAATGTCAGATTTCATGTATATTCTCGGGATTATATAAGATTTCAATGGATTTCAAAGAATTTGTTCACAAGAATTGGGAATTCTCTTAGTTTTTCAAAGATTTTCAAATAATTCAAGGTATTTCCAAAGATTTTGAGGAATGTTTAGGATTTTGGGATATCTTAAAAGAATCCTAAGAATTTTCAGTTGATTTAAATATTTTGAAGCAATTTCAAAGAATTTTACAGATTTTCGGTAATTATAAAAAATTTCAAAGAATTTCAAAGGATTTGAAAGGATTTCAATAAACTTAGTTCATTTCAAATAGATTTTACTAATTTAAAGTGACTCCAAAGAATTTTCGAGAGTTTTTAAAAGTTTCTAGGGATTTCAAAGGATTTGATATTTTAGGTTTTTTTTTTTAAATTCTACGTCAGAAGCTTTGAAAAATTTCAAGAAATTTTAAAATATTTTAAAGGATTTAAAATATATTGGGGTATTTTAAAAGATTCCAAGGAATTTTCAATTGATTTCAATAATTTAAAGAGTTTTCAAAGGATTTAAAATATTTTAGGCTATTTAAAATTATTCTAAGCCCTTTTTAACAGCTTAAAAAAGTTTTAAGTCATTTCAAAATATTTCAAACATTTGAAATTTTTTATGGAATTTTAAAAGCTTTTAAAGAATTTTAAAATAATTTCAATAATTTAAAGGAATTTTCTCTAGGTGAAATATTTTACGGTATTTTTGTAAAGTTTAAGGCATTTTCAAGAGATTAAGAAAATGTCCAGGGATTGTTTGCGATTGTAAAGAATTTCATAAAATTTCGGAAGATATGGAACGATTTGATAGGATCTAGAAGGTTTTAAAATATTTGAGAAAATTCCAATGGATTCTGTAACATTTTCGAGGATTTAAATCATTTTAAGGGGCACAAATTTACTAAGAGCTAAAGTTTAAACAATTTTAAAAAAACTACCATTAAAATTCTGGTCTCAAGTTATTTTAATAAATTTTCCAGTAATTCAGGTTTTCAGGAAGTATCATCAGATTTTATAGAATTTCATGGGATTTTATAATATTTTTAATGATTTCAAATAATATGTTCACCAGAAGTGAAGGATTTTGTAGGATTTCAAAGGTTTAAAGAGATTTTAAAAAAAGTGCGATTCATTCAAAGTCATTTTGAATTCACACGGATTTCTTATCAATTTATCCTGATTTTTTTCAAATTTGTTTGAATTCTCTTGAATTCTTCTAAATTCACTTAATTCTACTCAATTCAATTGATTTAAAAAAAAAATTATTTTGTTTAATTATCCTAAAGCCTTTTGAACTCACCTTGGAGTTTTAGGCATTTATCAAATTTTGTTGAATTCTGTTGAATTTTTCTAATCTAATTTTAAACTCACTGAATTCAATGAATTTTGTCATATGTTTGCATTGTTTTCAATTCACTTCACTTTTTTTTAATTCTCCTTGAATTTTAGATGAATATCGTCTAATTCATCTGATTTGCCTTAAATTCATTTGAATTTCCTTCAATTTTACTGAAATCAATGGAATTTTTGGATTCTTCAATTTTTTTCAATTCATTTGAATTATTTTGAATTTATGCAATTTGACTTGTTTTGAAGTTTTATGAATGTATTCTGAATTCATTAAAATACACCTGGAACTTTGATAAATTTCATAGAATTCTTTTGAATTCTTTTAAATTTAAAAGAACATTAGTCACATTCTTAAGGATTTTCCATAGTTATCTCAAGCCCAAAAATCAGCATTGTTAAAAATTATTAATAAAATTGAGGAAATTTTCTCATACTCAATCGTAATTTATTTTTTAAGAGAACTGAAGGCGAACTTTAGGAAAAAAGATTTCAAGTTAAAATTTTGCATTGAAATATATTTAATAATAAATGTTGTAGGGCTTGCTTTATTGATTGAAGGATTCTCTACAAATCTCTTTGATACGTTTCATATATAGTTCTTAAATAAATTTTTCAAAATAAAAAGTACCGAAGAGATTGCTAGAGAATCTTCTTAAGTATAAAATGAGCCGTACGACATTAGGATTAAATAAGAATTAGAACTTTCACTTAAAGAGAAAGCAGAAACATAAAATTCTAAATAAATATTGTTAAAGAAACAATTTCAAACTGAAATATTTTTTTCTTACGTTCACCTTTAGTTCTCTTCCAAAATTAGCCACGATTAACAATGGGAATATTTCTTCGATATTCAAAATCATTTTTAACAATAATTATTTTTGAACTTGAGAAAACTAGTGAACATCCTTAATCCACATTAGTCACTTTTAGTCACTCTTTGGGTTAGAAATTAGTCACTTTTGGTCACATCTTCGGCTTAAATAGATCACTTTTCCGAAGTAAATTAGGCTGTGGAATTCCTGAATATATTAAATTAAAGATTTTAAAATTTAAATTGGAAATGGTTTTATTCCATTTACAGGGTTCACTGTCTTTCCCCTATTACCCTTCTTTTCCCCCTTTTCAGCTTCCCCTATTCACGAAAAACTTCCTCTTTTTCCGTTTTCTGTTTAAGTATACGATATTTGAAAATCCAATTGTTCGTTTTACATTTACAACATTATTCTGTTCAAACATAGAATATGCTACCGTAAGTAATGAACGTCTTTTTAAATTAGAGAATTATCTTTTATAATTATTTTACTTTTTCAAATTTGACTAATTTTAAACTGAGCTATTTAGAATATCAATAAAACTTCAGCATAACAATATTTTCTGGTTGAATCTATATAAATTAAATATTTTTGAAATTAACTATGATAAAGTATGATGGTCTGTCTGTCTACATTGACAAACATTTAAATACGAGATAAAAGATTTAAAACTGATCTGAATGACATTTTTCGAATGAACACAAATTTACTAAGAGCTAGAGTTTAAACAATTTAAAAAAACTACCATAAACTACCTTTCAACAGTTCGGCAAATTTAAGTGCAGTTTTGAGTAGATGTTGAATATTTTTTCTTTAAATATACATTCTATGTAATATTTAATTAATGTAAAGACTTATAAAAATTTAAACAAACCTCTATCTCTTTCTTTATCTTGAATAAAGAAACCTAAGATTTTCTTTGACACCAACATAAAACAATAAATGAAATTTTTTTAATTAACAAAATATAATTTAAAACAATTTTTTTATATAAAATTGTGCTCAGACAATTTCAAATAAAATGCGCTTGAAATTGAACAATTCTGATTTTGTAAAATTGGACAATTTCTAGACGTTTTAAATTCTACAATTTCCGAGTTATCAATTATCAATGCAAATTTTTCAAATAAAAACAATTTTCAATTGAAGATTTAAAAAATATTACTATTTAAAATTGATCAATACGTAAAAATATTAAAATTACGGAAATCAGCGTTTTTTCAAATACATCTTACTAATTAGAATTAATCATTTCTCAAATTATCTAGCTTGTTTCAAAAATTTATAGAACTCTTAATATTAAAAAATTTGATATTATGGATTTTTGAATAGTTTACGTTTTTAATATTAGCTTTCATTTTATTTAAACGGGCTTTAGAAAAATTCATGGAATTTCAGAAGTTTTCTACATATTTTAATGGATTTTGAAGATTTCCAAAGATCTTAAGGTATTTTAAGGGGTTCTAACGAACTTTGATAGAACTTCAGGGAATAAAATAAATTTTGTTTCGAGAGATTTCTACGGAATTTCAACAAGTCCAAGAGATATGAAGGACATACAAAAATTTCAAAGGATTTGAAAGATTTTAAGTTATTTTAAAAGATTCCAAAGAATTTAAAGAGATTTCGTTTCAAAAAATGGTAACTCTTAATATTAAAATTTTTTTGTTATGGATTTTTGAATACTCTTTGCATGTTTTTAATATTAGAAAATAAAAATCGAGGGTTGTGAACGAGCGCGTTCATTTCATATCAACGGTTTTTTTTTAGATAAATGTAATGAGTAATTTTAATTTAATTTATATCCAAGGCATTTCAAACGATTTCTGCTTATTTTAATAGATTATAACAATTTCAAGGGATTTTAACGAATTTCTAGAGGACTTTAGGGAATAATTTAAATTTTATTCCAAGGGATTTTAAAGATTTTGATTTTTTTTTAAAGATTCCAAAGAATTTCAAAAGATTTTTTTCTAAAATTTGGTAGAACTCTTCATATTTAAAAAATTGTCTTTATGCTTTTAAACTTCAACTATTTTAAATTTTAGTTTGAGATCATCGAAGAGTGTTGTTTCCGATTTCAATTAAAAATATGAATTATAGTATGGATGAAATAACAAGGTCTTGGACAGAGATATTTAAATATGATTATAAGTATCACAATTTAATTATATTAATAAAGGAATTTTTAGAAGAGGAAATATTCTTGATTATGAGAACGATTTTAAACATATAAAATGGTTTACTTAGCAAATTTTATGTTTTGTCGGGCCTTTTTATATCAGCGTGAATGGATTTTCAATTACCTAAGTATATCTAATTAAAAGAAAATAAATTCTTTAATGGCGGGATATATGAAATTTCTTATAAAAAGATTGTTTCTTCTTTTTTAAATGTAAAAATAAATCTTTAATTGACTAATGGTCTGGGAAAATGAAAAATTAGTCAGGGAATTTTTAAAATGAAGTTTTGCGGCCACTATGATATATATAACAAAGGGGTATTACACTTGAGTCGGTTAACTGCTACAGACTAGTAGTGGCTATGTACTTAACATCTAATTGAACATTACATTTTATGCTATTGTCTACACTATAATCTCGGATGCACGCGCACAAAATATGCATGCATATTGCATACAATGTTGGTATAGGTATGTATGTAGACCAAACAAGTTTGTTGATATCGCAGAAAACAAAGGTCGACTTAATTTTAATTAGGCTAGTTCAGTTCCAAATTTCCCACGATTCTTCGAAGTAACGGGAGGACTACGCGAAACGAATGAACTAAGTCGCACTATGCGTATGGGAGTTCTCTTTTTTATGGTGCACCAACATTTGCCCCGATTATGCACTTTACTTGGAGCGTAAAGCTACCACTGAATTCAATGAGTTACTTTTTTCAAATAAGTCACTTCTGTCCTGCCAAGCGGAACTTTCTGGACGGGAATCCTCAACATTCAACTAATAATTGACTGTAATATATATTCCAGTGATCTACTAACTTAAATTTTCAGTGGAATTTATAATCATCCGTTCGGTAAAATGAACATAACGGTCCTATTTTTAACCGATGATACAAATTCTATAGAATTATGGTTCTAAAAGTAATTACATACCAGATTTTAATAAATATCTATTAGTGGGTTCTACCAGTATATGCGTTTATTTTTTGGTGTTGTTTAACGACGCGTTTCAATAAAGATCTGTATCCTTTCCGAGTTATTGTTCACAAAAGTTTGTTTAAGATCTGAATCAAAATCTTCTTTGGTTTTTACAGTTTTCGAATTGAAAAGCAAGCCTTTTCAATTCCAATTTCAATTTATTGATAGAAAAAGCCCAAAAGTCAGAGGCCTATTACAGAGTATACAGAGTATATACAGTAGTATACTAAAAGCTAGACGAAGAGTATACAATATTATGTGTAAAAAAATATATTCATATATTTATTTATTGTGCGGCTGAGTTAGAGATAAATTCGCAAATTATATTACAAAAAGTATATGTGCTGAGACTGTGAAGAGAAAAACATCCTCGTGAGACAGGCAAACACTCTATTCAAGTCATAACACATGGTATAGCTTTGTGATCCAGGATCTAAGCTGGAAGCCAAGTAGAATGGATCCCTAGATCTTGTTGATCGCTTAGGTATATTAAATGGAATGATTTGTAACAGTGCAGGACAGTCAATTATACCACGAATCAATTTAAACAAAAATAAAATTCCGGCAAATGAATCGTCTAGTTGCAAAACCGGCCATCTCCAAAAAACAAAATTGTTGGGGAAAGCTGATTTTCTGTCACACTTAGCCAGAATAAGATGAGAACCAAAACTCTTTGGTTGTTAAAGACATTAGGGCAGCATGTTTCAAAACACTTTTCCTATTTCTTGATTGATTAAAAGGAACTTCTTCCACAAACTTCTTTATCCTTAAGTATGTAGGTGAACACTACACGAAACGAGCGGCCATTTTCAGCATGGAGATTTGACTGGTCTTGCAGCAAATCGTAATTTTCGAACGCATATAAAACAGGGAATTGAGCGGTTTTTTATGGTTTCTTATTTCCAGTTGATTAAAAAGTTCACTTAGGACTCAAAAAACTGAAAAAACGCATTTCCCAAAATCGGGGAGTTGGCCGGTTTTGCAACTAGACGATTCAAATGTCCGTGTGTCCCGGAGGAGGGAATTCCAAGCATTATCCAATTAAGGTATTTTAGAAATATTTTGTGTTACTCTCTCGAGAACTACCCCTTGTATTTTATATTGAAATTTAATTAGCTATCTCTTTTGCTGGAACGAGAAATGGTCATAATCCGACACTTCTGAATATTAATTTCAAGTTTATTGGATGTGCACCAGTCAACAAATCTATTAATACTATCTTGAAGGTAAATACAAGAAGTAATATTAGAGATAGGATAGGATAACTTAAGGTCATCTGCATAAAAATAATTAGAGCAATTGTGATATGCCGAAAGATGGCTCATATAGATGATGAATAGAAGTAGTCCAAGGTTAGATCCTTGCGGCACTCCAGAAGTGGGGATAAATTCTACAGAATGATATTCACAATGCTGAAGAAAAGTACACCTGGAGAATAAATAAAAATTTAATAGGCGAGTTATATTATCCGGTTGACCAAGTATTTGTAGCTTACTTAATAATATTGCATGGTGTACTTTATCAAATGCTTTAGAGAAATCGGTGTAAATTACATCAACCTGAATTCGTACAGTTAGTAATTGACGAATATTTTGAGTAAAGCTCAGCAAGTTGGTAGCGGTGGATCGGCTAGCGATAAATCCATGCTGATTGAACGAGATCACACGAAAAGGCACACGAGATATAAAATTTAATGTGCATAATTCGAATATTTTAGAGGAACTACAAAATACTGATATGGGTCTATAGTTCACAATAAGAGATTTTTCACCCTTCTTCTAAACAGGACAGATACGGGTAGTCTTCCAAACAAAAGGGAAATAACCAATTTGAATATAAAAATTAAACAAAATTTTTAGAGAGGAAGCAGAAATTCAGATCATTTCTTAATAAGAGATGATGGGATCAAATCAGAACCAGCTGTTTCTTTACAAGGGATCTTTTCTATGGCATTCTGAATTTGCCTTGAGTATACATAGGTATTAGTTAATCCTTCAAGTTGAACTCTGTTAATATGGCCAGGCAATAAGAGTCTTTCGATGAGGACAGGATATTTGTCATTCCAATCAGGTTTTGGGAGATCAGATGGACTATAAACTTTCATAAAAGAATCTGCGAAAAAAAACAATATCAATAGGATTGAGAAGCTTAACGTTGTCCTATATAATGATTCCTGGAATGCAAGTAATGCCCTTCTGTTTCTGTAAATATCTCACTTTCTGCATTTTTGTTATACTTTTTCTTAAGAATTTCAAAACATGTTGGTGATATGGATCCTTGGTTACATTACATTTAGATCTATACTTATCTTTTAAACGAATGTTATAGAGCATATCTTTTTTAAACCACAGTGGATAAGTAAAATTAATCCTTCTAGTATTAAATTTAGGAACGTGAATGTTAAATAGCATGTCGAGTGTATCATAGAAAAGCTTACAAACCTGGATTAATGATACGACATTTTCTAAAAACGACCAGTCAATATCATTCAAAGCCACACATAGTCCACTAATATCTGCTTTCTTGAAATTTAGCGTTTTTAGTAGAATTTTATTTGTGAAATTGACAAAAAAATGTATAACTATGTATTATCATGAGAAATTGTAGGCTCCGGAATCTACGATCATGGTTCTTTAAAGCAACCAATCCCGACGCAACTGAAACGTATACGTCATCCAATTCTGCTCCTTCTGTCCTAGAAGGTAAGCAAGAGCGGGAAATTTACGCGAGATAACATAGTGCAACATTTTTCCTTGAAGTCAGGTCTCTAGCCGCGGGTGACCTTACGCGGCAGATGGGACAGTTGGAGATGAAGGTTTCACCTCTGGATACTTTTTTAGAGCTACCAATCATTGTAGAATGTTATGAGGAACAGTGTTGACAGACCAGATGAAGTGATCCCAGAAGAACAGCCTTTTGCATCCGGTTCGCGATGGAATGAGCTTGACGCTGGCAAGTCGGAATCTTGTTGAGTTGGCTAAGATATGTAGCTTTCATACCTCCAAGACTGCCGATTATGAGAACTGCAAGATGGACTTTGTAGCCTTGGTACGATAAGAAGTACTTGATATTTCGCCCGTTTTTCTTCCTCCTTTGCCGTGATATTACCATCGGCTGGTGCCGAGAACACATGATCAATCTCCACAACTGACTCGAGTTCCCACTGGGCGTACGGCAAGGCGGGCAATAGATCAACACCAAAAAAGTGCCTGAGATGGTAATATAACACTTTTAGAGCCGCATTGTGTCTATCTATGTACCCGTAGCGTGCATACTTTGAGCATCCACTGAGAACATGTCCAAGTGTTTCTGGCTCTTGCTTGCACGCTCGGCAGTTGGTATCGCCTACCTATTATCATTATTATTATTCTGGGTTGAGACCGTAAGAGCCCCTGACGCTTGGGTAATCCCGTTGCGTCCCCTTGTAAGTCTAAGCGTGATCTCAAAGCCCTCTCTCTACGGCAAAGACCGCAGCCGCGCTATTGGCCGATACTTCTGACTCACTGATGCAGTTATTGCCCGTGAGTGTAAGTCGTTTCTACGCAATCGCGGGACAATGACAAAGGATATTAATAGCTGTCTCATAATCCCTTCCGCACAAACGACAGAGGAGACTTTCTGCATGCCCTATCTTATCTCTGTGATATCCGAGGTTTCCATGTCCTATATACATTTCTGTTAGGACTTTGGCTTCGTTCTTTCCGAGCTTAAGTATTTCCTTCGCTCGGTTAAGGCTTAGCTTTAAACACAGGAGTGTTTTGGGCTGTCTGCAGCCAGTGTCCAATTCCCAGTCATTCTGATGTTCCTCGGTCAGCCAACTGTTGATTTCTTCAGTGACTAACCTACTCGCGATGTCGGTTGGGATGCGCACTGCCGTCGAGATCCTTCCACCTTTTACCATATATAATCTCCAGGCTGCCTTCTCAGCCACGGCCTTGATGATGAGATGGAGGGGCTCCAACCCTGTTAGTGTCCCCAATGCCATCGTGGGTGTCGACTTTGAGGCACCAGTGACGCCTCTTAGAATCAGTCCCCTGATTCTTTCCAGTCGAGACTTCACAGTGGACAGTTCAACCCTGCTCCACCAGATCATCGCCGCATAGGTTAGCCTTGGTCGCAGGATCGCTGTGTAGATCCCCATAAGTGTCTCCGGCTTCAAGCCACAGCTTCTCCCTATGGCTCTCCTACAGAGCCATAGAGTTGCTACTAGCTTTTTGCACTTGTTTTCCAGGTGCTCGTTCTATGACAGCCTCTTATCTAGGATGACTCCTAAATATTTAGCTCGTTCTTTGATTTCCAGTTCTTGTCCTCCCAATGTCAGTGTACTCGTGGTTTCCCACTTATACCGTCTGGTGAATACAACCGCGTCTGTCTTACTCGGATTAATAGATAATCCAGTCTTCTTGCTCTAAGAATCCACTATCCCCAGTGCTTGCTGCATTACTCCGAAGAGCACATCCAGATGCTGGCCGCGCACGATAACCAATATATCGTCTGCGTAGCCTATAATATGGTAGCCCTGACTCGTGAGCAGTTGAAGTAGTTCATCCACTACCAAGCACCACAGCAGGGGCGATAAAACGCCTCCCTGGGGACATCCCGAGTCAACGGTTACACATAAAGTGACACCCTTTGTCGTTGTTAGGTTCCTGTTGGCCAACATGTGGCAGGTCCATTCCACGACTGCTATAGGCACACCATGTGCAATCATAGCCACCCTGATCACCTCTCTGGAGGTGTAGTTGAAGGCTCCTTTGATATCCGTACAGGTTCTAATCGCGAGACCTTTCTGGTGCAGTTGTCCTTCGATTAGGTTTACTGCTCCGCATAGGGCCGTATCGGTTGAGTGACCAGCCCTATAGGCGTCTTGCTCCTTGTGAAGTGGCCTACTTGACAAAACCTCGTAGCGGATATATCTATCCACAAGTCTTTCCACTGTTTTTAGTAGGAAAGATGTAAGGCTGATGGGACGGAAATCCTTGGATGAAGTATAACCGATCCTGCCTGCTTTTGGAATGAAGATAACTCTCGTGCCTCTAGCTTCAGACTAGCCCTAGCAAGTCTCACGAGCGGTCCTATGATGATCTCTTCCGCCCTCTGTAAGAGGACCGGATATATGCCATCCGGACCAGGAGACTTGTAAGGTCCGAAAGACTTCAGGGCCTACCTGAACCTGGAAGGAGTAACAATCTCGTTGGCTAGCCGCCGTTTCGGACCCCACTGGGCCATATGCGGCTTTGGTTGCCTCTGAGGTGTCGCCCCCTTTTCTCCAGACCTTATGAAGCTCGGAAAATGTGCCTTGATCAGGTGAGCCAAAGTCTCCTCGTCCGACGCTGAGTATCCCCCGTCGGGCAATTTTAGGGTACCGAGAATATCATTCGGTTTTCGAGAAATCAGCTTGTCCAGTCTAGCTGCCTCTGCTCCTATCTCGATGTCTGTGAAAAAGTTGAACCAGCTTTCTTGCTTTGCCTTACGTATTGCACCCCTGTATTCATCCCTCATCGTCGTAAATGAGGTCCATAGTTCATCCGTTTTGCCAGTACTGGCATGTCTAAACCGTCTCTGGTTTCCCTGCGAAGCACTTCTAGTTTCCCGTTCCACCAGTGTGTTTCAACAGCCTTTCGGAATCTTGTGGGTCGACAGTCACTTGCATAAGTAGATTTGATGGCTTCCGTGAAAATCTTGGCTGCCATATCCAGGGTGTCCACGTCTCTAATTGACCTGGGCACCTCCGAGAGGGCACTCCTTAGTTCCATGGAGAACTGTTCCCAGTCCGTTCTTCTTGGATTTCTGGCCCACTTAGGGCCCGCGGGTACAAAGGGTTCCAACTCGAACTCTATCTGTGCGTGATCTGAGAGAGTGGGTTCGTCTGATACTCTCCACTTCTTGACATTGCCTCTAAAACTAGTGGTACAGAGAGTGATGTTGATGACTTCCTCCCTGACCGAGTTACGAAATGTCGGTGTACTCCCCGTGTTAAGAATATGTAAATCAGTAGTGATTAGGTATTCCAATAGATCATTACCTCTTGAGTTAATGTCCGTGCTGCCCACACAGTATGGTGGGGATTAGCATCGCACCCTAGCAGAAGAGGAAGACCCCTTACCTTGCAGTAATCCACTAGTGTACGTACCTCCACTGGCGGGTTGGTATCGCTATCATATGGAAAGTAGGCCGATCCCATGACTAGCTTCCCTATTCCTTTAAGATCTGTGGCTATCATCATTAGGTCTCTCGAACATAACTCTAGCAGCGGGACAATGTTGGCTCCCTTCGCCAGTATGCAGGATCTTGGTTTGGCCCCCTTGGGGTCCCTGTAACAAAAAACAGCCCCCCCCCCTAATCCCCGTATGGTATCTCGAACTAGCCAAGTTTCCTGGATTAGCGAGATACCTGTATGCCTCGCAGCCATGCCCCTTTGTAGAACCGCAGAGGCGCCTTTGCTGCGATGCAAGTTAATTTAGGCAATGGTTAGGCCAGGAGCAGTCATTTTAGGTCTGCTCCCGGTCTTCCTGTGTCCCGACAAGCTGCTCCTGATCTTGGCTGGCAACCTTAAAGTTGACCTGTCCAAAGTGGTAGAAGGGCCTGTTGTTGAGGACTGCAAGAGCTCTCGTCTGGGACTCAGGAATTTGCACAACAAGGAGGTGCTTGATACCTCCTGCTGTGCCTTCTTCCTGAGGCCTGTCGAGCCTGACAATTCGTCAGGACGCTGTCTTCAGTAAATCCCTCCAACCGCCGAAGGACCACGGACGGGTCTTCCAGTTGCCTGGGAACCACGCCGTAGCCCTCACCATCCTCTGGAGCAATGCAACGCCACCTGCTTTTAGGTATGCGCCTTTCCAGGGCCTAGTCTCAACGACCGTGTTATGTAGCCAAGCTTTAGCCACTGGGTTGGCTGCGAAGAATATGAATATCCCTCCCCTACAGAAGGAGGTCTCGAATTTTGGCAATTGTTCCGGGGACACTCTTTCGAGTCCTCTGGGCAGCTGTCAGTCCAGCCTACGACGACTCGCTGTTCGACGGTTGCTGGGCTGTCTTGTGCCTCTTCATAGACTTATCCTCCCCTGCCCCTGTTGGGTGTCTTCTGAGCTTCTCCCTCTCTTCTGAGCCTCGGTGCTGGTTGTCGGCGTTGTGGTTGCCAATGTGCCAACCCTCGCAGCTGCTTTACTGGAGTGCTGCGCTTGCCTCCTCAGTTTCCTTTTCAGGGAACTGTTGATGCGTTTATTCTTTTTGGGGGACCTGAGTTTGGCTAGCCGGAGAGACAGATTGGGAGGAAAGAGTTATGTTAGACCCGTTCGAGCCCAACCCCTCCGCCACCTCCCTTCCTTCTTACTTCAATTTTTTGTTTTTTGGCGTGTTCATTTTGATCCCACGAGCAGCTAGGGAAATGAAAGGTCCGCCCCTGCAGAGCCCCCATGCAGAGGTAAGACTCCTTGCTCGGGAAGGTCACTCTACACCCATGGCTTAGGGGGGTGGCCACATTGAGTGAGACACTCAATGAATACGCGTTCGTAGGCCACCATGCCAACGGAGGACTGTTTCTTGGTCGCTGTGCGGGCCGTAGGTCATTCCCGTCTTGATTCCAAAACTGGATATCGGTCTGGGAGGAACCTCGACCCAAGTATCCAGAAGGCCTGTGTTAGCTAGGCTTTTTCACCCTTCTACCGTACTGCAATCATACATACCAGGAGAGCCCGTTTATAGGGATTCTTTCATCTCACCCAGGACAGCCCGTTTATAGGGATCCTTTCATCCATATCCATACACATGCAGGTCGAGGACCGTTTAACCCCCCTGTCCCACATGTTTGTTTAAAGACAACTAAATAATTGTAGGGAACATAATCTTAAAAAAGTATTTTGGTTAGACTGATTAAATTAATAAATATCCATTAGTGGCTTCTACCGGTATATGCGTTTATTTTTTGATGTTGTATAACGAGGCGTTTCGAAACAGATCTGTGCCCTCTTCAAGTTATTGTTCACAAAAGATTGTTGAAGATCTAAACAAAAATCTTCTTTGTTTCTTACAATTTTCGGAGTTTTCGGAGACACTAATGGATATTGCGTAAATAAATTTTCGGTGCTAATGCATATTTATTCATTGAACCAGTCTAACCAAAATGATTTTTTGAAATTATTTAATTGACTTTAAACAAACAACATCATGAACAACTGCAAAAGTCTCTACAAAAGACTTCAAAAAGATTACGATTTTTACGATTTCTACACATCTAGTATCATCAAAGAATGGAAAAGACTTGCTTTTTACTCCGAAAATCGTAAGAACCAAAGAAGATTTTTGTTCAGATCTTCAACAATCTTTTGTAAATATTAACTTGAAGATAATCAACGAATGAACGCATATACTGGTAGAAGCCACGAATAGATATTTATTCATTTAATCAGTCGGACCAAAATAATTTTTTGAAATTATTTCCCATAAAATACTAAATTTTTATTAATTTAGAATAGATATATGTATATTTGTTGTAAAAGGAATGCGCTATGAAATGCAAAGGGTTTTTATTGAGTGGTCTTCAATAGTAGGAAATTCTGATAAAATTGTTCAATTCAAATTAGATATATACAATAGGGTGGTCTAGATTTATACCTGTAAAAATTCAACTTTCGATTTTTGTTAATCGACCCCCCCCCCCATTTTTTCGTTTTCCGAAAGAAGAAATTCCATGTTTTTTTCTTCTAATTGGTCATCATTAACCCGTGTCTCCAGGCTTTTGAAATTAACATGGGGTTTTAAATAAGAAAAGCTCGGTTTTTCTGTAACGCTCCATATTGATTTATCGTACTATGAAATGAGAGGATTTTTTGAAACGCTGAAGTGAAAATAAAATAAATCGAGAAAATAGTCATTTTGTCTATATTTTCAAATATTTTTATCTGTTCTGCATACATTTTAAAAAGGTTTTTATTTTTTTTATTGCAGTCGCATGTCCTGTCACTCTATTGGGTTACCGTTAATTTGAAAAAAATATTTTAGAGAATTTGAAAATTTGGTTTTCGAAAATCTGATTGCCTAAAATGGTCAACTTTTTGGCAATCACCCATAAAAGAATTTTAAACCCTAATCAAATGTTTAATTTCATTAAATTTTGTAATCAAAAGTAAAAAGTGACGCAGATGAATATTTTTATAACAGGAAAATAATGTAACAGATTTAACGAAAAAGCAGGAAAAATCAACATTCTATTCGGTTAATTAACTATTCTTAAATATTCAAGACAAAAATTTGGTTAACAGAAACAAATTTTTTCTGGTTGACCACATGTTATAAATATATTTTCATTAATGAATGTAAAGTTGGTTTCTTCGAATACATGTTTTCAACAATGAATCATTCCACAAGTAATATATAAAATAACATACTAGTAGAAAATAAAATATAATGAAATTTGTGCCAGTATCGCAAATCCCTATTTAAAAAATGACGAATCGAATCACTTCTCGAAAGTTCTTCTAGTGCATCTCCTTTTGAATGTAGGCTTTACGCGATTAGATGAATGTACGAAAGTCGATTAAAGGAAGGAAGCTTGCTTAAATTTTGCTTCACCTGACAACCATCGGCCTTCACGCTGCAATCACCTCGTGCTCAAGAAATCATTCGATAGTCAATGACTCACACGTACATACAATTTATTCTCAATGAAACTCCCTTTTTGCAAAGTCCCCATTCACGTTCATAAATAAAAATGTATCAAGAGAAAATCCAACAACCTGATTTCTTCTAATTTATAAGAAACATTTTTTTGGTAAAAAATTCAACTACTTGTTTGAAAATTGTACTACTTTATTGAACATTCATTTATTTGGATGAAGATTTATCTCTTTCGTTGAAAATTCAAGTATTCCATTTTTAGAAAGTTAATCTTCTTGGGTAAAACATCATCTTTTGGGTTGAACTCTTTTGTTGGAAATTCATTTTTTGTTGTTAAAGAGTCATCATTTTATTTGAAAATTTATCTTTTTGATTGAAAACGTAAAGGTTTTGTTGGAAATTCGTTTTTTTTATCATTAAGGGTCAATTTTTTAAATTTAAAATGCAGCTATCACGTTTTTGTTCGAATATGATATTTTTGACTGAAAATTGATCTTTTCTAGTGGAAAATTCAACAATTTGATTGAAATATTCATGTATTTTGCTAAAAATTCGACTTTTTTGGCAGAAACTTTATCGTTAATCCTTTTTGGTTGAAATTTCAATTGTTCGGTTGAAAATTAATCCGTTTTGGTTGATGATTCAGTTATTCTGTTGAAAATTCGTATTTTTTGGTTGAAGAATCAACTACTTTGTTTAAAGTTTAACCACTTTAAAAAAAATGCTACAATTGATGCATCATTTTAGTTGAAAATTGATCTGCTGTGTAGAAAATTCGTCTGTTTGACTTGAAAATTCTACAATTTGGTTAAAAATTCGTCTTTTTTGGTTTAATAGAGCAGGTTAAAAATTTGTTGTTTTTTTTTTAAAATTAATTTGCTTAAACTGAAAATTTTTACTATGTTATTTTTGCTTCCAAAAATATTTTTTAGTTGAAAATTCAACTGTTTGGTTTAACTTCATTTTTCTTGATTGAAAATTCATCTAATATGTTTGAGAAAAATCATCGTTGATGGTAGGAAAGTCATCTTTTTGGGTTGCGAATGAAATTTTTGTTGAAGATTCAACTTTTCGGGTTGAAAATTCAACTGTCTTCTAACAAATTCGTTTTTTTGAAACTTGGAAATTGAACTGTTTTTGTTTTAATTTTAATCTTTTTTGTTTGAAAATTTTGACCATTTGGTTGAAAATGCACCTTTGTAGGTTGAACATTCAACTATTTCGATTAGGTCATCTTCCTTGATTGGAAATTCATCTTTCTTGGTTGAAAATTCAACTGTCCGGTTGAAAATTATTCTGTTTTGGTTGACGATTCAACTGTTTTCATGAAAATTCTTATTTTTTGTTTGAAAAATCAACTTCTTGGTTTAAAATTTAACAACTTTCTAAAAAATTGCTACAATTAATTCATCAATTTAGTTGAAAATTGATCTTTTTTGTAAAACATTCGTCTGTTTGGCTTAAAAATTCGACAATTTGGTAGAAATGTTAAACTATTTGGTTAAAAATTCGTCTTGTTTGGTTTAAGTCAACAGGTTGAAAATTGTTTTTTTTTTCAAATTAATTTTTTTAACTGAAATCTATTTTGTTTTAAAATTATCTTTCTTGATTGAAAATTCATCTATGTGTTTGAGGATTCAACTATTTTGTTAAAAACATATCTTCTGATAGATAATTCATCATTTATGGTAGAGAAGTCATGTTTCTGAGTTTAAAATGAATTTTTTTGTTGAAGATTCAGCTTTTCGGGTTGAAAATTCAATTTTCTCTTAAAAATTTCGTCGTTTGGCAATAAATTCAGCTGTTTTGTTAAAATTTTGTCTTTTTGGGTTGAAAATTCATGTTTTATGCTGAACAGTCATCTTTCTTGGTTAAAAGTTTATCTTCCTTGGTTGAAAATGAACTTTTTTTCTTGAAATTTCAACTATTTGGTTGTTAATCCAAATATCTGGTTAAAAATTAATTTTGTTGTTGTTGAAAATTCATGTTTGTGGGTTTAAAAATTCGTGTATTTTGATAGAAAATCTTTTTTGCTTGAAAATTCAAATATTTACTTTAATTTGTTGGGAGGGGGGGGTATAAGACATAACTATGGTCGTCAAAGAAGGGGGGGGGGGGAGGCAAAAAATAGCACAAAATTGTTAACATAGTTTATGGACGACCCCTTTTTTTTATAAACCTCTTTAAACACAAATTTCCAGGAAAATGAAAAGGGGACGACTTTCAGTAAATTATCATTAAAATATTAGGTCTCTACTTTTCTATTGCGAGAAGTAATCTTTTATTAAAACACCTCTTTAGTGTTTAAAATCTTTTCTCTTTATAAAATGTCTAATATTCATAAGTTAAAATTTATTCGAGCTAATTTATAATATTTTATGTTCACTTGTGATCGGAATGTAAATAACGCTAGAAAGCGAGTTAGGATCTTGGTAAATAAAAAGGGAATAAATGCTGGCTCCCCTTTTGCATAACTGTATCAGAGTGAAACTTTTTTACTGAATCACTTTCCTTTTTTATTAGTCAAACTTATCTTTCCGTATACGTGAAATAAATATTTAACGACGTTTCAGTACGAAAGTGCAAATACCCCGAGTTATTTTATATTTTTAGGCGTTTTGCATGAATTCATTTCTTCTTTTATCTGCCGCTTTGATGGATATTAGAGACTTTTGCATTAAATTCCAATTTATGTGAAACCGTCAGCAATCACCACTTTTTACGATAATGAGCGACAATGAAAGCACTCAGCTGTGCGAATTTCCTGTTTTGGTGGGGGGAACACGAATTTTAGTGTTCTTCTTTCCGGGGCTTTTAAGGAGAGCTAGAATATAGCAAATAGCATACTTAAGACTTGTGATTGTTCTTTTAACTTTTAAAATCTCACACTTACTCTAATTACCCCTTAAGTGAGTGGGTCGAATTATACCAATTTAAATTAATGGCGTTTGAAATTGAACCATTTCTAAAATACTTATTCAGAGTTTTAATTCTTTTAAACTGCAAGCCTTCATAGTGATGTGAACCATTACGTTGGGACGGTTTAGGGTTCGCAACCCGAAAAATTTTCAAAAATTATTCGGAATTTTTTGGTACTTTATGGTTAGTTACTATAAATGTTACGGCTAAAGTTACCAGAAGTTACCGAGAATTTTTTAATTGAAATTTCAGGCCTGTTTAATTTTCGGGTTTTCAGGTCGGTTTGCGAATACGAAACCCGATCCGACCCGAGAAAATTCCGATCCGACACTTGGGGTTCGGGTTTATAATAGTAGGGGAGCCCAGCGTGCTAAATGTGTTTTTTCTCCCACCCTTTGAAGACTTAAGGAATCGTGAAGATGATATATTAAAAAGAAAAAAAGTTTATATGATGTGTACCCTTTTAGTGGTGCGGGGAGCGTGTATAAATTTTCAAAAATGTAAAAAAAAGTAGTTAGAAAAAAATTCTCGAGCGCGTCAGCGTTTGATAGCGTATACGACCTACGAACTTCTGACCACACAGAGATATTAATCTGCCGGATTGCGAGTGGAAGGTGGCCGTACAAAGAGGTGGAAATTGGAAAAAAAAATTTTCACTCGAGCTTGTCAGAAATTCAAGAGAGATGTTAAGTGAACCCTAAAAAATGTCCTATTATAAACTCTGACGATTTGAACGTGACTGAAATTCACAGCCGATTTTTCAAAATGCAAAAAAAAATCGTGACATTGAAATACTCGAGCGCATCAGATTTTTATACAGACTGTTTAGCTTGATGCACTGTTCACGCTGACTCATATTCTGACAATTTTGTGAAGGGATTTTATAAATCTGACAATTGAAAACAAATTTTTTTTTTTTTTAATTTTAATTTTTTTTTTTGTATTGAAAATAATGAAAATGAGCACAAAAAAAATATATATATTTAATCGTCGTCGTCTGTCGAATCGTCCTCGTACTGGACGTTTAAATCAGTTTCATCTACATTTTGCGTATCTGTAATAAGAAATAATCATGATACTTAAAGATTGTTTATTTATTTCATGATATTATTACAGCAGTGAAAACATACCTGAATCTGGAGTATTTTCAAAAATATCAGGTGTAATGACAATATCTTCATATGCCTCTGGAAGCTGATTTCCAATGAACCAAGTCATCTCCAATTTTCCATCAACATTTTTCCACCCGAAATCTGTTGGTGACATCTCACTATCGTCACTCATTATCGTAACACATACATTAAACTCACTGCATTAAAATTCATAAAATACTTGTGAAAACACAATAAACAAAATAAACCGTTGTACATAGACGCGTTGTTGTGATGTTGTGATCAGCTGTGATGGCATCATGGCGGCAGAAAGCAGTGTGTAGCAGTGCGAGAGAGTAAGACATAGAGAAAGAGTAAGAAAGAAAGAGTGGCGCGGAGTGGGAAATGCATAGTTCTCTGTAGTTGTAAACACTACACTCTATTGATAATTTTAGATAGTTCGGCTTAAGAAAATCGGCAGATTATGTTATTCCTACAATTTTTAAATATTTTTCTTTCAAATGAAAAAAAAACCGCGCTCGAACATTTCGAGGTTATGATTTTTTTTTGCAACTTTGCGATTCGTTTATTTCTTTATGTCACGTTTAAATCGTCAGATTATTATAGAGATTTTATTTCTTGCACGTAATTAACTTATTTTGTTTAAATCTGATGCGCTCGAGTTTTTTTAAGGATCGATTTTTTTTTACTAATCTGATCGACTGCCCTAGACGCACACCCCTATATTAAGGGTTCATATGTGGTGGAAGTACATAACAAGGTACAAGGTTTCTTTTCTTATATTAATCTGTCAGGCTCAAGTTACTTCCAAAATCCCCGCTTGGGCTCCCCTACTATAAGAATTTTGCAATATATAAGTAATTTTCATGTTGAAATGTTCAAAATTACCGTTTCTGAAGTTCTAAGCGTTCAAGTTACAAATTAATCCAAATTTATTTATTTAATTTTCAATTTAATTAACTCAAATTAAATAAAAGTGCAAATAAAAATATGTATTAGGTACTTTGCATATATTTTTAATTGAAACCTTTAAATTAACAAAAGTTAAAAATTAAGTTAAGACAAAAGGCAATTAATCTGAAAATAAATTCAAGTTCTAGAAAAAGTTCAGATTCTTGATATTGCTTTTTTTGCATTATCTTGAAAAATTTTATGCGACTTTTTGTAATCTTCATGGGATTTTAAATATTTTAGGATAAGCACTGAGTAGTATTACGGAATTTTCCGTGAAACTAACGGGTCAAGTATAGCGCTAGGGCTAGTATTACGTAATGTTTAGGGTATTTAAAAAATTCCAAGGAATTTTCAAGAGCATTAGCAAGTTTTAAGGGATTTCAAATGATTTCAAGGGATTTCAAAATATTTTAAAGGATTTTAAATATTTGAGGGTATTTTAAAAGATCCCAAAGAATTTTTTCAGCAGATATCAACCAATTTTGAGTGATTCCAAAGGATTTTAAAGATTTTGTGGTATTTTTAAAACCTCCAAGAAATTTGTAAGAGCTTCGAAAAATTTCAAGGAATTAAAAATATTTATAATGGATTTTGAATATTTTAGTGAATAGTATGCAGTTATAAAGATTTTTCCAGAATGTTGGAAGATTTGGAACCATGTTACACGACTTATAAGGTTTTAAGATATTTAAAAAAATCCATGGAATTTTATACGATTGCCTAGGATTGCAATGATTTTAAGGTATTTTAAAGAATTTATTCACAAGAAGTAAGGGATTTCGTAGGATTTCAAAGATTTGATGAGATTTCAAAATATTTTGTGTAATTTATTTATTTCCATTTGGAAATTAACTTGAATTCTTATTAATTTATCCTGAATTCTTTTGAATCCTCTTGAATTCATTTGAACTCTTCTAAATTTACCCAATTTAACGGATTTTTTTCTCAGCCGGGAAAATTATACATAGTATGACATATTATATATCATTTTTCCATTATGTATTAACTGTATATAATTTTTCCGCCTGGTTTAAATTTTTTTAAAGTTTATGTTTAATTCATCGTGAAGTCTTTTAAACTCACCTTGGATTCTTAGACATTTCATCGAATTCTTTTAAATTCCCTTGAATTTATCTCAACTAATTCCAAACTTACGGAATTCAATGATTTTTTCCATTTTCATCTTTTCAATTGTTTTCAATTCGCTTGTTTTTTTTTCATTTGGACTTTATAGGAATTTCCTCGAATTCTTCTCATTTCCCTCAAGTTCCACTAATTTGATTCCAATTTTACTGAAGTCAATACATTTTTTCAGATTTTTTTAGTTTTTTTTTTCAATTAATTTTACTTCTTTTGAATTTAATTTGAATTACATATTTTAAAGTTTTATGAATTTATCCAGAATTCATTCAAATTCACTTGGAATTCTGACAAATTTCATCGCATTCTTTTAAATTTTTTTAAATTCAAAAGAACATAAGTCACATTATTATTGCACATTTTTCACTTTAAGTCACACTTTGGGTTAAAAATTATTCACTTTCGGTCATTCTTTCAAGTAAATTAGGTTGTGACAGCCCTGAGAATAATAAATTAAAATTTTATTATTTTAAATTTGTTTTATTCCATTTATAAAAGATTTTATTAAAAATTGTTACAAGGATAGAATTTTGGTCTTTAAATATAAATGGTCTGGGAAAATGAAAAATCAGTCGGAGAAGAATCAGGGAAAAGTCAGGGAATTTTGAAAATGAAGTTTTGCGGCCACCGCAAGATTTCGTGTTCGATTCTCGCTGACTGCATTTTTATTTAAGGATTTTTTTAAATATTGATAAATGTAGTTTCCTTTAATAATCTTTAAAATTATTAAAAAATAATTATTATTTTAATTACTTTTTTCACTCAAAAACTGACTGTTTTTAACTTTCTGATGTTTTTTCGCAAAAAAATAAACCAATTTTTTAGTTTAAATCATTTTTATAAAATAAATTTGTTTGCACAAAAACATGATTAATTAAGAAAAGTCTGTTTCTCCGTGAAAAATGGCATTAAAAAATTATTATTTGCTTAATTTTTGAAGTTATAAGTTATAAGTTTCGAAAATATATGTATAAACATTTTAATAAATAAAAAATATATAACTGAAAAAGGTGCAGGCGGTGAGAATCGAACACGCAATCTTCTGGCTATGAATGTGACGAATATTTCAAAGTCACATATTACTGCTTTGGCAAACTAAACCAAAACTAAAATTCACAATTGTTTAGAATTCTTTTACAACTAATGAAGCATTTGAAGTATACGATGCAATCACAGGAAAAAACTGCTTACGGAATCCTGAAACCATAATCGTTTATTTTCTCTTTTTCTTACATGTTTGTGGATGCGAATCTTGTTATTGGTAGAAGGTAGTCGTCAGATCCAGGAACAACTCTTCGGCAACGTCGATGGCTTCCTATCGCGAATACATTATGTCACAGACAGGATGTTGTCTTCTTGGCACTATCGCTTCCGTAACTAGTGAGAACTGTCCTCGACTTGTAACGAGCTGAAAACGCTTTTCGTTTCATAATGGAGACATTCCTCTGAAACACAGGAATTTAGTTTCAAAATTCGATCAAATTGATCATATGAGTGATTTTCTATATTATGTTTATATAAACAGACGAAAATAAAATATTTCCTTTCTGACGTGTGTTGATGAACAACAAAAAAATACTAGCTGTACTTGTGAAAAAGATTAGCAGGGTGTTTACTCGATCGATAAATCAGGAAAAGCGGGAACTGACCGGAAAAGTGCTCTCATATATTTTATCACACAAATTCTTGAAACAGAAACAATTGTAATTTTTACCTAAGGACAGGGTATTTAGTAAAGAATATTAATATTGAGTTTGGGACACAGAATGTCAGTAGAGACATATAATTTTCACAATTGGGATAGGGAATTCCCGTAAAGAATTATAATTTTGACTTTGAACACGAAATTTCGCAAAGAATGATAATTTTGGGACAGAAAATCTCCGCAGACTGTGGGACGGGAAATCTTTCAAAGGATTTATACTTTTTATATTAGAACGGGGAGTTTCAGTAAAGAATTATAAATTGACTTGGGACAAGGAATTTTGGAGAAGAATTTTAATTCTGATTTAGAAGAAGGAAATTTTTTAATATCCCTGTTCCAAGTCAGAATTCGTCACAATTTGAAACTTCCCTCTTCCATATTTTGTAAGAAGGGAGTTACTATATTTCTGAATCATAATAGAAAATTTTGTAAATGAATATAATTCTGAATATATATATATATATATATTTTTTTTTTTTATTTGTAATACTAAATTTGCTTTTTTTTCCTTAAATTTACAACTACAGAAAAATTAATAAAATTGAAAAAATTGAAAATGAAATTTTCAAAATTTGATAATTCAGCAGTTGAAAATGCAGCTATTAAAAATTGAAGATATTAGAACATTTTATTTTCAATAGTTTGGATTTTCAACAGTTGAAAATTTAATTTTCAATTTTCTTCAATTTTCAACTGACAAAAACTCAACTGTTGAAATTTGAAACAAATTGAATTTTTTACTGTTGAGAATTGAAAATTCAACTGTTGAAAATTGAAAATGGATTTTTCAACTTTTTGAAAATTTAAATGTGGAATATTCCATTTTTTTCCATTTTCAACACTTGAATTTTCTTCAGTTTTTAACAGTAGACTTTTCAACTTTCCTTACCAGAAATTCGGATAAATTGAACCAGAATTTCTGGTAAGAATAACCAGAGATCTTTACCAGACAGTTTTCTGATAGCTCAGGAATACAACGTTCTGGCCAACATAACCAGATATCCTGGTGATCTTAACCAGACGTTCTTTCTAACCCCCTCTGAAATACAAAGTTTTTTCTGTCTTCTAACCCGAGCATGAAAGAAAAAGGTTTTACACAAAAACTATTGGAATTAGCTAATTTTTCACACCGAGTAAAGATTTGATTCAAAACAGGAATAGAACCTAATTATCTAAAAAAGGTGTAATTCTAGTATTTATGAAGTAAAATGAGGCAGTTCACGTTTGAGGTTGGTTTCAACGCCTTTAAGATCAGGCTTAATAAACTAGAATTTTCCAGTCATATTAACGATAAATTAAAAAGACCAGAAATTTTTTAACCAGACGCGTCTATTCCGCCGTGATTTGGGAAAACACCTTTAACTGAAAAATGAACGAAGCCGAGAAAATCGACGAAAACTGTTCGAATCTTTATTCGCGTGTATCGCGGATTCTTATTCATTTTCTGTATTTTTTTGTTGTTGTTCTGGACTAATTTGCATATGATCTTTTCATTTTTGCAAGAAAAATTGTTAAAAAAATGTTGATTAATTATCTAAAATGCAGTTAACGGTGTTGACTGGGATGCTGAAATTCGAGGAAAACGCCGTAACGGGCAGTTACGGCTCTCTTCGAATTACAGACCTCAGAATTAGGCCTGCCGTGATTTGAGAGAACGCCGTTCACGGCAAAAGAATATAATAACTAATAATAAATGCAGTTACGGCGTTTCTCGAATCATAAACCTTTTTTCTCGGGGTTCGATCACGGAGAAAAATAAATATTAAGACTCAATATCTGGATTTTTAAATATAGGACTATGATCTAGATATTTATGTGTAATATCTTCATATTAAAGTCTAATATCCAGATAGTAAAGTTTAATATCTTAATATTTTTATATTCAGAGTTTTAAATACCTGGATATTAAATGTTAATATCAAAATATTTCAGCTTAATATCTAGATCGTTGTCCTATAGTTAAAAAACCAGGTTTTGAATCTTAATATCCATTTTTCTCTGTGATGATTCTGGAGAACGCCGTAAGCACATACGGACCGCTCCGAAGTCACGAAGGCTCGAAATCGCCGTCCAATAATTTTGGTAAAGTCCGTAACTGCTCGTTACGGCGTTTTCTCGAATTTTGACGTCACGTATTTAGTCGTCTCTGATTTACGCCTGCAGTTAACGGTCAGTTACGGCTCTCTCTCAAATCACAACTTGCCAATCTTTGCAGTTAACGGTGTTTTCCAAAAATTATGCAATAATTATTTTAAAAGTTATCAACAATTTAAAAAATATATTTTAATAATCAGGTGTATCTTTTTTTCACGATTCCAACGATATAAAAAACTCATTTTTCGATTTTTTGCAGTTAACGGTGTTTTTCCAAATCACGGCAGTATTAACTTCAAGTAGACCTTTTTTTTGAGTGTGGGTTCTTTAAGAACGTCACGATCCGAAACGGTACTTTTACAAAGCTCCAGCTGTTACTTACTATTCATCGGTGATAGGTGCCATTGTCACCGTAAGCGTTTGTTGTCTGCTTGTCATTGTCATTATCCCTAAGTACGCGAAAGTACCTGAACTCGAGCTGTGACACTGATGCACGCATGTGTGAAATTGCAGGTGGACATGGAACGGGTTGCGGTTACCCAGGGGCTCCTGCACACAGCAGCGTCCGATTTACAGGTGTCGATACCGATGATGTGATCGACGAGGAAGAAATTTTGCTCAGGGATTCTTATTTTCCAAAAGGATCAGTCGCCACCTATTCCTGCGAGAGGGGGTTCGAACTTCTTGGACCTGCGCGAAGACAATGTCAAGCGGAAGGTACCTGGACACCGGAAGGCGTGCCATTTTGCGGTGAGTGCTCTACTTTTTTATGTTAATACTACATTTTTTCTGTGTTTTGAGGACACCTTTTTAAACGAGTTTCATTTATTATACAGGTTATTATATAGTACAGGTAGAACAACATCTGATCTCAACCAGTTGACACCAGTTGGGCTGCTTGTAGACTCCCGTGTGCAAAAATCTTCTGGCGCTGACCTGGCCCAGACCAGACCGTCTGGTTTCCAGTCTTGACGCTGACCAGACGGTCTGGCCTGGGCCTGACCAAAAGTGTAACGTTATTTTTGCTAGACCAAGGCCAGACGTATATACAGCCGCTAGTCATTGGCTGGACAGCCACTAGTTAATGTCTGATTAGCCACCTAGTTGGAGGCTGTTCAGCCTCTGGCTGGACACCCTTCAATTTTTTTAATGACTTGTAAAAAAAACCATTCTTCGCTACATGTGTATTTAGCTGATCAGCGACAAACCTAGACCAGACCAGGCTGTTAAGATGATCAGAAAAAAAGTCTTGCTTTGGTAGTGTGAATTTCTTATTTTATATAATTTGAATCATCATGTAACTTTTTCGAAATATGTGCAACACAAATTTTCTGATTGAACTTAGAACTTTTTTTGGTCTTGGATAGTTGATAAGCGTCAGTTCTGAGCCAGAGCAGACCTTCCAGACAGAACATAGAATTTTTTATTCTTGACTCGCTGATCAGCGCCAGTCCTGGGCCAGATCAGAACTTCCAGATCGAACTTAGACGTTTTATTGTTCTTGGATGACTGAGCAGCCTCACTCCTGGGCCAGACCAGCCCTTTCAGACAAGACGGTCCAGTTTATCAGACTGTCATTAAATTTTTTCACACGGGCAGCGTGGTCAAAAATGAGTTACAAACATTTGTTTGATGCTAGAGAGCCTTCCGCGTGTTTAAAATTAACAGGGGATTTTAAATGGGAAAAGCTCAGTTAAAAAATAATAAAATAAAATAAACTAGATTCCAAGTATTTTAAAGCTACTTTTAATTTGTTTAAACAATTAATAATTCTTTAAACAAACAGTTTTCCCCAGTAAATAAAGGAAAGTTATCATTTTTTGGGATGGATGATACAGTTCATGAATGTTATTGCTTATATTTTTTGTTTAACATATTTTTAAACTTTTCAAATAATTTTTCTTTCTACAATAATTTATTTTCACCACAAAATCGTGAAAAGTTATTATCTTCTTTACGTAATGACGCAATAAATTAATATTGAGAGTAATATTTTCCTGTTTAAGACATTTTACAATTATTTAAATAATTTTCATTCGTTTCAACCATTATTTCCCCTGAAAATAGTGAAAAGCTAGTATTTTCGGGTTAACGTGATACAGCAGTTAATATATGTTAAGAGTAATATTTTTTGTGAAAGGCATAATATATGCAATAAAGAAAATTATTTAAACAATTAATAATAATCATTCACTTGTGCCTTATTTCAGAGCTTGTACGTTAATTGTTTAAAATATTTATTTGTTCAAACTTTTTGTTTTAGTAAGTTATGGATAGTTGTTATTTTTTCAGATCAGTTTTGTTTCGTTGAAGATGGAAAAATTTCAAAACGCATTTTGGTAAAGTACCTTATTAATCTCAGAAAAATTTAATTCCATAATTTACTGAAAAAAAAATTGATAAAAAAAATTTGTGTGGAAAAGAATTAGTTTATAGGTTCTGAAATAAGAAAATACTTGATAACAAGGGACATAGTAAGAGAGATTCAAAATAACTCGAATTTTTTTTACCTTTCTAATGAAAAGGCGCAAGTGAATGATTATCAATTGTTTCATTAATTTGCAAACTGTCTTTTATTAAAAATATCGCTCTAGAATTTCATTAACTGAAAATACTAACTTTTCACGACTTTTTAGTAGAAATAAATTATTAACCAAATAAAAATTGTTTAAACAGTTGACAAATATGTTAAACAAAAAATATAACTATTAAAAATCCTGAACTGTATCATTCATCCAGAAAAAGAATAACTTTTCACCATTTACTGGGTGGAAAAAATTGCTTAAATAATTGAAAATTAGTTTTAAATAATCATTTATGCCAAAAAAAGTTCTTGAAAAGTTGTTTCTGGCAAGAATTTGAAATAAAATTTCTATTTTTGATATTCTGGGGCATTTTCCGGGCATAATACAAAGATATTGGTGTGTCAAAATAAAAAGTTATAGGGTAGAAATTATTCCTTGAATGGCACTTCAAATGTAAAATTATGTAACATTGAATGCTTTATAATTGCATTCAATTTTAATTCCTTCATTTTGAATTATTGAAATTTCAGAACATTAAATTTTGACAATATTGGAGTTTAGCAGTTGTTTCGATTTTGGAGCTTACAATTTTTCAATAGTTATATTTAATTGTTTTTTTAAATGAAATTTATAAATATTATAAATAAAATTTGAAATTTCTTACATTTAAATGATTAAATGATTCTGCAGAATTTTAACTGTTTTCAAATTGAAATTGTGCAATTTTAAACCTTTTCAGCCTTGAATATTTTTATTTCGAACGTATTATTCATAAATTTATAATAAAGTAGTTCTTTTTGAAAAGTTTCAGTTAAAACAATTTTTTCGAATTGAAAATCTTAAATATTAAGCGCTTTATTCCGAACGTGTTCAGCTTTAAACGTACATACCAATTTTTGAATTTTTACAATACTGTCGGCTTAAAGTTGCTCACTTATTATGGTTATTTATAAGAAATTTGCTTTCAATTAGTCATTTTTCAATAACTATGAGTAAAAAGGCTTACTGAAGCAATTAGTAAACGGCATTGCACTATTTTATTAATAATTTTATTAATATTTAAATCTAATAATTAGAATCTCTCTAAGGAATACGGTTTCTTACCATAATTATAGCCAAGTAATTTTTAACTTTTTAGTAAAAATACCTTATCTTACATTTGCGCTAATTAGATAAATTCTCGAGCCTACTCTTCTTGATTCTTCTGAAAGGACAATTATATGAATCATGCGAAAGTTGAAAAGTATTTTCCAATTTGTGTAGATGAAAAAACAATGTTAACCAGATTCATACATCTGTTTTGAGATTTGAATGAATGACGATTAACGAATTAGAAATATATAACTAAAAACTTGATGGTTTAGAGAAAAATATAATGAGAGCGGAAGTTCTTATAAGCAGATTGTTATTATTAGCGGCATTCTATTTAATTTTATACTTGGTTATTACTCACTCTCTCTTGTATTTTTCTTATTAGGTCGCACTTTTCAATGCCAATGTCACAAAACATGCACTTTCTCTGGAATTAAGGGGCTCTTGGTAATTATCACAAAATAGGCTTCAAGAAAATGATGTCTTATCATAAACTTAATTTTCTACTTAATTTTCGTCGCCAAGTCTGTCCATGAGCTTCCGTGTCAACTCGCTAAAATATAGATGCAATGTCTGACAAAAACTAGCCGTAACTACTGGCGAGAATATGAAGTAGATGAAGTTATAAAATTCAAATTTTCAATTAATACTAATTTCTTCTGTTTATTACAAGATTTTATAATCTTGTTTTATGGGGAAAAAATGTTTATCAAAAAGTGTTAATTTCAAAATATGTATTTCACAAAAAATTCTAGGATTTCAACAAAATTTCAAAGATTTCAAAAGATTCCAAAATAGTTAAAGTTTCAACAAAAGAATTACATTTTCAACAAAACAGTCGAATGTTTAAAAAAAAGTGGACTTTTATACCTGAAAAGATGAATTTTCAACAAGAAAGTTCATTTTTAATCAAGATAGATGAATTTTCGCCGAATCCATTTCAAATCAGGCAGGTTCTACACTCCAAATCGCAGGATCTCTCGGGTACAAAATATGTTGTTTTTTAGAGGAAATTAGGGGATACGTATTTTCGCGATTTATGGAAAATAATTTTCTTACGAAGTTATATGTATTTGAATTTTTTGCTTTGTTTTTTAAAAAAATCCCAATTTTTTCTTTAAACTTATATAACTTTTAAACTAATTAAGATATTCAGGATTTCTTTTCAGATTCTGCTAGATTTTATCGCCTTTTAAAAGTCAATTTTCTCAAAAAACCCACACTTATATTTTTTGCCAATTTTGTTTTGACTTTGTATTATGCGGGCTAAATAAATTTTTTGGCCAGGAGAATTTTTTTCATAATATCAAATTTTCGCATTTTTCTTGAAAACAACAACAGATACGAAAAAATGTTAAAAAAATAGTTTGCACAGTTAAAAAAGTTCTACAAAAGTTATATAAGTTTAAAGAAAAAATTGGCGTTTTTTTGAAAAACAAAGCAAAAATACGTATCGCCTAATTTCCTCTAAAAAACAACATATTTTGTCAGCGAGAGATTCTGCGACTTCGAGTGTAGAACCTGCCTGATTCGAAATGGATTCGGTCTTTATTTTTCTAACAAAAAAATTGAATTTTCTAACTAATTAGTTGAATTTTCAACCAAAAAGATGAATTTTCAACTTATCTAACTGTTAACTATCAACTTCCTACCAAAAAGGTTGAAATTTCAATACAACGCAAGAATTTTCAACTAAACAGTTGCATTTTTTACCAAAAAAGATGATATTTTTACGAAAAGACATTAATTTTCATACAATAAAGACGTATTTTTTATAAAACTTTTCCTTTAAATAAATGCTGATTTGTTATGAATAACTTAATTCTACTAATCCAAAGAAACATTTCCTTTGACTAAGGAAATAAACATTTTCGTGAACAAAATATTTTATTCTTTTAAATAAATGATTCATTGGTATAAAGGCATTAACTCTTTGTATCAAATAAATATCTTTTTAAGTTAATGAACGTTTTTTTAATTGAATAATTATTTCATTGAATAAAATTAACCTTTAAAACTTGATTTAAGTATGTACAGTAGGGCGGTCCAAAAATTTGACTGATTTTTGGTGATAACCCCCCCCCCCCTTTTGTTCGTTTTCCTGTAAAAGAAATGCCCTATTTTTGTTTCAACGTTAACGCGTGCCCCCAGGCTTCTGAAATTAACATGGGGTTGTAAATGGGAAAAGTTCGATTTTCAAAAAAATGGAAAAAGGAAGTACTTGTTATAAATTTTGTTTGAATTAAAGTATTGTCACCTCTTAAGGAATATTTAAGGAATAATTTCCACCCAATAGCTTTTAATTTTGAAAAACCCCAAAAAAATGCAAAATAGCAGTTTTCTATCAAATTCATGCTAAAGACGGTATTTTATATTGATTAATATAAAATATTTTAAATAATTTTAAATTGTTTAAACAATTATTATTTGTTTAAATAATTTTTGTTTCCCTGTAAATCGTGAAAAGTTATTATCTTCCGGAATAAATCGTACAAAATTGATGAATGTCAAGAGTAGTGGTTCTTGTTTAACTTATTTGGTAATTATTTAAACAATTTTTATTTCTTTAAACAATTTCTTCTCCCTAAAATCGAAAAAAGTTATTATTTTCTGGAAATAATGACACAATTAAAGAATGTTGAAAGCAATATCTTTTTGAAGGATGTTTGGTAATTATTTAAACAATTTTGATTTGTTTACGGAATTTCTTTTTCCGGAAAACGAACAAAATGGGGGGGGGTTATCGCCAAAAATCGAAAGTCGAATTTTTACAGGTATAAATTTGGAGCGCTCTAATGTACAATGTCCTGATCAAGTCAAAGAATCGAACTCATTGAATCAAATGATAATATTTCTTTGAAGAACTAATCAGATTTTAAAGAATCTAGACTTTTAGATTCAAGGAAATTATTTTCTTGCATGTACGAAATATTTATTTTAATTAAGAAAATACATCCAAAGAATTAATTTCTGTAGCTCAACAAAAGATATATACGTCTGGTTCAAATAAAAATTGCTTCTGTGCAACAATATTTTCTTGATCATAAGAAATAGGATTCAAGTAAATGCATTTACTTGGTTCCAAAAAAATTCTGTCTTAGTACCACTCCAATGTGAAAAAATTGTTTTAAAAAATAATTATTATCTACAAATTTTGTATAATATTTAAATATTTAACAATAAGCGACACACTTAACCAAATTTAGAAAGAAATCAGATTTTTTATCGTATTTCTATATAATTGTACAATTGATATTTGATAAACTGTTTAAACAATTGAATGAAAGTTTTAACATAAAATTTTCCTCTTAACAGTGATAAATTACTGCATTAATTACAGAAAAAGATTAATTTCAAACCTTTATTTCCTAGCAAAATTGTTAAAACAAAAAAAATTGATAAATGAATACGAATTTTTTAATTAATGTGGTAGTAATATCTCAATGACGTAGATATTTAATAATATCGCGAAAAAGTTGACAAAATTAAAAACAAAAAGAGTTTTCTACCTCTTTTTTAGAAAACGTTACAAGAAAATAATAATTAATTGTTTAAAACATTTAAAACTAGTTTAAAAGTGCTCAAACCATTTCTCTTGTCGAATAAAAATAATTTTTTGGACAAAAAGGGTAAAAACGGAGCTCATGTTCGTCAGTTTTGCGCAAAATTATCAATTTCAGTTTTTGGGTCATTTTTGGGGCTCAAAATTTAAAGTAATTTAGCACAAATTATTCTTCAGAGACTCCCTAATAAATTCTAATAAAGTCTCGCAAACTAAGTTTAAGCCCAGAAACGTAAATCTCATTTTTCCGAAAAATTCTTTTCAATTTTCCTTTTTGGTTGAATTCAACGCTTCTTTTAATTAAAATTAAAATCCTTTTCGGTTTAAATATCTGCTATTATATTACTTGTTGAAAATTGATGGTTTTAATTTGAAAATTCAACTACTTGGGTAAAAGTTACTACTTTGTTAAAAATGTATTTTTTTGGTCGCAGGTTCATCCCATTGGTTGAAAATTGAACTTTTTTGTTGTAGGATCGTTTTTTTTTTGTTCAAAATTAATTCTTTAAACTGAAAATTTAACTCTTCCATTTTTCGTTGAAAATTGATCTTAGTTACAAATTAAATTTTTTGTTGTTAATTCATATTTCAGGGTTGAAATTCAACTGTTTTACAGAAAATTCGTCTTTTTGCTTGAAAGTCCAACAATTTAGATTAACTTTTTTTTCTTTCTTCACTAAATAATATTTATTTGTTAAAAGTTTGTCTTTTTTGTTTTAAGATTCATCTCTTTTGGCAGAATTTTTTTTTATCCCATTGTTTTGTTGTAAAATAAACTCTTTGGTTGAAAATTGAACTATTCTATTGAAAATTCATTTTTTTTTGTTTAAATATGAATTAGTACATTTTTCGTTGAGAATTCATCTTTTTGTTAAAAATTCAAGTGCCTTATAAAAAATTCGTCTTTTTGGCTTGCAAATTTAACTATTTGTTTGAAAATGTAACTGTTTTTGTTTGAAGTTTAACCTTATTTGATTTAAAATTCGACCATTTGGTTGAAAATTTATCTTTGTATGTTTAAAATTCAATAATTTGGTTAAAAAATCAACTATTTTGTTGAAAATTGAACTATTTTCTTAAAAAGTTATCTTTTTGTCGAAAATTGAATTGTTTTGTTGAATATTCGTCCTTTTGTATTAAAAATTTATTTTTTATATTAGAAAAATCATTATATTTGGTTGAAATAAATAAATAAATCGGACATTCTCTCTTTTACTATATCCAAAAAGATAATTTTGCATCAATTCTATTCATAATTTCACACTTTTAATGGTTAGACAACTTTTTGCTCTATTCTAGACCACTGAAAATTACCTACTAAACCGCTGGGCTCAATTCTGATCTAGAAAGCACTGAAAAATGCCTATTTTTAAAAGTACGCCGAGTCGGTGTTGTTTTGAGTTGCAACAAAAATGATACATCTTCGGAGAATAAGAATGCAGCTATGTTCAGCTTATAGTTTCACACTGAAAGTATTCTCATTTGGGGAAAAAAATCTTATTTCGAAAACATAAATGAGTTGCAACAAAAGCGATCACGCTCTTTTTCTGTGAGGCGAGGTTGGTTGACCGTTGGCTCAAATCGGGGGGCCTCTCTTACAAACTCGCCTTCGGCTCGTGCTCGCTCGCCTGCGACTCGTACTGAAAAAAATTACACTCGTCGATGCAAGTGAAAACTGGAGACTAATTAGTTTGACTTATCGACTCTTAGTGTCGAATAATCGAAGGAATGCCTTTCTGCGTTTCCCACGTTCTGAGGGAGAGGCGGATGAAACGCATGAATCGTCTATAGCCATTGAAGCGAGCCTAGGTGAACGAAAGCGTCCGCGAGGAATGCACAGTATGTTGGCACACTATACCTATGTATAAGTTCTATACATATACATACTTCTATATGTACATAATATGAAAGAACTGATGCCAGAGGCAATCCACGGCGAGCATTAACGGTATTCCACTCCCACCAAGAGCACAACTTTACTGCTCTTCTCTGACTCCACTGTCTTCGGCCTCCTCGGTCAAGGACACCAGAAATCGGGTCACGTGCTCCGAAACTCGGTGTCTTCCTCTTCCGTCGAATCATACGTTTTCGAGTTTACTGGGTCACAGCGAGCGACTGAGATTTCTCAAGTCGACAGTTTTTCGCGTAAAATTGCATAAGGGACCGTGCATAAATTACGTACAGTTTTTTTCTGAAATTTTGAATCACGTACCCCCCCCCCCCCTTTAGGATTCGTGAATTTATTTAGGGGTCCCCCAAAAATAACGTAAGACGATTTAGTGGGATGGGGGGGGGGGGTTGTAAAATTTTACGGTTTCTTATTAACAACACTTAATTAACAACACTTAATCAAAACTGTAATAGTTGATATTTAACCAAGAAAAAAATGTCATTTTTATTTTTACAAAATTAGACAAAGTAGGCGCCATGCGCCTACAAAAAAAAGGGTTTCGTAACCTATAGCCCTATATCCATTGGGCCCTATGCCGAATTTGAGTCCTATGTCTATTTTGGACCCCAAGTCAATTTTTGACCCTACCTACATTTTGGGCCCTTTGTCTATTATGGGGCCTATATCCATTTTGAGCACTATATCAACCTTTGGCCCTTTGTATATTTTGGGCCCTATTTCAATTTTGGGCTACATGTCCATTTTGAGCCCTATATTACTTTTTGGTCGTATGTCAATTTTGGGCCCTATGATGATTTTGGGCATTATAACGAATTTGGGCCCTATATCTATTTTGGGCCTTATGTCTATTTTGAGCCCTATGTCGAATTTGGACCCTATGCCGAATGTTGGGTCCTATACCGAATTTGGGCCCGACTGAAGTTTTGGTCTTCATATCAATTATGGGCCCTCTGTCAATTTTGGGCCCTATATCGATTTTCGGTAACTCTCCAAAATTATAGAACGTTGAATTGTAAATCTTCAAAATTGAAGAGTCTCTAGTTTTGATTTAAAATTAAAAACTTGTCTTTTGATCTTCAAAATCATCCAAATTTAAGAATTTTTGCTTATACATCTGTAAAATGAAAGAGTTTTTGATTGTAACCCTTCAAAATTGTAGAGCTTCGAATTGTAAATATTCAATGTTGAAGAGTTTTAAATTTTGAAAATTTACAATTAAAATGTATCCAAGTTTTGGGTTTTATAATTAAGAATGCTCTAATCCTAACGATTTGCATTCGAAATTTCTTGAATTTGGAAGATTAAGAATTGAAAACTTGACTTTTGATTTCAAAAGCATCCAAATTTAAGAATTTTCATTCACACACCTTTAAAATAAAAAATTTTTCAGTATTGTTTCTGCTCAAAAATTGTAGAACTTTCAATTGTAAATCTTTAGAATTGGAGTTTTTAATTTTTGAAATTGAAAATAAAAAATTAAACAAGTTTTACGTTTTACAATTAAAAATGCCGTAATTTTAATGATTTACATTCAAAATGTCTTCAGTTTGAAAGTTTGAGAATTGAAGATGTGACTTTTGATCTTCAAAATCATCCAAATTTAAGAATTTTTATTTATACACATTAAAAATTGAAGAGTATTCAATTGTAACTCTTCAAAATTAAACTATTAAAAAAAAATTCGGAATTACATCATTTTAGATTATACACATTGAAAATGGAAGGATCCTTAATTGCAAGTCTTCAAGATAGACTTATTTAAAAAAGATCTTCTAAATTTTATGAGTTTAAACTATAAACATTCAAAATTGAAAAATTTGGCGAATTTCATATTGTAAAATACTAATAAAAAATAATCTGCAAAATGGGTCAGTTTCTAAAATTGAAGACATCATTAAGACTCAGAATTTACTTTATTACTTTTTTTCTCTTGCTTATAATTCCTACTGGGATGATATCCAGTAATATACAAAGTTATAGAATTGAAATATCTTGAGGACATCCTTCGAAAGTAAAATTCTCAGAATATCTTAAGACATCCTCGATGATATTTTAAGATATTCTGAGGATGTTCCAATAATTTCCCAATTTTACATGCAAAGGATGTCCTCAAGATATCCCATTTCCTTAATTTTGTATATTCCTGGAAATATATATATATATATATCTTCTGAAAATTATGTATATTTAATCGTATAAATAAATAAACTTTCCATTTAACAATAATAAAATCTTTTGACAAAAGGATTTTGATATTGTTAAATGGAAACTTTATTTAATGAAACGATTAAATATACCTAATTTGCAAAAAATATATCTACATTGCCAGAAATGTACAAAATTATGGAATTGGGATATCTTGGGGACATCCTTGGCACATGAAATTGGGACAATAATGGGAAATCCTGAGAATATCTTAAAATATCCTCGAGGATATCTCAAGACATTTTGTAGATATCCCATTATTTTGAATCGATTTCAAATTTTTTCCTTAATAAATTAAAGCAAAATAAATTTTTAAGAGATCTCTCAAGGCGAATTTTGAAGATAAATTATTTATTTACTTTTTTAAACATAAAGTTGAAAACAATTGTAACATTTATGATATGGTTGCTTTAATAACCCGTAAATAATTCGAAATATTTGATATTAGTATGTGTATTCGATAAATAAGCATTTGCGAAGCATAACTTAATAGCTTATTATTAATTAATAATAATCCTTTATGAACAATTGTATTGTTATGAACAATTGTGGGTGTTTTTAAATGGGTTTGGATATTTATAAAGTGATTTTCTTTTTCAATCCATTTTAAAGTAATATACAAACGTTAAAAACAAAAATAAATATACTGCTTTTATCATTAACAAATTTTATAAACAAATGCGCAGTTTGAACAATTTTTGAGAGTTTGAGGTACTTTTTTTTTAAGCGTGCTTTGTTTCTTTTGACAGTGAGGCTTCAGTAAATTATATTATCATTCCATGGCCATTTTTGTAAAATTTGTTAATAAAATTTGTTTATAACAATAAGAAATACACATATTCTTTATTTTTAATGTTTGTCTTATGCTTTGCGAATGTTTATTTATAGATTACACACTAATATCAATCATATTGAATTAATAACGGGTTATTAAAATTACCATATCATACATTTTACAATTTTTTTAAATTCTATGTTTAGGCAAAGTAAATACAAAATTTTGTTTTTAAAATTATCCTTGAGGGATCTCTTAAAAATTTATTTTGTTTTAATAAAAAAAAATTGAAATCAATTCAAAATTGTATCCGGAATCGTATTTTGAACATTTTTTCGTCAATTTGCCATTTATGTAACAATGCCAGGAACCCTATAAAACAAAACGTTCGCTAGTTTTCATTTCTGTTGTATGAACTAAAAAGTGCGAAGTAGGTTGCGATGGATCCTGATTATTCGCTGGAAATTTTCTCCAAAAGTAGAGCCACCCGCCATTTTTACATCAACGCTGAATGCACGTCGATTTGGAAATCCGTCTCCACCTAATATTTATTAAGTTTCTGAAAATTATTCATTTAAACATTTAAAAATTCAATGAACATTTAAAATAAACAGGTTTCTTACAATTTGTAACGAAGGGGGGGGGGGGGTAACGCAGAATGTGACATCGCACATGGAAAATATAAATGTGAATAATAATTTTTTTAAATGTTGGAAAAATGAGAATTAGTAATTGTATTTCACAAGCAAAGCATTTAAATACGGACTTCACACACTTTCCCCTATTCACCTTTATAAGAAAATTGAATTATTTTTCATTGAATGTTAATTCTTTTTAATTGAAAATTCTGCTATTATATTTTTGGTTCAGAATTAATCTCTTTTGGTTAAAAATACTTATATTTGGTTAAAGGTTCAACTTTTTTTTTAATTCGTTCTTTTTATTTAAAAATAAATTTTTTTATCTGAAAATGCAACTAATCTCTTCCTGGATGAATGTTGAAAATTTATGTATTGTGTTGTAAATTCGTCTTTTTGGCAGAAAATTAATCTTCTTGATTGAAAATTCAATCAATTATTTCTTGAAAGTTGAACTAATTTGTTAAAAATATGTTTTATTAGTTGAACATTCATCTCTTTGGTTGAGAATTGAACTATTATATTTTCTTGAAAATTCGTTTTTTTTTCTTTACAAATTAATTTTTTGAACTGAAAATTTAACTATTTCATTCTTCTTTGAAAATTGATCGTTTTCTGTTGAAAATTCAACTGTTTGGTTGAAAATTGATTTTTTTTGTAGAAAATTCACATTTTCGGGTTGAAAATTCAACTGTTTTGTAGGGAATTCGCCTTTTTGGCTTTGAATTCTACAATTTGGTAGACTTTTTTCTCTCCTGAATGTGAAATCTTTTTGGTTTAATTCATTCATCTTTTATCATAGAAATGTTTATCTTTTTTGGTTGAAAGTTCAACTGTTTGGTTGATAATTAATATGTTTTGGTTGAAATATCAACTATTACATTTTTGTTTGAGAATTAATCTCTTTTGGTTAAATTATGGGCATTTCCATGAAAACAAAAAATTTAATATCTTATTTTAAAATGTTTAAAGTCAGTAAATGTGTTAGGAGTTACTTGTCTTCTCGGGAGATGTTAATTATATATCACGTAAGTGATATATAATTATTGACTGAATTATTGATCTTCTACGGATCAGCAAATAATAAGCTATAAAAAATGGAGACGGTGATGATCTTCATATAAGTGAAAAAAATTGGCATTCATAAAATATTAAAATTACGGAAATAAGAAATTTTTTAAACAGATTTATAATTAAAATTGTTCTTCTTTCTACGATACCCAACTCAAACGTTTTGAACGCTTAATTCTAGAACAGTCTAATTGTCAAGACCTCAATTTTGAAAGCTTCAATTTAAAAATGTTTCTTCATAAGTCTCTTAATTTTTAATCATTAAATCCAGAATATTACAAAGAATGAACTATGGTAATGGTTTCAATTCATATTTTTGAAAATATTCATGTAAGTTTTTCGATCTTGGATCCAAGATTTACTCGTGAAAAGGAACTATTTTGTCATGTAAGCATATCTTCGATAAAATAAATAGTTTTCGATGAAAATGAGAAAACCCAGTTTTTATGTCTAACTTCGATCATTGTTCCCAAAATCTCAAGCTGAGCACTTTTGAGCACATTTTCGAAACTCGCATATTTAATTTATAATGTTAAATGAAAGCTTCCTATGCAAAATATGGTAACTGATGTAAAACGGAAAAACATCATCCGCTTATTGATGTACCTCCTTTGAAAGTACAGTTTTCAATTCTTTTTTCAGAATTTTAAAATTTTAACATACAATTAATTCGAAATTGTGTATTTTTGTCGATTTTCAATTTTCATTGAACAATGTGAAGGAGGCATTTTTAAATGAAAATATTTCAGGTTTACATATTTAGGTGTAAAATTTTTTAAGGTTGAAAGCTTCTTTATCAAAGTTATTCAATTTTTGATGGCTTTGAATTTGAAAGAAATGAAAATTTTAATTCAAATTTTAAATATCTTATTTTGAAATAGTGTCCAATGTTGAAACATTTTCAATAAAACGCGTTGAACTTAGAAAGTTTCCAATTAGTAATAAATTATGACTTCATTAATAAATAGGAAAGCAATTGGAAATAAGATAAACAGTCTAACATTCTCGTGTGTGATTCACAAATTTTAAATTTTTACATTTTTTATTTCGATGCTTCGAATTCAGAAGAGTTCCGCCTGAAGTTGCATAAGTTTGTATTTTAATACTGAACAGGGAGTATTTTTGCAAACCTAAAGAAAAGAGGAAAATGATCGAGTCATGATTGCTAGGACAATTATTATGATGTCAAGATTTTCAATATTAGTTCAAAATTACGGAATTCAGTGTAAAATTGTTTAACATTTATAATAATTTTTTTAATTCTCTTTATTTTGCAATAAAGAGAATTTGGACGTTTCGAAACTTTAGGAATTAACAATTCAAATTGGATTATTTTAAGTAAACATGTTTGGGAACATTTATCTAATATTTGTTATAAATATTAACTATAATATTATATTACACGATTACACTTACGTTTAAAATGGATAAACCCCACAAATGTGATGATTACAATATGCCAGCAATGATCTTCATTTTTTTATTTCTTTCTAAATAGTCACACTGGCAGAGAACTGTAAACTGGTTTTTCAAGAATTTCGGCAGAAGAGTGACTAAACAGTGACTGCTATATATACCAACTTCATGGCTTCTACATAGAAAAAATGAGTAGCTTAAACAGAAAAATACTGAAAAATCAAATCAAGAAACCTAAAATATGTTTGAACAAAGTAATTATGGTTTTTAAAATAGAAAACTAAAGCCTTGGCAGAGATATGTAACGTTGAGTCAACGAACCTATTTTTATTTGAAACTGTGTTCATAGTATGAAAAGAAATTTCGGCCTAAGAATTTTCTGTTATATGTCGTAATACACATATCACTGAAGAAACTATGTCATTTCAAAAAGCATATCAACATATGCTCACATTCTGAACAAAGATTTCAGTAAATCAGATTTTTTTTGGGTCCAGCGTTATCTATGCTAAGGCTTCAACTATACCCCGATTCATGCTTATTAAGCAACAATAATCTTTATAATTGTATTTCATACTGTGAAATAAATTATAAATTTCAAAAGTCTGTAAAAATTATTCCTGTTCAATTAGCGCTATATTCAGATTTGCAATATTTTAAATACAGCTATATAATATCTTTGTTTTAATGATTTACAAATGTGATGTATTAATAACACTGAAAAAAAATTCTGGGGCCAATCCCTGTTATCAAGATTTTATCAATATCATTGATTTGACTACAAAGCGAAATTTACATACTGAACGAATTACGCAATGTTCAAAGTTGACGAAATCATGTTTTTTGGAAATTAGGGTCAAGCTATTATTCTAAAAGTAAAAAAGGTTAATTCGAAATTATAGACATTGAAAAGATAAACAATTTGGTGGGTCTAACATTGATGAGGGCTAATTTTTTAACTTTCAAAGTAATAAAAACCGGCCGATTTGTCCTTTTTTTATAATAGCTAAATAATTTTGCACAAATGCTTGCACGTTAGAGTGGCCCTCATTAGTTGGTAACTTAAAAATATCCGGTAAATTGATAACTAATTTCACAAAATGAATGTATTTTCTAGACGCTTCAAGTTTTTTGATCAAAGAAACAGTAATATAATTTGTTCAAATAATTTTACATTCAATTAAATATGACATATCTATTTGTTCCAGTAAATAATTTATCTGGAAAAAAAGAAGAAAAATTTTAATTACCAAATTTTTGACACATTAATATTTTTAAGTATCAATTTGTTTTCTGAGAATACATTTAAATATTTGGAGAAATTGAAATTGTTTATCAAACTTATTTTCTTAACAATTTTTTATTCATATTTTTTTATGTGTGTTTCATCGTTAGAAAAAAGAAAATGCGTTCTGAAAGTAATGTTTAAAAAGTAAATTGTTGAAACAATTTTAATTTGTTTTAAAATCAAATATTATTCTTAGGAAACAAATTAAATTATTGTGAAATTGATTACATATATTATTTTACCGTCATCATTGATTTAAAAACCCATAACGTCTAGGGAGCACCTTAATTTCGCGAGTTACCTGAAAAAAAATAATATGTTTGAGCAAGTTAAAATTGCTTAATGAGTTGAAAATCAGATACAAAATCAGAGGGTGTTTTTAAATGGCTTAAAAATGGTTTAAAAAAAATGGTTTAAATGGGTTTTTTTTTTTAAATTTAAAAAAAAATGGTTTTACCTAAAAAAAATTTTTTTAAATGTTTAAATTATGATTTATGAAGAAAAAGTGTATAAATGGTAATAAACCGCAATATTATGCAAAATTGAGATTTGTGTTATGATTGATTCTTATGACAAGTAAACTAACTAAATTGAGACGAAAAATCAAATATTTTGTTCAAAATTTAATTATTTTGTTGGGATTTCGTCTGTTTTGTTGAACATTCGACTTTTTGAAATATCCGTCTTTTTGGATTGAAAATTCCAATGTCTTCTAAAAAATTCGTCTTTTTTGCTTACAAATTCAACTATTTGGTTCAAAATGCTACTGTTTGTGGTTGAAGTTTAATCTTTTTTGTTTAAAAATTCGATCAATTGGTCTTTGTAGGTTGAAAATTTAACGATTTTGTTGAAAGGTCATTTTTTTTTTTAAAGTAAATTTTTTTGTTGAAAATTGTTTTTTTTGTGGGTAGAAATTTGTCACCCTTAATTGAAATTTCAACCTTTTTCGAAAAAATGGTCTTTCAGGCTTGAATATTCAACTATTTATTTAAAAATGCAACTGTTTGTGGTTAAATCTTGTTTGTTTAAAAATGCGACCAATTGGTTGAAGATTATTCATCTTTGTAGGTTGAAAATTCAATGATTTTGTTAGAAGTTCATCTTGGTTTTGTGAAAATTCAATTTTTTTATTAAAAATTTGTCTTTCTGGTTCGAAATTCGTCACTGTTGGATAAAAATTGAACTGTCTTCTAATAAATGAGTCTTTCTGGCTTGAATATTCTACTATTTGTTTACAAATGTAACTGTTTGTCGTTAAATCTTATTTGTTTAAGAATTCGACCAATTGGTTGAAAAATCACCTTTGTAGGTAGTAAATTCAACGATTTGGTTGAAAATTCATCTTTTTAGGTAGTAAATTCAACGATTTGGTTGAAAATTAATCTTTTTAGGTTGAAAATCTAACGATTTTGTTCAAAGGTCATCTTTTTTTTTGAAAATTTCTTACTTTTGGTTGAAAATTTAACTCTCTTCTCAAGAATTTGTCTTCCTGGCTTCAAGATACAACTATTTGTACGCAAATGCAACTGCTTATGGTTAAAGTTTAATCTTGTTTGTTTAAAAATTCCACCTATTAGTTAAAAATTCATCTTTGCAGGTTGAAAATTTAACTATTTGGTTGAAAATTCATCTTTGCAAGTTGAAAATTCAACGATTTTATTATAAGTTCATCTTTTTTCGAAAAATTAATTGTTTTGTTGAAAATTCGTCACTCTTGGTGGAAAATTCAACATTCCTCTAAAAAATTTGGTTGAAAATCCACCTATTTGGTTAAAAATGCAACTATTAGTTCAAAAATTAACCTATTTTGTTGAAAATTCCTCTCTTTTCCTTGAGCGTTTAACTATTTGGTCTAAAATTGATTATTTTGTTTGTTGAAAATTCAACAATTTGGTTGGAAATGTTGTTGTTGTTGAAAATTCATCGTTTTAGGCAAAAGTCAACTATTTTCTAAAACATTTGACTTTTTAGCTTTAAAACTCATCTATTTTGTTGAAAATGCAATACATTTCGACTTGATATCTTAAGCGTTTCAAATCTAATTCGTTATGGTACCTATACATTAATTCTATTTAAAAGAATTTATACCCCTTTTTCATGAAAAATCGCCCTATTTCCCCTATTTGGAGAGCATTTTGGGCTGTGAAATCTGTTAAAATATTATGTTTTTATATTTTAGGCATTTATTATGCCATATTTATTATGCCACGCTGAAAAAACCAGTTCTCGTCAGATCACTGAAGTTAAGCAGCTTTGGGCGCGGTTAGTACTTGGATGGGTGACCATTCGAGAATACTGTGTGCTGTTGGCATATTATGGGTGTGGTGAGCCCAAATTTGTAGTTATTTATAACTACAAGAAAACTATCCACCTAGAAACACCACCCGAATCGGGTAGTGTCACGCCTACCCTGAAAGGGAAATGGCTTAATGGTATACATACATCAAATGGAGTCGACCTTTGGGGGTCTCCTGCGCCCAATGTAATTCCGTCAGTTGAAAAAAATCTAAAATTCCGTAGAATTATTTTGCAACTTCTCAACTTTAATTTACCGAGACGTTTAAACGAGAAATTGGCAAGAGCAGGTTCGAAACGGAAGTGACAAATAATCTGATTGAATAATCGCCGGCGGAAAGTCGCGTATAAAAGCGTTTCTCGTATTTGGAGGCAAAGCAAAAAAGGAAATTACAGGCACCTTTGGTATGATTCGCTAAGCGCAGCTCGATAATACATTACGAGAGAGTTTCCGGTTGTTCCTGCAATCGCGGAGAAGTTCCTTACCATTTGTGTAGAGAATTACTAATGATAATAATCACATTCAGGGGGATTTCAGACACAAAACTGAGATGGCGACGAATCACGAATTGAGGTTTTTTGAAATGATACGTTATTTTTCCTTTATTGCTTCATAAATTGTTTTTTATAACATTATTTCTACACTTGAGTACACTCAACTCCCGATATAAGAACGGTTTCGGGCATGGCTTGCAGTGACCTTGATCCTGAATCGAGGGAATCCAAACGTAAACAGGCAGGGTCGCATGAATAATTTCTGTTGGATTTAAAGGCATGGCGCAACCTGATGCAACTAACGCGCTTAAAGTTCGGCCCTCCAGCTGTTTGTCACGCTTGAATGAGCACCGCTTCTCTTCCGGCCTCGCGGCTCCTCTAATCGCGAAACTGCGGAGGTCATCAGTTCTAGGAATATCATAAACCGGGGGTTCTTATATCCAGAGTTGTGTGTATTTCAGGCTTTGCACTCTTTCCCCTATTCCTCTCTTTTTCTCATTTTTTCAATAGAACCCAAAAAGAAAATCCAACTATTTTTATTTGAAGTTTAATCATTTTTGTTTGAAAATTCGTTCATTTGGGGGACAGTTCAAATACTACGTTACGCGTTTTACTTTTATATCATTGTATTCTTCTTAACTTCACGGAAATTTTATTCTCATCCCTCTTTAAACGCGTAACGTAGTTTATGAGCGAATTCTGGTTGAAAATTAATAATGGTTGAAAATTCATCTTTCTTGGCTGAAAATCAACTTGTTTGTTGAAAATTCAGCTATTTTTTTGGACATTCGCCCTTTTGGTTTATAAATGCATCTTTTTGGAGGAAAAATATTTTTTTGTTGAAAATTCATCTTTATGTGTAAAAAATTAACTTTGTTGTTGAAAATTCAACTGTCTTCTAAAATGATCAGTTGTTTGGTTTAAAAATAATTCAACTATTTAGTTGAAATTGCAACTATTTTTGGTTGAAGCTTAATCGCTTTTGTTTCAAAATTCGACCATTTGGGTAAAAGTTCAACTTCGTAGGTCGAACGTTCAAGTATTTGGTTAAAAATTCAACTATTTGATCGAAAATTAAAATATTTTGTTGAAAATTAATCTTTTTGATTGAAAATTAAACTCTATTGAATTAAAATTTAACTATTCCATTCTTGGTTGAAAATTTATCTTTTTTGGTTGAAATATCAACTATTACATTTTTCGTTGAGTCGTTTTTTTTTGGTTGAATGAATTACACTTCCAATTGTAAAACTGCGTACCTACAAGACACATTATGCACTTTTCACAGATTTAATAAAACTCACTGATGAGGACCACCATTATTGTGTGCCGAAACGTTTGAAACAACTTAATTGGTTTCAATTCACCTGACCATAAAGCCAATAACTTACATCTTTTAACTGAAAATGTGACTATTACACTTTTGGTTGAAAATTTATTTTTTTTTAGTTGAAAATTCAAATATTTGGTTAAAAGTTCATGTATTTTGTTAAAAATTCGTCATTTTTAGTAGAAAATTTATCTTCTTTGTTCAAAATTCATCCTTTATGTTGAAAGTGGAACTACTTTGTTAAAAATTCATTTTTTTTTGTTTGAGATTCATCATTTTAGTTGGAAATGTATCTTCTTAATTGAAAAATTAATTGTGGAAAATTCATTTTTTGTTTTATAATTAACCTTTTTAACTGAAAATTTAACTATTCCATTTTTTGTTGAAAGTTGATCATTTTTAGTTGAAAATTCAACTATTTGGTTGAAAATTCATTTCTTTGGTTGAAACATTAACTGTTTCATTGAAAATTCGTCTTGTTTCGTTAAACATTAATCTTTTCAACTGAAAATTTCACTATTCCATTTTTGTTTGAAATAGCAAGCATTACATTTTTCTTTGACAATTTTTTTCGTTTGAAAATTAATCTTTTTGACTGAAAATTTTACTATTGCACTTTTGGTTAAAAATTGATATTTTTTAGTTGAAAATTCAACTATTTGTTTAAAAATTTATGTATTTTGTTGAAAATTTGTCTGTTTAGTGGATAATTTATCTTCTCTGTTCAAAATCCATATTTTTTTTTTATAAAAGTGGAACTGCTTTGTTAAAAATTCATTTTTTTGTTTGTTTAAGTTTCGTCATTTTAGTTTAAAATTCATCTCTTTGGTTAAAAAATTAATTATTTTGTTGAAAATTCGTCTTTTTTAGTAGAAAATTAATCTTCTATGGATCAAAATCCATCTATTTTGTTGAAAGTGGAACTGCTTTGTAAAAAAATCCTTTTCGTGGTATTCATCATTTCAATTGAAAATTCATCTCTTTGTTTGAAAAATTAATTATTTTGTTGTAAATTATTTTCATATCGAATTTAATATGGTACCTATAATAATTTTATTCACATCATAGATATATTGTATGTTCGGATCATTCTTGCGCACGTATTAAATTAGACGCATGCTTTCTTTTTCTTTGATTTCTTTCGAAATCATGACAAGACTCGATATTGTGTTCAAAATAAACGACTAATAGTCAAACCGTCACGGTCTATTAAATCCCAGCCACACGGTTCTCAGTAAGGGAATTTCTTGTCTAAAAATGTTAACACGTTCAGTAAGTCAGGGCCGTTGCCTCGAGTTTCAAGATAAGTGTCTAGGTCGCGGGTTTTGTTCTAGAAAAAAATATATTCTTCACGTATCAAAAAATATATTATAAATTGAGAGTCGTCAAAATATAGTGATTTTATATGCTTTCCCCTATTCCCACTTTTCCTCTTTCCCCTTTTTAAAAAATTCCTCTTTTTCCCCTGCTTTCAAGAAACTTCCCCATTTTCTCGTCCTGAATTAATAGAAACCAATAAGAAAATCAAACTATTAAATTCTCCAACCAAAAAATTTGAACTGCTTTATTCAAAGTTCATTTTATTGTTTGAAGATTCAAGCATTTTGTTGAAAATTTGATCTTTTTTGGTTGAAAATTTATTTATTAACTACAATTTTATCTATTCCATTATGGGTGAAATATTGAACTGTTTTCTTGAAAATTAATCTGTATTAGTTGAGGAATCAACGATTTTGTGAAAAGTTGTCTTTTCTGGTTAAATTCAAGTTCTTTTTTTATTAAAAAAAAAATCTTTTTTGGTTGAAACATCAAATATTATATTTTTCGTTGAGAATTCATCTTTTATTAAAAATTCAAGAACATAGTTGAAAGTTGAACTTCCGTATTAAAAATGCATACTTTGTTGAAAATTTAACTGTTTTGTTGAACAGTTGTCTTTTCGGATAGAAATTTCGTCCTTCTGGGTTGAAAAGTTAACTCTAATATAAAAAATTCGTCTTCTTGGCTTGAAACTTCAACTATTGGGTTGAAAATGCAATTGTTCATTGTTGAAGTTTAATTTTATTTTATTTAAAAATTCAATCGTTTGAATCAAAATGCATGTCATCTTTTTTGTTCGAAAATTCAACTACTTTATTTATAATTCGTCTTTTTGAATTAAAAATTAATCTTTTTTGGATTGAAAATTCATCTTTTTTCTTAGAAAAGTTCTGGGTTGAAAATTCAACTGCCTTCTGAAAAATTCGACTATTTGGTTAAAAATTCGTCTCTTTAAATTGAAAGTTCCGCTATTCAATTGAAAAATCATATTTCTTGGTTGAAAATTCATCTTTTTGGATTTAAAAGTGAACTTTAAAAATTCAACCTCTGAGACTTTTTTTATTACTCTTTCTGAATGTCACTAATTGTTTTATCCTTTTTCAGTATATGTAATTACATAATAATTCGTATATGATAATTCGTCTTGTTTAATAGAAAATTAATCTTCTTGGTCAAAAAATCAAATTTTTGGTTGAAAATCCAACTATTTGGTTGAATTTTGAACTCTTGTTGGTAGTAGATTCATTATTTTAGATGAAAATTCGTCTCTTTGGTTGAAAATTGAAATATTTCACTGAAAATTGTTTTTTTGTTGTTGTTGAGAATTAATTTTCATCATTGAAAATGTAACTATCCCATTTTTGGTTGAAAATTGATATTTTAAATTGAAAATGGATCTTAGCTCGTTGGAAATTCATGTATTTTGTTGAAAATTCATCTTTTTCAAATTAAAATCTTTTTTTGTAGAAAATTCAACGGTATTCCTGAAAATTCGTCTTTTTGGCTTGAAATTTCAACAGTTTGGTAGAAGATTAAACTATTTGGTTGAAAATTAACTTTTTTATTGAAAATTTATAATTTTTTGTGTAAAATAAAGTATTGAGGTAGAAAATTAAACTATTTCAACATCTATTTTATTGGAAAGTTTTTTTTGTTACGTTTTTTTTTTTTTGTCAGAAAATTTAACTGTACTATTTTTGGTTCAAAATTTTTCATTCATAAGCTAAAATGAGGATCCAACTATTTTGTCACAAATTCTCCTTCTAATTCGTCTTTTTTCGTTGAATTCAGCTGGTTTGATAACTCGTTTTATGTTGTTGTTGAAAAGTTCTCTCTTAAACTAAAAATTTAACTTTTCCATTTGTGTTTGAAAACTTACCTTTTTTAATTGAAAATTCAACTGTTTGGTTAAAGGTTCAAATTTTTTGCTAAAAATTCGTCTTTTGGTAGAAAATTTACCTTCCTCGTTGAAAATTCAGATATTTGGTAGAAAGTTCAACTATTTCAACTATTTTGTTGAAGGTTTAATTATTCAACTATTTTGTTAGAGTCACACTCAAATAAATGTCTGGTTAAATATGGCCTTACTATTTTTTCTGGTTACAGTAATCAGAATTCTGATTATTTTAATCAGAATTTCTGGTTAATTGAAACGGAATTCTGGTTAATTCAACCATAATTCTGGTTAGCCTAACCAGAAAAAATAGTAAGGGCATATTTAACCAGAATTCTGGTTGATTTAACCAGACATTTTTTTGAGTGCATCTTTTTTGGTCAAAAATTGTTTTTTTTTTGTGTTGAAAATTCGTATTTTTGGATTAAAAATTCATCTCTCTTGGCTGAAACTGAACTTCATTCTCGGACATTGAACTTTCGCATTGAAAATTCAACTGTCATCTAAAAAATCGTTTTTTTTTGTCTTAAAAATTCAACTTTTTGGTTGAACTATTTGGTTTCAGTTAGTTTAAAATTCGTTTTTTTTTTCTTAAATTAATTTTTTGAACTGAAATTTTGACGATTCCATTTTTGGTTCAAAAAATACCTCTTTTAGTTGAAAATGCAACTATTCCATTTTCTGATAAAAGTAGAAAAGTCATTTTCGTTGGTTGAAAATTCATCTTTCTTGGTTGAAAATGAACTTTTTTTTGTTGAAAATTAACCTGTCTGGTTTGTTAAAAAAAAAGCCCGATCTCCTCTGTTTTGAGACAAAACTACGATCGTCAACGAGAAGAATTGGGGGGGGGGGGGGGCCAAAAATACCCAAAATTGGTAACGTAATTTGTGGACCGCCACTAATATTCCTAGCCACAGAAAAAACAGGGGGCACGAAATGTTGCAAGTAATCGTTCAAGCAAGGTAATAATCAGCTGATTACTCCAAGCTGAGGTAAACTTTCCGTGGTTACAGGCCTGCAACGTGCTCCCTCTAGTGGTGTGCGCCAGAGATATCTGTGATTCACCACGGAAACTTTACCTCAGTTTTAGAGTACCTACCTCGCTATCATCCTACTTGACCGATTACCTGCAACATTGTGTGCACCAAGTTTTTTCGGTTGTTCTTTTTTCTTATCTGAAAAAAGATTTGGTATATGTATACCATTAAGCCATTTCCTTTTCAGGGTAGGCGTGACACTATCCGATTCGGGTAGTGTTTCTAGGTGGATAGTTTTCTTGTAGTTATAAATAACTACAAGTGTGGGCTCACCACACCCACGATGTGCCAACAGCACTCAGTATTCTTGAATGGTCACCCATCCAAGTACTAACCGCGTCCAACGCTGCTTAACTTCAGTGATCTGACGACAACTGGGGGTTTCAGCGTGATATGGTTGTTGGTTCTTTCCTTTAAATATCTTCAGGTTAAAAAATGGACATATTATTATTTATTGGTAGAAATTAGCGTTCAGAAGCGGACTGGGATTCACCAAGCGACCAGAAAAATTCTTTCAGAATTAAAAGATTTCCAGGGTCCGCCGGAGATCTCTGTGATTCACCACGGAAACTTTAAATCAATTTGTAGTGCCAGTAGTGCCCAACTCGCTTTTATCCTACTTGACCGATTACCTGCAACATTTCGCACCCTCAATTTTGTCTGTGAGTCTGGATTGAATGTATCGATAGACTGTAGAGTTAAAATTGCAACTGTGGAGTCCCACTTTCCGTGATCGTGAAACCCCATTGCATACGTATTCATAAATTCTAGTTCCACTGCGGCGGATTGGTAAAACGTGTCTTTTACACGTATATACCTACAGAAACGGTATCATGCAGCGTAGTGCACTGATTTCATACATATGTTAGCATAAAATGTTGACCCGTAAATTCGGCCAAACCCAGAATGCTGAATGTTGAATGCACATTTGCGTAGAACGATGGTCAGCTGGCGGGTTTTAAACGAAGTGACTGGCGCTTCGAAGGCGGAAGTGGGTCGTGGAGAGCAGCATTACACGAGTCCGCGAAACGGACGCGCTTCGGCGATTAAGCACTGTCTCTTCGGTGTTTAGGAGCACGACACAATCATGTCAAGTGAGCAAGAAACAGAGCGCGAGATGGAAATATCCGAAACAGGTCCTCCCCTTTTCAAGGTATTATCATTTTCTATAGTCGAACAAGCTTCACGGAAAATGCATCCGATCCTCCTAGCTCTTTGCTCTTTCTTGTCACTACTTTTTTGTGGCCTGCGGATGTAGAGAAATTTGTTTATTGGCTGATAATCAATCAGTCTCCGCCAATCACTGTTACACGGAGAAACTGGTGGCCTCCGCAGTTTCTTGATGAGAGGAGCCGCGGGGCCGAAAGGGTGGATGTGCTCAGTCAAGCGTGACAAACAGCTGTAGGGCCGCAATCTCAGCGCATTAGTTGCGTCAGGTTGCGTCATGCGTCCAAATCCAACAGACATTATTTACGCGGCCCTGCCTTTTTACGTTTGGATCCCCCCGATTTAGGATCAAGGCCAAGGCAAGCCATGCCCGAAACCAGTCTTATATCGGGAGTTGAGTGTATTAGGAGCCGTCGATAAACTACGTTACCAATTTTGGACTATTTTCACCTCCTCCCGCCGACCCAAAAAGTAACGTAGCCCAAAGTAAACATCGGAAATGGAGTGATTTTTTAAGAAAAAAAAGGGGAATAATAAGGGAATAAATTCTTTCAAATAAAATTAATGTAAATACTATATTGAATTCAATATAAAACGCTTTAAATTCCTAAGATTACAAGTCGAAATATATATTGCATTTTCAAAACAATACTTGAATTTTCAACCAAAAAAGATCTACCAAAAGAAATGAATTTTTAATCCAAAAAGACGAATCTTTAACGAGAATAAACTAAATTTTAACCGAGCATTGCATTAAGAACCAACTAGTTGAACTTTCAAGCAAAAGAGGTAAAATTATAAGAAAATAGTTCCACTTTTAAACAAATAGTTAAATTTTCGAGCCAAAAAGGTGAATTTTTTCGAAGTCAGATGAATTTTCAACCAAGAACGATGACTTTTCTACCATAAAAGATAAATGGGCAATCGAAAAGGACGAATTTTTCACAAAACATTCAGATTTTCAAGCCAAGAAGACGAATGTTTAAAAAAAACGGGTTTTTTGACCAAAACATATGACTATCAAAATAGTCGAATTTTCAACCTACAAGATGGATTTTCAACAAAATGGTCGAATTATCAGACAACAAAGATTAAAATTCAACCAAAAATAGTTCAATTTTCATGCCAAAAGCACGATTTTTTTGTACAAGACAGATGAATTTTTAACAAGAAAGTTTATTTTCAAGCAAGAAGGATGGCTTTTTTTACCATAAATGATGAATTTTCTACCAAAAGACGAATTTTCAACCAGTTGAATTCAACGAAAAAAAAAAGAAATTTTAACAAAATAGTTAAATCCTCAACCAAATAGATGAATTTTCAATTAAGAAGGATAAATTTTTTAACTAGATACTCGAATTTTCAACTAAAAAAGATATTTTTTGAACCGAAAATGGAATCGTCAAAATTTAGGTTGAAACAATTAATTTTTTAAAGTTGATTTCAACCAAAGAAAACGATTTTTTTACCAAATAGTTGAATCCTCAACCAAAAAGACGAATTTTCAATATAATACGTGAATTTCTTACTAAAAAGTCGTATTTTCAACTTATAAGGGATAAAATATACTTTTTATCAACAAAAAAAACGAATTTTTAACCAAAAATTAAAATTTTCAACCAAAGAGTTGAAACGTAAAAAAATAAGTTTTAATAAAGTAATTCAACTTTTAAATAAGTAGCTAAATCTTCTTAACCAAATACTTAGTTACATTATGAACCAAAAAGATGAATTTTCCACCAAGAAGATTAAGATTCCACCAAGATTAAGATGCGTCTTTTTTTATAGAACATTAGTTCTATAAAAAAAGACGCATTTCAACAAAATACATCAATGTTTCACATAATCGGTTAATTTTGAAGAAAAAAGCGAATTTTCTAGAAAAAAAGTTGAATTTTCTCCCCAGAAACATGATTTTCCAACACAAAAATTTATTATCTACGAAATAGTTTAATGTTCATAAAAATTTGGATTTTTTGGCAAAATAGTTGAATTTTTAAACAAAAATATGAATTTTCAAAAGAATTAATTTTCAACCAAATAGTTGAATTCGACCAAAAAGACGAATTTTCACAAAATAGATGAATCCTTAACCAAAAGAGATTTAGACATTCTTTTATGAATACTTCGAATAATAAATGTTTTATTTTGAAGCCTTGAATTGGAAAATTGTATGAGTCCTTGAGTGGCTACCCTGAGTTTCAGATTGGAATCGTAGTAATTTATAATAATTCCAAATCGATGTGCTTTTGAATCTTGAAGTAGAAAATCTCAACAATGGTGCAAATTATAGGTCTTGTCAGAGAGGGTTTTAATAAAATGAAAAAATATATATAATAGCCGAGTTTAGGAATAAAAGATCTGAAGCTTGATGAAGTGATTTATAGAACAGAATATTCTGCTATGTGTTTATATTTTTTGCCCATCTGAGTTATGCCCATCATAAAAGTATCTTCTCAGCTAGGAAGTAGGCATTATTACCAATTGGTAATTGCCATCTGCTACACTCATATTTTTTATCCCAATCCCATCAGAGTTGAACGTTCTTGTTCAATGAAAAAAAAATGCAATAAGGAATTCCACTGAATTTTGCATTCTCCTATATAATCTAAAATATACATAGGGCTTGGCTCGACTCGAGCGTAAAAATTGCAATGTAATCTTTCTAATTAGAAGCAATTCTCAAACTATCAATAAAAGAAGATTGAAAAGATCGAAGTAAAACACAATCACTTTCTAAAATTAAGTATCTTCATTCTGATCTTATTATATCTAACTAAAATAATTAAAGTCATTATTTCACCATTATTATTGTCTTGTTAGGCTGGTCCATTTAAGTCCCTCGCTGTTAAAGTATCATTTAAGTCCTTTAGCATGAGTACATATACCGCCTACCGACTCCACTTCACTGGGTATGGGCCTGTGAAAAATTTTCTCTTACTGAAGTGGGCTTAGAATCACTGTATGAACTTAATCAGAACCAGTGATAACCCGTGGCTACATCCGACTTTATTAGAAGTACTCTCATTTGCATGGACGTTTGGCCAATGGAGAAGAAAACTGCAGAAAACCGGCTCTGGTTGCCGTCGGTTGAATCACCATTAAATATTTATGATTATTTATTTGATTTAATTGACAAGTGACTACTTGTATAACTTAATGTGCAAGTAATTACTGGGTTAATTTAATTACACGCTAATTTTGAGGAAGTAATTCCAGGTGCAAAAAGGGTGATCTTCACTAAAGCGTGTTTCCTTTCGTGCTTCCTCAAGAGGGGCTTAATTGATTTTTATTGCTCTTCTAGCTTATTCTCGTCTTTCAAGTTAGAGTCTGATGCTTTCGCTGAGTCTGCTGGATTTATTTAATGGTCTCCGGCCTAATTGTCCGAGCACAATATACACGTGTCACGTACTTTGAGGAGTCTTTATTCTTTTAATCGTATGATTCTACGGCGACGCGGAAGAGTATCTTTAATGTATAATTTTTTTAAGAACTTTACTACAACGGTACAGTTCAATAATAACCTAATGAGTTTGAAAATCACTTTCATATTTCAGACTGCAAACTCTTTCCCCTATTCCCCTCTTTTCCCCTTTTTAGAGAGTTGGTCTTTTTTTCCCGTCTTCAAAAATCTTCAGACTTCAAACTCTTTACCCTTTTTTTAAAAGAATTTGTCTTTGTTTCCTGTCTTCAAAAAACTTCCCCTTTTTACCTTCTTTCTCGACAGGGTGTCTACTGTGCAGAATTTAAGGAAATCCGGGAATTGCCTGGGAACTGAAAAAAAATCTAAGTAAATCCGGGAATTGTCCTTGATTTTATTTTTGATGCGGGAAGTGCATTTCATTTTCTTATAATTTATCATTTTTTATTTTCCCTTTGAGCTACTTGTACTACTACTTCCTTACTTCCGATTGAAATTGTTAAATATTATTAAAAAAATAAAGAATGTATTTTTAAAATAAATTCTAATATTGCAATCGAGAAAATTACAAATCTCGCAACCCACTATGTATTGTACGTATGTTTTTATCATAAGAGAGAACTGAATTGATAGAGATAGAACCCATGAAGAAAATCCAACTATTTTTGGTTAAAATTACATTTTTTGCTGTTGAAAAGTCTATTATTATATTTTTGGTTCGGAATTCATCTCCTTAGGTTAGAGATTCCACTATTTCGTTAGAAATCGAAGTATTTTGTTAAAGAGTCAACTTTTTTGGTCAAAAATTCAACTAATTGCTTGAAAGTTGAACTACCTTGTTAAAAATTCAATTTGTTGATTGAAAATTCATCGCCCTGATTACAAATAACTTTTTTTATCTGAAAATTCAATTATTTACTTTTTGGTTCAAAATTTATATCTTTTAGTCAAAAAATTCAAATATTTGGTTACAAATTTATATTTTTTAGTTCTTGAACAGTCGTCTTTTTTAGTAGAATATTAATCTTGGTTGAAAATTCATCCTTTTTGGTTAAAAATGCAACTTTGTGGTTGAAAATTAATCTGTTTTGATTGAGGATACAAGTATTTTGTTGAAAAATCTTCCTTGTTGGTTAAATTTAACTGTTTTTGATTACGAAATAAAATATGTCATTAACTAGTCGCTTTGACTTGAAAATTTAACAGTTTGGTATAAAATGAAACCATTTTGTGGAAAATGGTCTTTTTTTGGAAATGCATATTTTTGGTTGAAAATGTAACTACTTTGGTACAAAATTCAACTTTTTGGTTAAAAAATAAACTCTTTATTTGAACATTAAAATCATTGCTACAAAATTAACTTTTTCGTTGAAAAATTATATGTCTAGGTTGAAAATTCAACAGTTTGGTAGATAATTCGTCTTTTTGGTTTGAAAATTCAACTTTTTGGTTGAAAATGTACTTTTTTGTTGAAAATTCATCTGTTTTGTCTGAAAATTCTACTACTCGGTTGAAAGTGAAACCACTTTGTTAAAAATTCCTTTTTTTTTGGTTAAAAAGATGTTTTCAACTGCAAATTTCTGCATTTCATTTTTGGTGGAAAATTTATCATCCATGAGTTTAAAATTCAAGTATTTGGCAGAAAATCGATCTTTTCTAAAACTTGTTCAGTTTCAAACTTAAATCGTATACAATTTCACTCTTACAGAAGTAAAGCCATAATAGTCAAAAAAAAATTTGAATTAGAAATATAAAAAATTTAATAGTTTCCGATTGTACAATTTATAATTAAACAATGGGACCATTTATAATGAAACAATATTTGAATGCGAACGGCTTTACGAATCAACAATTGCAAATAGAAGCATTCATCTTGTATTATAATAATTCAATCAGAAGCGATTCGAGTTGACAAGTTTGAAATTTGAAAACAAAATATTTTAAAGCTTGGAATTCCAAAGTTTTAAGATCATTAAGATATGGACATCCGGAATTTTCGGAAACTAAAATAGTAAATATTCATGGGATTTCAAATATACTTCAAAATTAAAGTTATCTTGTTGGGATAAAATTGAAAAATTTTGTTGAAATTGATGTACTTCAATTAAACACACGGAATTTTTAAACTTGTCTTTAAATGTAATGAAATTTCAATTACTTATAGGATTTTCATAATTCATTGAAACTTGAATTGGATCTAAAAAAAATGGGAACGAACTTTAATCTGAAAGTCCTAAATTTCAAAGATTGTTTCTTTATCTTTGAAAATACTTGACATCAGAGTTCAAATATCAGTTTAAAAAGTCTAAAAATCTCTATTTTGTCTGGAATCTAGAATTAGTGTGAGATCTAGAATTTTTTAAAGATTGCTTTGGAAAAAACCTGGTAATGGAATAAAATGGTTTTCATAAGAAATTCCATCAAATAGTAACAAAATATCAAAACAGTACTTCTACTTTAATTTAAAAATAGAATCCTTTTTTTGCATTAGCTTAAAAATGTCATGCTACTAACGCGAACATTCTGTTAGAACCTACCATACAATGATTTGCAGAAAAAGTATTAGGAACAAACCAAGAGGAAGTTGCTCATTATTAAAACTTTTCTCTCTACTGAATATCTTATGTCTAACTGTCTAACGTGATATTAAATTTTTTTAGCAATTTCACAAGCATATTTGGCAGTCGTCTCTTTCAGATGGAAATGCTTCTGAAAGTAGTCCTCATGACTCAAGACTTATTAAGTCTGTTGGCGTAGCACTGCTTATGTGTTTTTTTACGATTTGAATATTCTTCTGTATTCTCTGCACATTCGATATAGGTACCTACAATAGGAAGTCGCGAACGCCATATTGCTCGGGGTACTTATGAAGGCTTGATTTAGGATACCTCTCTTTGCCTGAGAACGTGACAGGATGTTACTTCGAAAATATATACATGCACATTGCTGTCACGATTTCTCGTTAAGGAATTGGCATTGGAGAAGAAACAATAGATTTCACTGCGGTGGCGCAAAAATGTCTTTACAATCGTCCCTTCTTTTTTTTTGTTTAAATTCTTTTTACTTTCTTTGTTCGTTTATTCGAGCAGGCCTTCTTGATTCCAATTCCTTCTTTCTTTCCCTCACGAAAAAAGTAGGTCATGCACCTGCATAAAATCAAATCTTACTATCGCCGAGCAGATGGGGAAGAATAAGGAAAGCAGAAACCTTATGTGGCAATAAATTCGGAGAACGTTCATTGATCGATCTCTTGAACCAAACAAACAGCTGTGGGACATTGACCGATCGAGAACCTGCTTTACACGTATGTTGTCGGTCTCAAGGGTTTCTCTCTTTCACGGCCAAGTTGACAGAGAACGCCAATAAAATTCTCACGTTACGGTACAGTAAAACTACCGCAAGGCCGCCAGCTTCTCCATGAATGTATGTTCTTCGCTGTATCAACTTTTCTCGCAATCGTTCTCTATTCGCCCCAACGGGAGTTCTTCCGCAACTCCAACTTCTGAACTCCTATTGCGAAAGCGATAAAGACCTGCTTCACTGGATCTCGATGAAAATAAGGCAGTGGGAGTCATAACACCAACAAGCATAACATACATGAGATAACTTTTGTCATATAAAAACAAATCCATAACGTATTGCAAACATCAAAGGGGCCAACATTACCCCGGGGGCCACATTACCCCATTCTCAATCACATATCCATAACCACAGCTATCACATGGCCTTGTCAGAGCCGCCAACCTTTATTATAGCTTTTTGCCCCAACGTTATACCACTTTACCCCAAACTTATGCCACTTTGCCCCAACCTTATACAACTTTCCCCTACCTTATGCCGTTAACCATGCCCATTTTTCTTTCCAAGATTTCTAGTACTTACGCCCTTTTTGAGTGCCAAACTATGTTGTGAATGGAGACTCCTCAACCATCCCACTACCACACCTTACGCTCTTTGGCCTCTTCCTCCTCTGTGTCACATATCACCCTTCTGCATTCACACTTTCCCCATCTTCATTCATTAAAAAAATTTACAATTTTTCAGAATTATATTAAAAATATGGAAAACATGTATAAGTGGCTATGAAACTTTACCTTTCGAAACGGAAAACAAATCTCTCTTAAATAATGTCAAAAAATACTTATTTCCAACGACGCCGCTGTGTGATGAGCATATCATAAGCATAAGATTCGGCTGATCCCTCCCGTTTTTAAAACCTCACGTAATTAATGAACGCTCCCTAATCTTGATATGGTCAAATTAAAAAAAAAGTTTAATATCACCTATCACCTTGTTCCTTATACCCTTTCTGGATACCACCTTTTGCTCTACACAACCCAGATACCACCTTTTTTCGTCGACTTTCGAGATACCATTTTTTTATTGTACCTCCAACATACAAACCTTTTTCTCAAACTTTCCGGATGCCACATTTTTCCCTTCACATTCACCTTTTCCCTCGTTTCCCCTTCCCTATATACACCTTTTTTCTTGGTACTCGCCTCGGTAATTTCAACATTTTTATGTTGAAGTCTCCAAATGAAATAATTTCAAACTCAAATATTAAAAATTAGACAATATTACTCAAATCATATGCTCAAATTGAAAGCGTTAGCAATTTAAAGTTTGAAGTGTTCTAAATGTAATAGTTTGAAATTGGAAGCGTATGAAATTAAGCAATGTTTAATTAAAAGTTTTCAAAATTAAAAAATTGAATGTGAATGACAAATATGCCTGGTTTCAAATTTGATTCATTCAATTTCCTACAATTTTCAAACAAAAGCCTTAATTGTTGATCGATTTTAAATTGAGAAGGTTCAAAATGGAATTATTTCAAATAAAAAGCGTTTGAATCAATCATATTCAAAAGCGACAAATATCAATACACCAAATTTTCAGATTTGACATTTACAAAACGAAAAGAAACGTTACAATTAATTAATTAATTAATTAATTAACAAGTTATGGAACGTTTGCGAATTTTATTTATTTGTTAAATGATTTAAATTCGAAAAATTTGGGTTTTAGAAATATTTCAAAATTAATGTTATATTTCGAAGAAATGTATTAACTTTACTGTAGTAAGTGAGGCTTTCGGCTTTATAGAGAATTTGCAAATTTGCTTATTTGAAAAGAATCACAATTAGAAATATTTAAAATGTCAAATGAGTTCAGAAATTTTAATCTTATCCTTGAAATAGAACAATTCAGTAACAGGTATTTCTAATTTGAAATCCATGGAAACATTAGTTGTAATTATTTTTCGTTAATAATGATATTCTTCTCTTCCCCTAACAGTCTATAATTTTTCTGGAATGGGACTACCAGTGTCAGGTCTGCGTTTTTGTAAATTGCCCTGGGAAAAATTTGGAAAAGTTCTAGAATTTTTTTAGTTAAAGATTCATCTCTTTGATTGAAAATGTAACTACTTTGTTTAAATTTATCTTTTTAGTTGAAAATTCAACTATTTGGTTAAAAAATCATCTTTTTGTTTGAAAATTCATCTACTTGGTTAAATAAAGAGCTCTTTTGTTGAAGCCTCATGTTTTTTATTGAATATTCATCATTTCAGTTAAAAGTTTATCTCTTATGTTGAAAGAATAACTAATTTGTTGAAAATTCGTTTCTTTCTGACAATTTTTTTTTAATTGAATATGTAACTATTCCCTTTTTGGCTGGAAATTGATATTTTTGATTGAAAATTGATCTTTTCTAGATAAAAATTCAACTGTTCGGTTGAAAATACATGTAGTTTGTTGAAGATTTATCCGTTTTGATTGAAAATGTAATTGTTTCATTAAAAAATAATCTGTTTTGGTTTGTACAAAATTATTAAAATTAATTAACAATTAATTAATTAAATTAACTTTTTTGTTGAAAATCCATGTTTTCGGGTTAAAAATTCACATATTTTAGATCAGTTGTCTTTTTCGCTATAAAATTTAACAATTTGATTGAAAATTGAAATACTTGGTTGAAAGCTGAACGACAAGTATACCATTAAGTATATATATATATATATATATACAAGTACTTTGTTAAAAATTCTTTTCTTTGAAGATTCACCTCTTTGGTTGAAACTTTATCCTTTATACATTGGGAAATTAAACTATTTGATAATAATTTATGTATCTTGTTGAAAAATGGTCTTTTTGGGTAAAAAATTAATGTTGCTTGTTGAAAATTCATCTCTTTGGTTGAAGATTCAACGATTTGGTTAAAAATTCAACTTCTTTGTTGAAAGTTTAGTTACTTTGTTGAAGATTCAACTAATTTGTTAATGTCATCTTTTTTGTTTGAAAATTCGACCGCCTGGTTGAAAATGCATCTTTGGAGGTTGAAAAATAAACTATATTGTCAATCATATTTGTTGGTCGAAAATGTTACTGTATTCTTAAAATTTTGCCATTTTGTATTGTAAATTCTTCTTTTATGGTAGAAAAGTGATCTTTCTTGGTTGAAAATTAACTTTTTTGTTGAAAATGCAATATATTTCGACTTCAAATCTAAGGAAATTAAAGGGTTTTGTATTGAATTCAATATGGTATCTACATTAGTTTTATTTTAAGGAATTTATTCTTCTATTATTTTCCTTTTTTTTGTGGAAAATTACCCTACTTCCCATGTTTTGAAAGAATTTTGGGTCAAAGAGTGGGGACGCCCCCTAAGTATATCAGAAACCACAGATTTCTTTTTTTCTCTTGCTGACAATTATTTCATCAACACAAAACTTTGGAAAGTGAATCTCTCTAGAAATTCTAGATGCTAATGATTTTACCTTACTTTAGAATTGACAAAAGAGCGAATTTCCAAACGCTTTCTGAAGGTTATTTTCTTTTCTAAAAATGCCAAATGTGTTCCTAATTTACCTTTCGTTGATAAATATCCTGAGTAGAAATATAAACTTTCTAAGTACACTGATACAACAATAAAACCATTATTATGAAAAAACAAACAAAGTTTGAAAATCTTCTACGCTGATTGGCGAAACAAATTAGCTAAAAAAGCATAATGAAATGGTTTCTAATGGTTTCCCGTTGCCAATTTGCCGCAAAAGTCAATACCTATTAAGATGCTTTCCAGTTCATTTGCCTGGTTTCTTTCTCAGGAGTGCTGATGGATCGAGAAAATTCTTTAATTACAATAGATCTCCTTTCTGCTTTCAGTTCTGAACGTAGCTGGTGGAAAGGCGCCGATGCAGTCAAGCAGTGCGGATGGCGGAATTCCACAACGGGCTGTGGATGGAAGCAGCGGTCAAATTTATTCACCACAAACTTGCACCTTGACGAGGCCCGAGCTTAGGCCTTGGTGGTATGTCAATCTTCTGGAACCTTACATGGTCCAGTTGGTGCGGCTCGACTTTGGCAAATCCTGCTGTGGTAAGCTTTACATTCACAATGTTCCAAATCACTTTGGGATTTACTCTCAAAGCATAATTTTATACAAGATAATCCAAAGACAATAAATAATCTTATAAGAACTTTTGTAGAACGCCAGTAGTATAATATTGTGTACCTAGGAGGCAAAGTCAGTCTTTTTACTCCAGCGTGAGTTTTGCAAACACATAACAGTGAAAAGACGTTTGCCCCCTTTGCGCACACGATATTTTATGTAACAAAGGCATGATTTACAAGTTTGTCACGTCTGACATTTAAGGCTAGGTTGACGCAGCCATAATTGTAGACGGGTGACAGCGAATGCGCATGTGCGGAGTACGATTATAATCATAATTGTACCCCGCACATGCGCATTCGCTGTCGCCCCACCTGTTGTATAAACGGCTACTTTCATAGCTAAAAAGGCGTTGATAAAGCGCGTAAATCATGCCTGCGTCACATAAAATTTGTTAACAGGATCAAACTTTCTTCGAACGTGATTAAGATGTAATTTCTCAATAGAGAGAAAAGGAAAATTTTGGTTGGTCATCCGTTCATACAAGAATAAAACTTTTATTTCAGAAATGAATAAAAGTGTCAATATAATCAAACGCTTCGACACAGCTTTGTGTCTTTTTCAAAGCTAAAATCAGAAAAACAATTGTTACAAAATTTAAAAAATTTAAGAAATATTCCGGGTTTAAACGTCATTAGAAAATAATTAAAAATATACGTAAATACAAAACTACCTGTTTCATGTAATAATAATTTGGGGATATAAGATTGCTGTGGTATGTAATATAATTTCATTTTTTGAATGTCATAATAATTGCGTCAAAATGTAAATAAATTGTTTAACCTCCTGTTTAAAAACGGAGGTTTAACCAACTGAAGAACTGCATGTTAAAACGAAGACAGCAACGAATAAAAGATTTAGAGTTTGTATTAATTAACGAAGGACATAATAGGCATAGAGCTGATTAATAAAATAGAAGCTATGGTTGAGGACATAGAAAACTTAGAAAGTAAATAGAAAACAGAAAAGATTGAACGTAAGACGTGAAGCATCTAGTAAACGCGCCAAGAAGCTCAAATTTAAAAACAAAAAAAATCTGCCCGCTTCGCGCTCGATTACGTATTCACCTCGCGCTACGCGCTCGGGCGTATTTACATCGCGCTTTACGCTCGGCTCCTCTAGATTTTTGAACTTCGTGTTCGACTTCGATGAAAAGAAAAAGTTTGTTTGCAAATATTATAAAATTATTAAAACCTCTACATATTAAGTGATTGTTAAATTTGTTTTTATTTTAGACTGAAAAGGAACTTTATTTACTCAAGGTTCTATCGACCTTAAGGAACACATTCTCATCCAGACACTCGCGCTTCGCGCTCGATATTTGATTTGAAAATCATTTGAACCGTATGATAGAAACAAAAAAGTTTGAGCGCACTTACGGCGTGCGATTTGGTAAATACACTGAGCGCGCACTTTGTGCTTCGTGTTATATGTTCTTCATATACAAATTACTAAATTCGTATTTGATTTCAAATGAAAAGTAATGATATAATTCAGGCGACAAATTTTATTAGTTAACATTTTATTTTAGCTTGTGCCGTTTATCAAAAAAGTTAATTTTTTCATTTTCAATATATTCTTACCACAAAAGTTGATTACGGGTTTGTAAGTCTTTTTTGAATGCACAATTTGTGTTCATTTATATGTTTTCGTACCTTGCATTGTTTTTTCAAAAATTTGATTTTTTTACTGTCAATGTTATTTTCACGAATAAAAAAAAACCACGCATCCTATCGAAACGTGAGTCAAAATAAATTTGTACCTCTGCCTTGGATGAACAAATTTTGTTTCGGTCATTTTTTCGTAGCTGGTAATATTCGTCTGAAAATTTGATTTTTCTATTTTCAATGCTGTTTTTTACGAATAAAAAAAAACTACGCGTCATATCAAAAGGTGAATGATAAGAAATTTTGTAGATCTTTTTTAGGTGCACAATTTTGGTAAGATGATCTTTTCTGGTATCTTGCATAGTTTGACAGCAAAATGGCTTTTTTGATTTTTCATTAATTTTTTGTGCGATCAAAATTTGAATTTTTTATTTTTCAAAAAATTCAAAAAGTTGTTATGAAAATATTATAGGGTGTTCAGGAATCAACGTTTTTCTCCTCTTGACTTTTTTTCATATCGTGCGTTTTTCGGCTTAAAATGTTCATTTTCGTTTGTTTTTTGGAATTTTGAAAATGCTATAACTCCAGTATTTTTTTTTTAACACGAAAAGTCATAAGAATATTTTGTTCGTCATTTTGCGTACTACTAATAACCGTACATAGAATTTTCAAATCTTCAAAAAAAGTGGTCTCAAAAATTTTCAAAATGTGCTCACTTTTTGGATTTTCATCCAAAATAGCTGGTTAACGAACTCGTTCTCTATTTTTCGGCCATAAAAAAGTGTGCCAAAGCTCAATCAAATCTGATCATTTTTTCGAAAGTTATCGTGGCTACAGACAGACAGACAGGCAGACTACAGACAGACAGACACCTTCGTAAAAATCGTTTTTTCTAGCTCAGGGGGTCTCAAAACGTGGAGATTTGATGAAAACCGATTATGTCAAATTTTACATAAAACCAATACCTTCTCATTAGAATGAGAATGTAAAAAAACGGATTATTAATTTAGAATGCATTGGTAATAATTATTGATATGCTACCTTGTAGCTTGCAAGTTAACACAAATGTGGAAATATTGGTTTATAAAAATTTATTCCAGAAATTTACGTTTTAAAATTTTGCGGTTAAACTCTGATTGTTTTCTCAATTTTGTTACAATTATTTTAAGTTTTTCTTTTTTACTTGGTATTTAATATTAGCATACAACAAAAACAGTCATTCCACCGCCAAGCATAAATTACCTTACGCTAGTCAAACACACTTAGATCGATTAAAATTAAAATTTAATTCTTCTTAATTGAAAAGTCTGCTACCTAATATTTGTTTTAAAAATTTTATTATAGGGTTAAGGACTTAACTGTTTTGTTGAAAGTTCGTTTTTCTTTTAGTTGAAAATTAATTTTCCTAACTAAAAATTTAACTATTCTATTTTTGGTTGAAAATTTATCATTTTTAGTTGAAAATTAAACTCTTAAATTTTTCATTCAGATTTCATCTTACTTGATTGAAAATTCAACTATTTGGTTGAAAGTTAAACTATTATGTCCAAAATTCATTTTATTGGTTAAAGATTTCACTATTTTGGTGAAAATTCGTTATTTTTTGGTTGAAAATTAATTTTTTAACTGAAAATTTAACTATTCCATGTTAGGTTGAAAATTGATTGTTTTTAGTTAAAAAATAAACTATTACATTTTTCATTGAGAATTCATCTTCTTTGGTTGAAAATTAAACTACTTGGTTGAAAGTTAAACTATTTGTTAAAAATTCATTTTACTGGTTCAATATTTAACTATTTTGTTGAAAATCAAATTTTTTGTCTGAAAGTTAATTTTTCTAACTGAAAATTTACCTATTCCATTTATGGTTGAAAATTAATGGCTTTTAATTAAAAATGTAACTATTATAATTTCCATTTAGAATTCATCTCTTGGGTTGAAAATTCAATCGCTTGGTTGAAAGTTGAACTAATTTGTTAAAAATTCAGTTTATTAGCTCCATCATTAGATCTATCTCTTAGGTTGAAAATTAAACTATTTTGTTGAAAAAAGTTTCAAAAATGAAAATCAGTTTTTTGAAATTGAATTATAACTATTCCATTTTTTTTAAATTGATCATTATTAATTTAAAATTCTACGAGTTGGTTGAAAATTAACTTTTTCGGTAAAAATTAAACTGTTTTGTAGGAAAATCGTCTTTTTGACTTAAAAATTCAACTGTTTTATTGAAGACTCAATTATTGTGGTAGAAAATTCAACTATTTGATTGAAAATTAACTTTTTGGTTGAATAATCATATTTTTGGGTAGAAAATTCGACTGATTTGTAGGGAATTCGCCTTTTTGGCTTGAAAATTAAAAAATTTGGTTGACTTTTTTTCTCTTTCTTGAATGAAAAAGCTTCCTTGGTTGAAAATTCATTTTTTTTGGTAGAAATTTGATCTTTTCGGTAAAAAGTGATATTCTTTAGTTGAAAATTAATCTTTTTCGGTTGAACAATGAACCATTTTGTTAAACAAATCATCTTTTCATTTTTTACATTACATTTTTCGTTGAAAACTCATCTCTTATGGTTAAATTCTACTGTTTTTAATTAAAAATTAAAATCTTTCTTTGATTGAAAATTCAACTGTTCAGTCGATAATTAATTTTGTTTTAATTCAACTATTTGGTTGAAAATTCATCTTTGTAGGTTGAAAATTCAACTATGTGCTTGAAGGTTCCACTATTTTGTTAAAATTATATTTTTTGGTTGACCAAGAATCGAACTTTTGAGAACGGCAAAAGAACCGAACGCTAGAGAACGACTCAGGGTCTATTTAATAAATGTACTTTCGAAAACATAAAATTATAATTATTTTGTTGAAAATTCAAATATGTTGTCATAAACTAATTTTTTCTCGATAATTCCACTGTTTTGTTAAAAATTCGTATTTTTTATAGAAAATTCGTCCCTTTGGATTGGAAATTCATCTTTTTTTGTAGACAAGTTCTTAGTTAACAAATTTATCTTTTTGTGTTTAAAAATTAAACTGTCTTCTAAAAAGTTTGTCTTTTTGGTTTGGAGATTCAACTATTTGTTTAAAAATGCAACTTAAAATTGAACTTTAACTATTCCATTTTTCTTGAAAATTGATCGTTTTTAATTTAAAATTCTACTACTTTGTTGAAAATTGACTTTTCTGGTAAAAATTAAACTGTTTTGTAGGAAAATCTTCTTTTTGACTTAAAAATTCAACTGTTCGGTTAAAAACTCAATTATTGTGGTAGAAAATTCAACTATTCTGTTGAAAATTAACTTTTTGGTTGAAAAATCATATTTTTGGGTAGAAAATTTGACTGATTTGTAGGGAATTCGCCTTTTTGGCTTGAAAATTAAAAAATTTGGTTGACTTTTTTTTCTCTCTTGAATGAAAAATCTTCCTTGGTTGAATATTCATCTTTTTTTGGTAGAAATTGTATCTTTTTGGTAAAAAGTGCTATTCTTTGGTTAAAAATTAATTTGTTTTAGTTGAGGAATTAACTATTTTGTGAAAAAAATGTTTAAAAATCCAACTATTTGGTTCCAAATTCAACTATTTTGTTGAAAACTGGTCTCTTTTGCTTGAAAGTTAAACTTTTGGTTGTAAGTGCAACTGCTTCGTCTAAACTTAATTTTTTTGTTCCATTAAAATTCAGCTATTTGGTTTCCCCTCTTGTGAGACCCAAACTGGGGGGGGGGGGATCATCATATTTGTGACGTCACCCTGGGGGTTTAAGTCTTGTATGATGATCTGTGACGAAGAAGGGGAGGGGTGGAAAAAGTTTTCAAAATAGTTTGACGTAGTTTTTGAACGGCCCCTAACGATTGATCTTGTACTGCTCATTTTTGTACACATGGTGCAACAACAGATGATAAAATAAGTGATAATAATTCTAGTTTTCGACTTAATCTGCTAGTCGTAAAAAATATGTAGGGTTACGGTAAAACGTTTACCGGTATAATATATATGTCTGCGTCTGGGTTCTTATACGTTTCTATTATGACACTGATTATAATGACACATAAGGATATAAATGGCTGAAGAACTGGAGTTTACGACTTTACAAGATCTTCCTTCAGCACGAGCTACTCCTCCTCGTAATGTAATATATATTTTTAAGATTTCCTTGGAACACTTACCTACAAAAACCTGTCTCAGGAATTTATAATGTGAGGGAAATTACGTGACTATCATTAGGTACAAAGTAGGAGACCTGGGACATATTTTGTTTATCCTTTTTTCAAGAATTCTTCTTATTCCAAATGTTTTCAAGAAACTTCCCCTTTTTCTTGTTTTGTTGCTTGAATGGAAAACGAATTAATAGAAAATAATAAGAAAATCCAACTATTTTTTGTTAAAAGTTAATTTTTTTTTTGATTGAAAAGTTTAATATTATATTTCTCGTTCAAATTCATCATGTTTGGTTGAAAATTCTACAACTTGGTTGAAAATATAATTCTTTTGTTAAACATTTATGTATTTTATTAAAAATCCGTGTATTTTGTTGAAATTTCGTCTTTTTTGGTACCAAATTAATCCTCTTGGTTGAAAATGAACTTTTTTGTTGAAAATTCATATTTTGAGTTGAAAATTTATCTGTTTTGTCAAAAATTAGTCTTTTTGGCTTTAAAATTTAACAATTTGGTAGAAAATTCAACTATTTTGTTGAAAATTAGGCTGTGTCTATTGGTTCCGAAAAATTGGGAGAGTCGGAAAAAGGATGGACTAATTGTCTCGAAAATTCGGGACGACTAGCCAAGCTTTTCAAAAACATGTTACTAATTATCCTGAATTTCGGGACGAAACACTTCGTGAAAATTAACTTTTTTATTGAAAAACATATTTTCGGGTTTAAAATTCAATTTTTTTGTAGGAAATTTTTTTTTTTTTTTGTTTGAAAATTAATCTATTTTGGTTAACTTCAACTATTTTTTTTAATTCGCTTTTTTCGTTGAATTCAACTGTTTTCCATTTCAAATTAAAGTATTTTTTGGTTGAAATATCAACTATTACATGTTTTGTTGAGAATTCATCTCTTTTGATTGAAAAATCAACTAATTGGTTTAAAGTTAAACTACTTTGTAAAAAATTCATTTTTGTTGTTGAAGATTCATCATTTTAATTGAAACATCTTATTTTCGGCTTCAAAAGTTTTGGTAGAAAATTCAAATATTTGATTAAAAATGAACTCTTTGTTTGAAAATGAACTTTCTTGTTGGAAATTCATATTTTTGGGTTGAAAATTCAACTGTCGAGAATTCGTCTTTTTGGCTGGAAAATTGAACAATTTCGTAAAAAAATTCACCTATTTGATTGAAAATTAAATTTTTTTATTAAAAAATTTGATTTCGGGTTCAAGATCAAATTGTTTTGTAGAAAATTTTTACTTTTTGTTTGTTTGAAAATTCATTTTTTTGGTTTACTTTTCACCAATTTTTTTTAATTCGTTTTTTTGGTTGAATTCAAGTGTTTTTTTCTTATTTTGTATTAAAATATTTTTTGGTTGAAATATCAACTATTACACGTTTCGTTGAGGATCCACCTTTTTCGTTAAAAAATCAAATAATTGTTTTATAGTTAAACTACATTGTCAAAAATTTATTTTTTTGGTTGAAGTTTCATAATTTTAGTTGAAAATTCCTATTTCCGGGTTAAAAATTCAACTTTTTTATAAAAATTAGTCTTTTTGGCTTGCAAATTCAACATTTTGGTAGAAAATGAACTTTTTGTTGAAAAATAATATTTCGGTTTTGAAAATTAAACTGTTTTGTAGATAATTCGTCTTTTTGGCTTCATAATTTAAAAAGTTTATTAAAAATTCATGTATTTTGTTGAAAATTCGTCTTTTTTGATACAACATTGATCTTCTTGGTGGAAAATTCATCTCTTTGGTTCAAAATTTTACAATTTGGTTAAAAATTCATCTTTTTAACTGAAAATGTAATTATTCCAGTTTTGGTTGAAAATGTATACTTTATAAGTTAAAAATTCATTGTTTATTAGAAAATTAATTTATTTGTTTGAAAAATCTTCATTTTTTTATTTATTTTTTTGACTGAAAATTTAACGATTCCATTTTTGGTAGAAAACTTATCTCTTTTAGTCGAAAATTAAATTTCTTCTTGAAAAGTCATCTTTTCCGTTTTAAAAGTCAACTGTTTTTTGAAACATTCGACATTTTAGCGTGAAAACTTAACTCTTTTGTTGAAAGTTAGTCCTTTTGGGTAGAAAATTAGTCTTATTTGTTGAAAATTCATCTATTTGGTTCTAACTGTTTGAAAATTCTTTCTTTGTTGATAAGTAATTTCTTCAAACTGAACATTTAACTATTTGATTGAAAATTCATTTATTTTGTTAAAAATTCATCTTTTAGTAGAAAATTAATCTTCTTAGTTGAAAATGCATCTTAGTAGGTTAAAAATTCAACTATTTGTTAAAAGTTAATTCTTTTGTTCAACATTTAACTACTTGCTTGAAGTCATATTTTTTGGCGAAAATTCAACTATTTTCTTGAATAATCGTCCTTTTGAATTGAAAATACATATTTCTTAGTTGAAAATGAACTTTTTTGCTGAAAACTCAACTTTTCGGGTTGAAAATTCAACCTTTTTTTCAAGCTTTCTTTTTTT
>CAKNYM010053220.1:717300-892652 GCA_932195095.1 Andricus curvator
GTTCTGAAAATGTATCTATTCTATTTTTCGTTAAAAGTTGATCCTTTATAAATTAAAAATGGAACTATTTGGTAGAAAATTAATTTATTTGGTTGAAAATTCTTTTCTTTTAATTCATTATTGTGACTGAAAAATTAACGATTCAATTTTTCGTTGAAAACTTATCTTCTTTAGTTGAAAATTCATCTTTCTTGATTGAAAATTCATCTTTTTCGGTTTAAAAATCAACTGTTTTCTTAAACATGCGACTTTTTAGCTTGGAAACTGAACTCTTTTGTTAAAAATTAGTCTTTTTGTGTAGAAAACTAGTCTTGTTTGTTGAAAATTCATCTATGTGGTTCTAGCTGGTTGAAAATTCGTTTTTTTCTAAAGTAATTTTTTGAAACTAAATATTTAACTATTTGGTTAAAATTAAATTTATTTTGTTGAAAGTTCGTCTTTTATTAGTAGAAAATTAATCTTCTTAGTTGAAGATGCGTCTTTGAATGAGGTTAAAAATTCAGCTATTTGGTTCAAAATTCAACTATTTTGTTAAAATTTTAATTATTTCTCGCAACATTGAACTATTTTGTTGAACTCATCTTTTTTGTCGAGAATGCAATTGTTTTGTTGAAAAATCGTCCTTTTGTGTTGAAAATTCATCTTTTACGTTTGAAACGACATCTTTCCTGGTTAAAAAAAACTTCTTTTTCGAAAATTCAACTGTCTTCGAAAAAATTTGACCTTTTGGATTGAAAATTTATTTTTTATGGTAGAAAAGGTATTTCCTTCATTATAAGACCGAAAGCCACATAGAGTTTAATCTTTTTTCTACATTTCTGAATCTTGATAGTGAACAAGTTGCTATTAACTTTCCATATCAGCATTTTGTCATTGAACTCGTTTTTACTGATCTTCATAATCAAGTTTCACAAAAGACGCTATAAATCGAGTAATGAAGAGAAATGAAAACTGAGCGAGTTTCAATTTTACGATATTCGATACACTTTACTTGTGAGATAAAACGACGAGACTGGGAAATTGATCCACTTGGGGATCAAAGGATCTCGTCAGAATACTGAAAGTGAATGGAAATCGACGATCAAGTTGATGTTACGGTTTCAAGAAAACAATGTTAAACGAGGGGCGTAAAAGATGTATCGTGAAATACTACAAGATCTATGTCACTTTCATCCACTGTGGTTGATCTATGACTTTCTATCTTATTGGAGAAATACAGATTTTTTCAATTAACCGCAAAATTTGCCACAACAGATGTTCAGTTCAAAAGAATCTTTAACGCTGAAGATGAATAGTAGGTTGTCCTAAAAAAACAGTAATCCGTGGTCCTTGGATCTTAAACTATCCCAAAATTATTGAAATGATTAATTAATGTTAATTGTCGCAAATATAATAATTGTTTTCCGGGGAATACAACTGATGGAACGATACGTTCCGGCAAAACAATTTGACCCATTCAGACCAAAATTCTACTCCTAAGCGTAAAAAACTGCACTTATAGAGGTTAAAATATTTATCTTGTATCTTATTAAGTCATTTAACTACCAATAAATCTAAAGAATGGCGTGTAAAATCTTCAAAATTCAAAAAATAATATTTGAACCTCTATAAAGGGGAGTTTTTTACTCTTAGGGGTAGTATTTTTGGTCTGATTGGGACAAATTTTTTTCCTGAATCTATGATATCAGTGGTTTTTCTGGTAAACAATTATTATATTTGCGAAAATTAATATTAATCAATCATTTTAATCATTTTGCGACAGTTTGCGGCCCCAGGACCACGATTTAAAATTATTTAAGAAGAAAAATATGTGTTCATTTTTTCACCAAATGGAACAAGTTTAGGGGGTACATCATAAAAAAAAACATTGCATGTTTTAAGACACCCAGTGAATAGACTATTTATTAAAGGTATGAACATGTGAGTTAATACAGGGTTGCTACAAAATCCTAATTTCGAAATTCCCTGACTTTTCCCTGTCCAATTTTTCATTTTCCCGGCCCGTTATGAATTTTTCTTCTTAGGTATAAAAAACCTTACACCTAGGAGATGATTAAAGAAAAAATGTCATGCAAAATGTTGAATTTTCCAACAAAAAACGAATTTTCAACTAAAAAGATTATTTTTCAACTTAAACTAAAATAGTTAAATTTTAAGTTAAAATTAATTTTCAACCAAATAAAATGAATTTTCAACAAAATAGTTCAGATTTCAACCAAATAGATGAATTTTTAACAAAGATGAATAAACTTCTACCAAAAAAGATGACTTCTCAACCAAATAGTGGATTTTTTAGCTAAAAGATATTTAAAAAAAATCGAATTTTCAACTAAAAAGATACGTTCTCAACAAAAAATTGAATAGTTAAATTTTCAGTTCAGAAAATTAATTTTCAATTAAAAAGAATTTCCAACTAAAAAGATAAATTATTAACCAGGAAGAATAATTTTTTACCAAATAAGATGAATTTCTAACAAAATACGTTTTCAAACAAATAATTGAATTTTGAACAAAAAAGATGGATATTAAACAAAAAATGGAATAGTTCAATTTTCAACCAAAGAAAATGAATTATTTTCAACCAAACATGGAATATTCAAATTTTCAGTTAAAAAAATTATTTTTTAATGAAAAAAATGAATTTTCCAACTAATTTTTCAACAGTTTAGTTCAACCAAAAAAGACGAATTTTTAACAAAATAGTTGAATCCTCAACCAAAACAGATTAATTTTCACAGTTGCATCGTATGCCGTGAAGAAGAATTTTCTAGACAACAGTTTCAAACAAAAAATAGGAATTTTCCATAAAAAGTTCATTTTCATCGAAAAAAATTATATTTTTTATTAGTTATTATTTTATAGTTGAATTTTCAACCGAAAAGATTGACTTTTTAGCAAAAATGTTGATTTTTCAACAAAATAATAACATCTTCATTAATGTGTCACGTTTGTTTAGTTAACATAATTGATATGTTTTTTCGTTCCATAAGTTTATAAAATCTTAGAAAGATGTTGTGTGCAGGGGGGGGGGGGTGGAATAAATTTCACGATATCTTACATGGGGGTGGGAGGGTTGAAATTTTCAGAAAAATTATCGAAAATTCCCTGGTTCATTCAGGTTTTCTCTGACTTTTGCGATTTTTTTGTGTGTATAGTTTTTACTATTGAATAATAATGAATTGGAAATTCAAATTAAAGTTTTTTGCTTAATTTAGAAGTTTTTGATGATGTGCGAGAAACATGTTTTATATGCACACATTTTGGAAGAAGTTGAATATGTCGAACCTAAAATTTCTTCAGCTTTAACCAAAGAAACATGTTATCATTTTGGTTTCGCGGAAAAAAATTTTTCGTCAATTAGGATTCTTGGGATTTTTATGTTTTAGATTCTTTGGCGATTTTAGAACGTTTAAAACATCTGTTTTTTTTGGTTTGAGCTGAAGAAATTTCAGGTTCGACATATTTATTTTTCCAAAGAAGTGTGCATTTAACTCAATCCAAAAAACATGTTTTTTGCACATTTTCAAAAAGTTCTAAAATATGCAAAACAACATAGCAAAAACTGTATATATATGGAAAATTTGCGAAAAATGTTAAACTAATAGAAAAATTTGCTTGAATTTCCAAATAAAAAGAGGACAGAAGATATTAACCGATTACAAAAGTTTGTTGAAACTTTTTTTCGTATTTTAACCGACAAATTTTTTTCCTTTAGCTCAAACGATTCATTTAATTTTTGCGTTTCCACTCCTTCCTATTTTGGCAACCCTGTAATAACATTTCTATTTCTGATATTGGACATGGAGAAAAATGGATAGGCATATGCTGACTATCTATCATGAATAGAACAATCATAAAGAAATCAAATATTTTCTGAATTTCTTTTTAAAATAAAAAAACTGATACTCTTCCATTTGTCTCACTTAACAGACTTAATGGGAAAAATTATGAATGAAACGCTTCGCTGAACATTATTACTTCCGATGAACGATTTGAAAAAGTCGCCTTCTTCTATATCATTCAACTTATTTTTTCCTCCCCCTCTCTTTTATTTTCAAGTATTGTACCTAATTCTAATCCTGCTTTCGATAGTTATGGCAAATTGATGGCAATTTAACGTCTCGCATAGTCGGCTCTAGAAAAGATCGCTGATCGTAACGAACCATGAAATCTCGTAATGAATTGAGAGCTCATCTCGCATGTCTCGAACTTTTAGAATTAGAAACTCTTCCCGTGCTAAAACCGAGAGTATTTCACTTTCAATTGTTGGAATTCCTATTATATTTTAGAATTTATTTACTCTCTATAAGTACTCGTATTTTAACTTCGCAGAGTTGCTATAAACTATTTTCAAGAATGAGCGATATTTTAAGCCATTTTCTTTTATTATTTAGGTGCAATTTTCTAGAAAGTTTGGAAATTTATGCATTTATTTTTTCGTCTTTTTCTCATCGTCCTGATCGAAAAAAATACAAAGTTTCACCTGTTATTAAAGATGGTTCTGTTCAAACTTTAACCATTTAATTGTGTTATTTCCTGGCTAGCAAATATTTTTCCAAGTCATACAAATTTAAAAAAAAACTTTCATATAAGAAAAAATGGTTAAATGAAATATTGAATACTTAATTTTTATTTCATCACTTCATCAAACAATTTTATCAGACTTTTTTCGAACTTAGGGTTCACGGCTACACTGTAAAAAATAAAAAAATTCTACCACTTAGAATGGTAAAATTACCAACAAAAAATTGGTGCAATTTTACTACTCTGATTATGGGATGAATACCACTTGCATGTTAGAAGTTCCAACCAATCTTGTAACTTTACCACTTTTAGACTGACACTATAGCAAGGCGTTGTAGAAGTAGAGTTTCTGCTTGTGAATCTGTGACTTTCAGAGTAGGTAATAAATGGACCTACTTTCAGAGTGTTGATTTCTTTGACGCTGGTAAAAGTACAGAAACTGTTAAAAATTCCTTTTTCCAACGTAATCTCACGTCTTGAAATTTGATCATTGATAACGAGGCGTACTTGCACAGCTCTTAACGTATTATAAGTACAAGTAATTTTAAAGTTTCAAAGTTGCGGAGAATAATAAAAAAATGGTAAAATTAAAATTATTTGTAAAAGTATGGAAAATTTTATTTACAAAATTGATAAAAAATATAGTATAAATATACAATAAAAGGATAAATTAAGTTCAATAAATAATAATCGTTTGAAGAGGGGAATTTTTCCCTTTCTTTTAATATGAAATAATTACTCACATTTCTCATGTAGATGCTAAACTTGCCATGTTGAATAAAAAATCGAATATTTTTGGTTAGAATACCATCACCTACAAATTCATAATGCATTGTAATTTTACAGAATCTGTCTGGAAACTTACATAACTAAAAATTTGAATTCCATATTAAAAGTGGATATTCGTTAATGTCAGTGAAAACGTTACTTTGGGAGTAGGTAATAATCGGACCTACTCTGAAAGTGGTAAACTTACCAGAAATTTTGTTTACAGTGTAGCTTCGATTAAGTTCAACCCAAAAGTGCATGCGCATTAAGGTGGTCCAAAAATTAATTGGAAATTTGTTTTCGAATTTTCATGAATATTAGGGTATTTCCATTTCAACCACCAGCTAACTTCACTTCGTTGAGAGCTGAGGGGAAAACAATGGAGCATGGGATTCAATTCATTTTGGCCCTATTTCGCTAATATTTCCGTAAAAACTATTTTTTTTTCTATATATGTAAGTGTATTTCAAAAATAGTTTTTATTTTTTAAGAACTATTTAATGAAATATTCAAATGATAATAATTATTATTCATTACAAAGATATTACAAAAATAAAGTTTTGTCCCATGCATTTGATCCATTGTTTTCTCCTCAGCACTTAACGAAATGAAGTTAGCTGGTGGTTGAAGTGAAAATACCTAATTGTCCGGAAATTCATTCGAATCCACACAAAAATAAATCCATGAAGTTTAACACGTATTTCCCATAAGAAAATAAGAAGTTTTTGTAAATTTCATTCAGAATCGTCAATATTAGCTAAATCGAGTTGAAACTCAACATTTATTTTCACAATTAACCATAGAATACGAAAAAAATATTGCTTTTCAAATATCACCCCCACAAGTTCGATCTATAAGGTTCCAAAAAAACTACATATGTCAGAAAATGGGTTTTGCGAGTCTTTCGCGCTAATTATGATTTTTTTGCGGTTGACATAAATTGTTTAAACAATTTATTATTGTTCATAGCTATCTTCTATATTAATACTAGATAGTTGCAATAGTTAGTTGTAATAGATAGTTGTAATAGTTTCAACAATTTATTCTTGTTGTTAATAATGTTCTCTTTGCTTAATGGTAGAAATTTGCGGTGTTTCTGAAATTTTTAACTATTTGTCTATATTTCACTTTAAGTTACTTAATAATTAATTCGGGTTAGCAAAAATAATTGTTTCAACAAATTATTATTGTTTATAACTATCTTCATCTATATTAATGCCAGATAGTTGTAGTTTTTTGCTGATTGAACAATTTATTTCTGTTTATAACTATCTTCCCTTAGATAAGTGCTAGAAATTTGCAGTTTTTCTGAAATGTTTAAGTTTGATTTACCTTTTTAGTTCTGAAAAAATAATAAATGAACATTATAGAGAATCATATTTTAAACAATCTCTTACTTTTTTTCAAATATATTTTTCTGAAATAAAACAGATGTTTGAAATATTCTTTAAATTTTCTGTATGGATCATATTAAATGTAAATTTTCCTTGAAGTAGTTACGGAAAGCCTTGCATAGTTATGAAAAACTTGCATTATTTATTAAGTCACTGAGTAGAAAGTTAACAAAAAGTAGAAAAATTCAGAAAAAACCCCAACTTTCTAGCAATTATCTGAGGAAAGATAATTATAAACAATAATAAATTGTCTAAATAATTATTTTTCTTAACTTGCATAAATTATTACTTTACTAAGTTAGTGAAAAGTTGACAAAAAGTGGAAAATTTCAGAAAAAACCGCAACTGTCTAGCATTCCTATAGGAGAAGATAGTTTTCAACAATAATAATTTGTTTAAACAATTATTTTTGTTAAATTTTAATAACTATTACCAAAATCTGAGTGAAGAGTGGACAGAAAGTTGAATATTTCAGACAAAATCGCAACTTTCTAGCATTATTTAAAATAATAATAAATGGTTTAGAAGATTAATTTTTTAACTTTAATTAATTAATTAATTACCTCACTCTCATTAAAAATTAGACAAAAAGTGTAACATTTGTGAAAAAACTGCAATTTTCTAGCATTATTCTAAGAGAAAATTATTGACAATAATAATAAATTGTTCAAACAATTGTGCTTCTTAACAATAATCAAGTATTACCTCACTCTACACGGAAAAAATTTATCCGTAAAAAAGTCACGAACTAGTAGCTAGGTCTCGGATATGAGAAAAATTCATGGGATATTTATGTATTTTCGTAAATAACCTACGAACTTTGAGAAAGATTGACGAACTCGATGTGAAAATTCTAAAACGGTTCATCACTTTTTTTTTACGTGAATAATTACAAAAATATTACGAGTGATTGGGAAAAGATTCTCAGAGCACTCACGAGCTTGCCTGACAAATCTAGGAACTCGAAACTAAGTCTCCCTGTACGTGGCCCACGCACACACGCGCGGTGCGTGTGTGCGCTCGTATGTGTGCCTCGAGCTCGTCGGATGAGTGGCTAGAAGTTTTATAATACCTATTTTGTTTGGCCTCGATGGCTGCGCGTGTTTACGCACTCCTGGTTTATGTGTTTAGAAACTGGTGAGTCAGCAGTCTTGAGGGTTCGAATCTTCTGAGTTGCGAATTTATAAATTAATATAAAATTAAATCGCACAAATAAAATTTTTCCTCTTTTTATTTCAGTCTGAAATTTTCAGGAACTGTTCGTAGGAAATTCGAACTGTTCGTAAGAAACTTCGAAATTTATCCATATATTTCTCATAGAAATAAGGATTTAATGTTTCATTTTTTTATCTCGTATCCGAGACCTAGCTACAAGTTCGTGACATCTTCACGGATAAATTTTTTCCGTGTACTTGAAAATAGGATAAAAAGTGGTAAATTTTTGAAAAACCGCAACTTTCTAACTCTATTCTAAGAGAAAATTGCTAAAAACAATAATGAATTGTTTAAAAAAATTATGTAAACATCTAATTATCAGTATAGAGTAGTATTTCATGTATTAGAAACAATTTGCATCCAAAAAATCGAAAAAAATCATAATTAGCGCCAAAAACTCACAAACCCATTTTTTCACTTATGGGGTTTTTTGAGACCCTATAAAACAGATTTATGGGGGTGATATTTGAAAAGTAATATTTTATTCGTATTCTGTGGCTAATTGTGAAGAAAAATGTTGCGTTTCAACTCGTTTCAGCTAATATTGACGATTCTGAATTAAATTTGCAGAAACGTCTTTTTTTGTTTTGGGAAATACGTGCTAAACTTCATGGGGTTTACGCCACCTCTAAATATAATTTTTTCTTTCAAAAGAAAAAAAATGGATTTATTTTTGTGTGGATTCGAACGAATTTCCGGGCGATAGGATGAAAATTTAACAACAACAAAAAATTTGGACCACCCTATTACACATGCAGTATTTCTTTTGTACATGTTTCGGGGATGCCTCCCGGCTATTTTAGGCCAATCAAATCAAATATTACTACGCATTTTTGAGAAAAACTACTTTTTTATTTTTCACGATTAAACATCTCATTTTTCTCATAAACGATGCAAAATATGAATAGCAGTCCTTGTTTCAAAATTGTCTCCCTTCCTAAAATGTATAAAATTATAGCCTTACTAGTTGTTTATTTTGTGTATTTTAGTCAATTAAAAAAATAGAATAGATCGATAAAAATTGAACAAAATAGCTTGCATTTTAACGGTCTTCAGCATTTTTAATAATGTTTGCTTTTAGTTAAATAACAATGTAAAGAACACATTACACGAGAATACCAAGGTTCCTGAGCTTCAAAGTAAAGAAAAATTGATTTTTATTTCTAAAATTGCAAAAACATCATTTTTAACGATTAAAAATCTCATTTTTTGCGAAAGTGACGCAAAATATAAAAATAGCAGTTCATAATTCAAAATTATTCTGCTTCCTGAAATATATAAAAGTATATATAAAAAAAATAAAAAAATTGTTTAGCAGTTTGAACTCGAAAGTTCATTGCCTCACTACCCGATTCGGGTAGTTTCTAGGTGGTTATTTACTACCAATGTGGGCCCACCACACCCACGACGGGCCAACAGCAACGCAGTATTCCTGGATGGTCACCCATCTAAGTACTAACCGCGCCCAACAATGCTTAACTTCAGTGATCTTACGAGAACTGGTGTTTCCAGAGTGGTATCGCATTCTTGCTAAATGTTTATCTAATATGTTTAACTCATTTTTCCCAAAAAATCGATAAAAATAGACTGAAATAGCATTGACATCGACATTGTTATTGAACTGGAAACAAATGTTTTTGAAAATAAAATATTGAAGTTCGTTAAACTAAATGCTATTGTAGTCGATTTTTAGCGACTTTTTGTTTTTTGTTTTTTGAAAAAATGTGTTAAAATATACAAGATAAACATCCGGTAAGGGTATATTTTTATAGATTTCAGGAAGTGGAACAATTTTGAACTATGAATTTCTTTTCAATTTTGGCGTCGTGTTCGACAAAAATGATATTTTTAATCGTTAAAAATTATGCTTCTTTAATTTTAGAAATAAAATTCAATTTGTCTTTACTCTAAAGGTTAGGAACCTTAATATACTCATGTAACATATTCTTCAAATTCTTTCAGGCCGAAAAACAAATGTTTTTAGAAATAAAATGTTGAAGTTCGTTAAACTAAATGCTATTTTAGAAGATTTTTATCGACTTTTTCTATTTTTTGGGAAAATTGCTTAAAATACACAAAATAAAAATCTAGTGAGAGTATATTTTTATAGATTTCATAGAGGGGAAAAATTTTGAACTACAAGCTGCTATTTATACTTTGCTTCGTTTTCGAAAAAAATGAGATTTTTAATATTAAACTGAAAAAATCATTTTTCTGAAAAACGCGTATGATCCCCAAAACACTTGAAAAAAAATAGAAACTAGATGTGCAAGCACTTTTGAGTTGAAATTAATCGAGGCAAGCCGTGGGTTCTTTTTTGTTATCTGAAAAAATCATAGGTTCTTTCCTTTAAATATCTTCAATTTAAAAAATGGAAATATCAAGATTCTCGGTAGCAAATCGTCGCCAAGTAGAGAAAAAGCTAGCAAAGAATCCTTATTTTTGTCGGATTGTCGGCTCAATTCTCAACCGATTTTAATAAAACTTTTCAGCTGACTAAAAAACCATTTAAAAATAAGCTTAGGCATGATTTTATAATATCTTAGAAACTGTGAGATTAAAACAAACAAAAAACGTTAAAAACATCGAATTGTCTACCTATGCTCACGCATCTACATCATGATCTGTCGAACGGCTTGGTACCAAATTTTAACGAGATGTCAGTAGCAACAGATTCTTGATACATTTTACAGAAATTTTCCATATGTAATTTTAAAAAATAGACGTCTTTAGTGTAATAAATGAAAATTCAAAGATGAGAAAATGTTACAATTTTTGATAATTTCTTATTCAATCATTGTTCTATTATGATAAAGGAAAAAGGTTCATCTATTGGAAGTATCGGTTAATTTTGGTGAACCTAGTCACCCTTTCCAAAACATAAATCAAAGAATAAATCAACTAATTAAATTTATTAAATCAATAATTCAATTAAAATTAAATTAATTAAGTGTACCCACCTTATTATAATAAAAATATACAAAAAAAAACATGAAATCCCACCAAAAACATCAGCGATGCAAAACATCTGCCAAGTACAACTACGTGAATATGTGAAATCAAAGTTGTGCAAGTAATTTGGGAAAAAATATTCATAATAAAATATATAAAGAAACTTTTTCATAAAGTGCCCTACATACATTTTTAAATCAATTTTAAGAAGTCATATTAGACATGATAAAACTTGGCGGGATTGAATGTTACAAGCAAAATGATTTTAATAAAAAATTGTTGGCAGGGTGGTTGAGGGCATAATATAATCCCGCCAAGTTGTGTAATGTCCAATGTGAATTCTTAAAATGTATTCAAAAATTTAGGTAGGGGAATTTATAAAAAAGTTTATTCATATATTTCATTTTATTATGAATATTTTCTCCCAAATTACTTGGCCAACTTTGATTTCATATATTCACGTAGCTGTACTTGACAGATTTTTTGCATCGCAGATGTTTTTGGTGGGATTTCATTTTTTTTTTGTATTTTTTTCAATAAGTTAGGTACGCTTAATTAATTTCATTTTAATTAAATTAATGATTTACTTAATTTAATTAGTTGATTTATTCTTCTATCATAATTTTCTTATATTATTTATTCTTCCATCATAATGGAACACTTAAGTAAAACTGAAGTATATATAAAGTTAGTACCTATTTAAATGATTTATTTTATATTTAGATTGGTTCAAACAAATATTTTCGGTGTGCCTAAAAACTTCAGATAAAGAAATTAAAAATGTTATTTTATATAATTTATATAATTTATATAATTATTTTAGCCACCTACTGGAACAATACAATTGATGAAAATAAATTAGTCCACATAACAATCCAAAAAATATTCAAAATACATTATTAATCCAGATAAGAATTCTTGGTAGCTTTTTTTTTTGTACTTAGCGAAAATAAATGTTTGGTAGCTTCATCGTACTTAGCGAAAGTGAATAATAAGTCAAATAAAACAAAGAATTAAATAATTTCTTTTTCAATCATTGTTCCATTATGATAATCAAAAAAGGTTTATCAAACAATTTTATCAGGCTTTTTTCGAACTTAGGGTTCTTTTTCGGTAACTTAAGAAAATTTTAGTTTCTTTCCTTTAAATATCTTTAGGTTAAAAAAATGGACATATTATTTATTCGTAAAAATTAGCCTTCAGAAGCGGACTCGAATTCACCAACCGGATCGAAAAAGTCTTGCAGACCGGTCCTAAAAATCGTTCTACCCAAATTTTCTGAAAGACTTTGAACTATTTAAAAGATTTCCATAGTTTTGAAAGGGTTTCAAAAGATTGCAGGAGATTTAAAGGATTACAAAGGATTTCAATAGCTCACAAGAAAATTCGTAAAATATCCAAGGATTTTAATCATTTCAAGGAATCTTAAAAGCTTTTATTCGTTTTAAGAAGTTTTAAATTTTTAAAAAGATTTTACGGCAATTCAGGGGATTACACAAGAATTAATTAGGAGGTTTGATATTATTTGAAAGATTTCAAGGAATTTTCAGTGTGGGATTCCTAAAAATTTCCTAAACTTCATAAGGAGTTTGAAAGATTTCATAGGATTTAAAAGGTCTTAGGGTATTTTTAATGATTTCAAGGGACTTCAGAGAATGTGAACGATTTCAAAGGATTTTTATGGCCTTAAGTGATTTTTAACGGATTTCAACAGATATAACAAAATTCTGAACATTTTATAATACTTCAATAAATTGCAAATAATTTCACAAGAATTAAGGGATTTCGTAGGATTTCAAAGATTTGAATAAATTATATAAAATATTGAAAAAGATTTACAAGGATTTTAGAGGATTTCCAAGATTTAGAAATATTTAAAGGATTTTTAAGGGATTTTATATAGTTTTTGAGGATTTCAGTGATTCTACGAGATTATAAAGGCTTTCAATAAGATATTTAATAAATTTCCCAGGATGTCAAAGGATTAAAAAAATATTTTAGGGTATTTTGAAAGATTCCTAGGAATTTTCCATAGATTTCAATAAATTGAAGGGATTTTAAAGGATGCAAGGAATTTTTTAACATATTTCAAGAAATTAAAGGGATTTCAGAGGATTTTTAAGATTTGATAGTATTTTTAAATATTTCACGAAAGTTTCAAAAGTATTGAAAGTTTCAAGGGAGTTCATAAGATTTCAAAGCATTTTAAATATTTTAGGGTTTATCCAAGGATTCCAATGAATTCTCAAAAGATTAAAAACAATGGAAGTAATTTCTGAGGATTTTAATGATTTTAAGGAATTCAAAACAATATTATTCTGTCATAAGAAATTTCCGAGAATTTCGGAAGATTTGAAAGTATTTTATAGGACCGATAAGGTTTCAGGTTTTTTAAGAGGATTCCAAGGGATTTTTAAAGCATTTTAACGGATTTAATCAGATTTTCGAGGATTTCAATTATATTAATGTATTTTAAGAGCTCTCAATAGAATTTAAATAAATTTTCCAGGATTTTCAGGGTTCTCAAGGGATTTTATTGGATTTCAACGGATTATAAAGATTTAAAGTGATTTTATAATATTTCAGGGGGTAACAAAGGGAATTTTAATAGGATTTTCAAGATTTAAAGTCTTTTTTTTGTAATCTTCATGGACTACATTTTTAAATTGATATTGAAAAAGTTATAAATCATTTAACCTAATAGTCTTGGCACAAAATCTACCGAATGTTTGTTTTTATATAGTGAAATTTAAAAATTGGAAACTCCAAAAACTGATTAAGTTGAAATGTAACGCCCGCACAAATTTAATAATTCTAAAAAAGCATTAAGAACCCTACATTTTTAATTAGTTTTATCTGGTTAACAAAACTAATATAATAAAGTGCAAATTAAAAAATTAATAATGTTCCTGATGGAGCATTTAAAAATGAAGAAACTTCGAAACAAATATTTTCGAATTTAAACTTTTGAAGCTAATGAAGTTAGTTTCAAGGCCTCAAAAATCAAACTATTTCGGAATTGCGCATTAGAGACTATACTTTTTTATTGAAATTATAGAAATTTCAAAGATGAAACAAATTTTTAAGAGATATCATATCATGTAATATCAAATGACATTCAAAGTGATTGGATAGATTTTGTTATTAAAAATGAGATTTTTTTACAAAAAAACATTCACTGTCATTATCACCGGTCAAAATTGAAGAGTTTTATATAAATTTTAGATCATCTATAATTCCAGTGTTGCTTATTTAAGCAACACGTTCGTTCTGCAAACACCGCTCCGACACAGGTCGTTGGTTAATCTCTCTAGCAATTACCCCAGGCGAAGAGCCTCACAAAGTCATCATGTGTCGTAGATCACAGAAAAATACGCAAACTGACCAATAATCCCATACTAAGATCTATACTCATTACTCTAATCACATCCAATAATTAAAGCTCTCCACGCGGGCCCATTAGTATCTAAGATCGTTCGTTTCCATTTATTATATTATAATTAATAGTCTGAATGAAATCAGCGAATCTAGTGTTGTAATCAATAATCTTCTACGTGCTAGATAAATTCTATATTGCCAATGTGAGAACGAAAATAGTTTTTGCAGAGTTCAAGCCATGCTCCAGCGATCACATGCGCTTCAGGGTAAAACCAGCGATGGGCATGTTACTCTTGAAAAGTCGCTAGTTCCCGTTACCTCTATTTTCTGGTTAAAAAAGTAGTATGATACGGTTAGTTTCTTTTTCAAATGATGAGCTGTATTACTCTTTTAACGGAAAATACTGCTACTTTTCAGTTTTCAGATATAAAACATACAGACACTTTTCCTACAAAAGAGTGATTACATTTTTTCTTTATTTTATTTTATTTCATGACTCATTAAGTTTCGAACTTCCTAACTCTTTATGGAAGATAAATATTAGAATCTGTTTAGTTTAAATTTATGATCGTAGTAGTATCGTCGATATTGAATATTTAGTTCGTTCGGTTAAAATATGTAAAGGACCGATTTGATATGAAGTCGGTCAGTCTGGCCCTGGTGATATAACGGGATTCTTTCGGGCTGAAATATATTGTTTGTCGAGGCAAAATATGAGACACGCATTTTTTGTTTTTCGTACAAAAAAATGTTCATGAACTTAGGGCTACTTGAATATTTAGATGAATTATGAAAAATTAACGAAAATTTTCTTGAAAATCTTGGGAACAAATTGGCACAATTCAATTTTATTTGCAGCAGCTTGTAGTGCAACCTACAACCTTTCAAATCTCTTAAATAAACTTAAATATATTTTTTTAATCACTAAAATAGTATAAATTTTTTGAAAAAACTAGTTAGGGAATTTTCTCAAAAAGCCACCTTTGATTTTTTCTTCGCTAAACTGCCCGTTCATAGCGAAATTTATTTTTTTGTAATAATAAACTTATAGTTCGATGTCTCGAAGAAGCTAAAATTACATGGGATGTCATAATTTTGCCGAAAAATAAAAATCCTGAATGTTGAAAAATACCGAAAATATAATTACCGAACTAGAAAATTTCCGAAAAATATTCCGAACGTTAAAGTTAAAAAATATTGAATAAAAATATTTAAATTTAATATTTTTTACATCTTTTAGAATAATATTTACTATATATCGTGCATACTGCATGCTGCATGGATTGCAATTTAAAAGAGCTCTTAAAAATTTTAAACTATGCATGCATACCTGCAAAATAAAACATTATATTAACCAATACAAATATTAAATATTTTTTATTTCGGGAATTGACTAATTTCAGCAATTTGAAATTTTGATATTTTGGAAATTATGCAATTGCAGGAATTCAATAAGTTCGGAATATCTCAACTTCATTAATACCATTTTTTGGTAGTTTCGTCTTTTTGTTTGTTAAGACCGAAATGATAAGTTAAAATTTCAAAAATGTTCATTTTTCGGAAATTTTCTGTTTCGTTAATTATGTTTTCTATATTTTCAACATTCGGGTTTTTTTGTTGCAAAATTATATCATTCTGATTATGAATTTCGGAAAGGTATCATAAACTTGGGAAAATTAAGTTACAAATTTTGTAAATTTAAGATAATTTTATGAAAATTTCGTTACAAATTTCGTAAATTGAAGCGTCCATCCCCCTTTCCCCTTTTTAAAAGAATTATTTGTATTTTCCCCCTTTTTTCAAGAAACTACCCCTTTTTCTCATTTTTCGCTTAAATATAAACTTTCGATTGATTAAAAATTGTACTATTTGGTTGAAAATTTAATTTTATTGTTTAAATGGGATTATTTTGTTAAACAGTTTTTTTGTATAAAAAATGAAACACTGCTTTGTTGAAGGTTGAACTATTCTGTTAAAAATTCATTTGCTTAGTTAAAGATTCATCTCTTTGGTTTACAATTTAACTATTTTGTTGAAAATTTGTTTCATTTTTGGTTGAACATTAATTTTTTAACGGAAAATTCAACTATTCCATTTTTGGTTGAAAATTAATTTTTAAGGGAAAATATAACGATTCCATTTTGGGTTGAAAATGTATTTTTTTGTAGTTAAGAGCTCAACTATTTGCTCAAAAATGTATCTTTTGTAATTGAAATTTCAAGTACTTGATTGAAAATTCATGCAATTTGTTGGTAATTCGTTTTTTTTTGTAGGAAATTAATCTTCTTAGATAAAAAATGAACCGTTTGTTTGAAAATTCAACTATTCGGTTGAATGTTGAACTCTTTTCTTGAAAATTCATGTTGCTTCTTGAAGATTCATCATTTTAGTTAGAAATTCATCTCTTTGATTTCAATTTAAACATTTTGCTGAAAATTTGTCTTTTAGATAGAAAATTAATCTTCTTGGTTGAAAATTCGTCTTTTTTGGCAGGAAATTAATATTCCTTGTTGAAAATTCACCTCTTTTGTTCATGTATACCATTAAGCCATTTCCCTTTCGGGGTAGGCGTGACACTACCCGATTCGGGTAGTGTTTCTAGGTTGATAACTTGTAGTAAATAACTACAAGTGTGGGCTCACCACACCCACGATGTGCCAACAGCACTCAGTTTTCTCGAATGGTCACCCATCCAAGTGCTAACCGCGCCCAACGCTGCTTAACTTCAGTGATCTGACGAGAACTGGTTTTTTCAGCGTGGTATGGCTGTTATGCTATTCAACAATTTTGTAGAAAAATAAACTACTTAATGAAATTGAAATTTTTTATTGAAAATTTAACTATTGTGTTGCAAATTTATTTTTTTGTTTGAAAATTAATTTTTTATCTGAAAATTTAACTATTCAATTTTTGGTTAAAACTTTATTCTTTGAAAAATGGAAATTTTACTATTTGGTAGAGAATTCCTGCATTTCGTTGAAAATTCATCATTTTAGTAAAAAATTCAACTATTTTGTTGAAAGTTTAATTATTTTGTGGAAACATGAACTATTTTCTTATTCATCTTTTTGTTCGAAAATTCAGCTGTTTTGTTAAAAATTAGATAGGGATTTAAATTTTATTTTTGGATCAAAAAAGTGTCAAGTGTTACAAAATTATTGTGACCCCCCCCCCCATGTATGATACTTTGTGACGTTAGTGCACACCCATCCTCCCCCTCCACCCTTCAAAATGTCACGTAATATGTGGACGCTTCCATAAATGGAGTTTAAACTATAATGAAAAAATTAGTCAAATTAGGTACCATGCGCCTACAAAAAAGGGTTTCGTAGCCTACTAAGACGTTAATTAAGTCGTTCAAACTTGCCATTCCCTAATCCCCCTACATTCCGATACTTCCCCTACCTACACTTTAACCTACCCTTCTCATCACTTCCCCTACTGCCACTTCCCTTGTTTCTCCCACTTATCCTACTTCCCCTCCTCTAATTCCTACTCATTTTCCCTCATGTCACCTACTTTCCCTACTTTCCCTCCCATAACTTCCCCTCACTTCCTCTATTTCTTCTCCCATAATTTCCTCTTACATCCCCTACTTATTCTCCCCTCACTTCCCTCACTCCCCTTTCCTCATTTCCCCTACATTCCCCTATATACATGTCCCCTCACTTCGCCTACCCACTCTTCCCCTACTTCTACTCCCTTGTTTCCCCCACTTATCCTACTTGCCCTCCCCTAGTTCCTCCTCATTTTCCCTCATGTCACCAACTTTCCCTACTTTCCCTAATTTCCCTCCCATAACTTCCCCTTACTTCCTCTACTTCTTCTCCCATAATTTCCCCTCACTTCCCCTACTTATTCTCCGCTCATTAGCCCCACTACCCTTCCCTAATTTCCCCTAAATTTCTCTCCATTCATTTCCCCTCACTTTCCCTTCCCTCATTTCTTCTCACCACCCCTCACTTCCCCTCCTTGGAAAAAGTACGATAGATGGATGGAAGCCAGGGGGTTATGAAACACTAATATTCATATTGTTAGAAATATAAAGAATAAAGTGTAGGAGAAGCACCAAAAAAATGGTGCAAGTAAGCGTGCACAATGCATATATTGCTACTTCAGAAGGTGTACACTGTAATACATTCGGCACGAAGAGGCGGCTGTTTAGTCATGGCTCAGTACCTTCGAGATGCATCATAACGATATACTTGCCAAGCACACGCTTTTGCGGAGCTGTTCAAATTGCCATTGCCCGAGTTGCGTATTCAACGAGTAGCTTCACGCATGAGGAAGAAAGCCAAATGTTCTTCTATAAGAAAAATAAAGAAATCATTACATTATTATTTTTTTCAATCAGATCAAACAATGTCAAGTCTTCCTTATACATATTTTGTTAATACAAATACCCAGGCGGAAAAATGTTATATAGGTGAAAATCAAAGTGTTGGAATAATTACATTTTTAATTTACTGGAAAAAAAGTACATTCAGCTCCCGATATAAGAACGGTTTCGGCATGGCTTGCCTTGGCTTTTATCCTAAATCGGGAGAATCCAAACGTAAACAGGCAGGGTCGCATGAGTAAATTAATTTGGATTAGGACGCATGACGCAACCTGATGCAACTAACGTGCTGAGAGTTTGGCCCTCGAACTGTCTGTCACGCTCGACTGAGCACATTCTCTCTTTCGGCCCCGCGGCTCCTCTCATCAGGAAACTGCGGGGAAATCAGTTCATGGAATATGGTAAACCAGGGAGTCTTACATCGGGAGTTGAGTGTATCTGAGATCAACAAAAACATCTTTTTCCTATTCATGTTAATTACAATAAGTGTAAAAATAATTTTTTTGCGAGATTAAGAAGTACGCTCTTATTTTATAATATTTTTTTTTGTATTTATAGGCAATCTTTTGAGATAAACAATTCACGATATTTTGTAAGTCAAATGAATAATTAGATTTGCTTCTCAAGGCTTAAAATATGACAATCAAAATATAATTATTATTATTCTCGATAATACAGAAATTTCATTAGATTCCATGGAATTTCACGGTTCTTATTTGTCCTAATAATTCGAGTTGCCTGATGATATTTCCTCATATTTAATCGATCTAATTTTGATAAGAAGTAAAGTAAAAATAATTGGAAAATAGGATATTATTCGAGAAATTACCTTGAATGAAAATCTGTAATTAAGAAAATTATTCCTCCAAATATTTCTGACTATGTATCATTTTTTCGCCTGGGTAACATTTTTATTTGAATCGTAATGCACAGGAAAAACAAATGTTAATTTTTTGATGTACTGCCCGAGTATTTACAAGTTCCAAACAGATCAAAATCCAAGTTATTCGGAGTTAATTATGTTGAAAAAGCGAAATCTTCTGGATGATGATTGACGAAAATCTGCATTTGTTTATAAAATTTATTTAAATAAATAGCTATTGTCGCCTGACAAAGTATTCTAATAAGTAATGTCCTTTCTGAGGTACTGACAGTCAATTTCGTAATAAAAAACAACATCCATTTGTTAACAAGTAGTCAAATTGTGAATTTTTTTATAAAATAAAAAATTATTGTTGGTTGGTAAAGTAGCATAAGAGAAGAATTTTCCCAAGTAATTTCAAATTGATTCCATTGAAGAAACGAAATCTGCCAGTTGTAAATTGACTAAAATTTGTATTTGTTTATCAAATTTATTTAGACAATTAACAACTTTCATCAGGTATTGAAAAATTAAACATATTATTTATTGCCGACAAATTTTTGATCAATTTTGTTAAATGAACGAAGTCTCTATAGCGCGGAAATGGCTTAGATATGCATTTTGTTTATTAAATTTGTTTGAACATATTAACAAATACTTTGGACTCTCAAAAATGGTAACTAAGGATTAGTTTCACATACATCCTGAACAAAAAATTGAAAAATAAAGTCTCAAAGTATTTTTATTCCTATCCTATTAGTATTCGTAATAATGTTCAAGGAAAATTAGTACTTTAGTACCGTCAAACGGGGTAATTTCAGACATGTGGGGTAAATTCGAACATTCCTAAATTGATAGTTCAAATTACTTAAGGTGGGTTTAACTAGAATATGAAATCAGTGCAAGCCTTAATTGGTTCTACATTTTGGTTAAAACCACCTTAAGTAATTTAAATTATTAATTTAGGAATATCCGAATTTACCCCATAGTCCGAAACAACCCCGTTTGACGGTGCTATTACGGTAGTATTAGTAGTATTAGTATTAGTAGTCGACGTAGTAGTACTTTAGTACCAATTTGTCTCATCCCCGGCAGTTTAGTGGAACTTCATTTGGAATTCTAATCGGATCACAATGGGACTTCATATCAAATAAAAAAAACCTCCCTGTTCAGAAACTCTCATCAAAACTATATAATAGAACGTTATAAATTTTCTAATGCTCAACAAAATCAATATTGAATAACTTGAAATAAAAATACAGCGAATAAAATATACATCTAGAAATAGTTAGCAAATTCATGATTATATAGTATTATCGCAAATAAAATGTATCTGAGATATTCGGGTTAGAAAATTAGCCCTTAGAACCATAGGTCTCCTCTAAAGTTTTGAGTAATTTCTCCTTTCTCCTTACGTCCGAAGGATAGGAATAAGTACTGGATAAATACTGAGATTATGGAAACAAAATGAGGTGAAGACTATAATTGAAAAGCATGGGTGCGCGCAATGCTGGCGGTTACTTCGGCAGTTACAGCTGAAATGCTTAGTGGGTCAGGAGTTGTAGTACTTGGGCAATGGCTTGTCCAAGATGATACTATCTTCCCAGATACTACAAACTTATTCGTGTACACTCTACAGTGTACACACAGGTCTCACTCGTGTTTTAGTATGATACACGCGTTTCATGTGTATCTAAATTACAAGTGAAAGCTGTTGGGAGTTGCACTCTGTGCATATATCCGTTCGTTTCGAAACCATTGATACATCGCTGGCAAGAGCAAAAGTTAGAGTTTTTCTAAACGCTTTAAAGTTTGAGCAAAATTATTTCTTTACATTTATCATGATGATGTCATTTTCAGGGGACGGTGTTCCTGGTACCATCGTCGTCAGAGTCGGAAACAATCGCCCGGATCTGGGGACTAACCCTATTTGCAATCGTTACACGGGACCTTTGGAAGGAGGACAACCTCTGTTTTTGCCATGTAATCCTCCCATGCCTGGGGCTTTTGTGTCTGTGCATCTTGAATCTGCTTCACAGAATCCAATTCCTGTCCAACTTTCGCTTTGTGAATCTTTTGTTTATACTGATCAGGTGAGAAAGAATTTAGTATGCAATGCTTAGGCTACTGCATTAAGACCACTCTGATCTAATAAACTTTTTATGATTTTCTTTTCAGGCACTTCCGATAGAAAGGTGTCCACAATTCAGAGATCAGCCACCAGGATCAACAGCAACTTATAATGGAAAATGCTACGTTTTCTACAACCGACAGCCATTACACTTTAGAGATGCTCTTGCTTTTTGTAGATCCAGAGGTGGATCTCTCGTAGATGAAAGTAATCCTGCTCTTCAAGGATTCATATCATGGGAACTTTGGAGGCGTCATAGGTTCGTTGCTTCATTTTTAATCACTATTTTTAGTAAAGAGCGTTCATTAAATTGAAAAAATCGTGAATGGTTTCTAGGAGCGACACCTCAAGTCAGTACTGGATGGGTGCAGTGAGAGACGAGAAAGATAGAACAGTCTGGAGATGGGCTGGAAGTGGGGAGGAAATTTCCGTATCGTTCTGGAGTTTGCCCCAAGGCAGCGAACAAGATTGTGCTCGCTATGACGGAAGTCGTGGGTGGCTTTGGTCAGACACTCCGTGTAACGCAAGACTTAATTTCATCTGCCAACATCGTAAGTAGCATAGTCATATCTTTTCAATTTCAAATTTCAACAATTTGTTCTAGAATTTGTGATTGTAGAACATTACATAAGAAAGATATTCACTAACTATAAACTAAGGATATTTCAATTATGCTATAAAGAGCACAAGGTGTGTTCCCTCTCAACATTCCGCCTCAGTTTGCATAAAGAAGGCACAATCAGAGATAACCCATGATTCCGTTACATTTTACAGCAGCATGCGTGAGAAACGAGTTAACATTTCTCTTAGTTTTATCAATTTTATCAATTTACTCAATCTTGTTTTAAGAACCAAGAGCTTGTGGAAGACCTGAGCAACCAGCAAATTCCACCATGTCAGTTAGAAATCCATCAGCTAAGAGTGTTGTCAATTCCTATGAAGTTGGAACAGCTGTAGAATATACTTGCAACCCTGGAAGCCTTCTGATTGGACCTACGACACGTACTTGTCTTGACACTGGATTTTATAACGAGTTTCCTCCAGTTTGTAAAAGTGAGATTAATAATCTAAAAGTCTTCCTAACATTAGAAGTGTACCTTCGAGCAAATCATCATTTCACTTTTTTGCAGATATTGAATGTGGATATCCTGCTAGTATATTGAATGGAGAGTATTCTTTGATCAACAACACTGTCAGCTATTTGAGTCAAGTCCTCTATACATGTGAAGAGGGTTACGAGATGACCGGTACTTGATCAATTTAGAATAATAATGTTATCAGCTTTTAATTCAAAAATTGTCTTATTAATTATAATTTGTGTAGGTCGTGCACGACTGACTTGTGACATTGATGAAAGATGGAACGGACCACCACCTCACTGCGAACCAGTTCGTTGCGATTCACCACCTGTGGTAGCACACAGCAATATTCAAGTGGATGATGGTACAAGTGAAAAATCTTCAAACTCAGGAACCAATAATCGAAGCGTGATAGTTGGTACCATCGTCTTATACACTTGTGAAAAAGGATATCTACTTACAGGACATCGTCAAATTCTATGCTTACCTACTGGATCTTACGACCATGCTGCACCTTCTTGCAATGGTAACGAAATTATAATCATTTTGATGAGAAATCTAGTTTTCAACCTCGAAACAAGATGGTAACACCAATCAAGAGTCATTGCAACTGTCCTTATTTTTATAGATGATTCACAGAGTACTCCAGCACCAACTAGAGCAACACACAGACCAGTAAGTACCAGAGGTAAACCACCCTTCTTCCCAACCAGATTCAGAACAACAACCACATCAACAACCAGTACTTCAAGTTTTGTGCCATCTCGAAGAGTTCCTTCCACAAATTCAGAGCTTCCAGCAACAGTCAGAGAAACGATACAAAGGAAATCTTCAATTGGTTTGCAAAAACCAGCTTCTTCACCAGGTCTAAACGATGGAAGCAGTGATCATCCTCAAGATAATGAAATTTCTGGAAGTGGAGTAGACAACAGGGAAGCAGCACTCGACTCTGGAGTTCCAGAACCTACTGGTCCATTCAGAGTAAACAATGCTGATCAGCCTACCCATCAAGCTAAATTGCACCTGGGTGCTGTTATAGCTTTGGGTGTTTTTGGAGGATTCGTTTTCCTAGCGGCAGTCATTACGACGATTGTGATCCTCATTCGCAGGTGAGATTTTAAATCAATATTGTAGAAAGTTGTTATTTGAGGAGTCTGTTGTTATAGCGATTGTTTTCGCGATTCTGTAGGCTCTATCCCGTGTTCGGTGCTTTATTTTGTTTGACTAATGACTCTTTTCAACTTCTTTCACTCTTCTGTAACTAAAGAGTTCTGGAATTTAATTCTGTCTTCTAGAATGTGAACCCTGTTGATTGTTATTGATTTTTCTTGAAAGTAGGTTTTAGTGAAATAAAAAACTCCACCCTTGATTTGAAGCTTGAATCTTGTTATTATTGTGCTAACTGTTATTTTTCTCCTGCGTATAATAATTGTCCTATTGATATTGGATTCTAGTTTTGAATTTGTATCAACAGGGAGTCACTGATATTAATCTGTTTAATGAATTTCTCAGTCCTTACTCAAGGCGTTTCTCTTCCTAGTAATTACAGAAGCTTACAGATTTTCTTAGGTAGTAATGACATGCATAAAAATGACACGACATACATACACTTTTCGGTGGACAACAGGATGTTTCACTTTTAATTCCATAGGAACCAAGTATAAATTGTATTAGTAGGACGAAAAGCACTTTTTCGTTCAAAAAGATCTAAAGATTACAGTTATGGTCCGATTGTTCTTTTTTTCCTAATTAAAGTGCATTAACTGAGCTTCACGATTTTTAAATCTTTTTTTATGCATTTATTATATTTTTACTCATTGACGAAGTCTGATCAAAGTAAAATTATTCACAAAATAATTTTTTACGCTTCAGCAATGGCTTATCTATGTTATAACTCATTTTAAATCAATGCACAGGGACTAAAAAACATAAAAAATTTGTTTATTCACTCAGTTAATTTGCTATAAAAAATGCAATGAACAAATAGGCAAATATCGTAATGTACGATGAAGAAGTTTTCTTTTTACTCAAACTGCTTTCAATTAATATAACATTAAATTTTAATGCCGAAACTCTAAAAAATGAGCAACAATAATTGTTAGAAATAATTTTAGTTAAACAATATTTAAATGTTAATTTTTTTTAGATTTGGTTCAGATTTATTATAGATGTTTTAAAAAATATTAATTTAATTATACATATTTATACAAATATAACCGTTATGATTTTTATAAACAATTTTCATTTTAAAAAAACGAAATTTATGAATTTTTTGTGATACAACAAGCTTTTTTCTCTTTTGTAGTACTTTAAACGCGATAAATTGTTGGGCCTTATTATTAGTTAATTGATAATTTTCAACATTATTATCGTTTAATAAAAAATGTTGGCGAAATTATAATTGATGTAAAAAACATTGTTTCTAGCACAAATTCCTAAACTTTGCATTTAATTATTTCGTCTGTTCATACCCAACAATCATAATTGTTATACTTTAACAAATATAATTGAACTTTTTTAAGAACATCTGGATCAGTTCAGGAGATTAAGGGAAACCCGAATTTGAAACAACCTCAACTCTAAATATTTTGTGACAAAAATTGTTTATAACAATGATTAACTTTAGTTTTGGTGCAAAAAAATAATTTTTTTCTTCGCGAAAATGCCAAAATTTTACATTATTTTTTTGAATTGTTTCTAAAAATCTTCATTTTTATATTTTATTAAATGGAGTTAAACATTTTTTTTGAATATCGGTATCATACAAAAGTCGTTTATAACAATGATGTGTTGCTTTTTTTACAGATTTTTATGTGTAAAATTTACTTTTATAATAATTTAAAGCAGTTTTAACGAAAAGACCAATTTCTTCACTGTAAGTTCCGATATTTGCTTATTTTTTATTGCACTTTTTCATAGCGATTAGGATGAACATATTTGAGGGTACTGAACCGAAAATTTTGAAAAAAATAAATTTTGCTTTTTAAGGCCGTGCTTCACAGAGTAAAAGAATTTCTCGATTGATTTCTGAAAATGGTGAAAATGGTTAATTGTACAAAAAAGTCTTATCTTAGTTCAGAAATACTAAAACGGATTTTGCAAAAAATGTTTTCCATAAATAATGTATTTAAAAAAAAACTTAATCAAACGATTAACGACAAACTTTTCGAAAAAGCACTCTGGATATTAGGGTGGTAAAAATTTTATTTTTGTTTGTTACCTCACCCCCATATTTTCTTTCTTTTCGTGTGAAAATAATTGGCAATTTTTTATAAATTAAAAAAAATGTTCATCCCCTGGTCCAAGACATTTAACCAATTCGAAATTTCGAATTCGAAACCCAAATTTTAAAATTTTAAATGGCAAATCAAAAATGGCAGACCGAAAATTCAAAAAGTGTTTCGATTTGCATAAAACTTGATCCAAACTGAATCCAAAATGGCGGATCGAAAGCGCAAAAAGTGATTTGATTCACATGAAACTTGCAAATCGGGGATTTTCGAAACTGAAGTCCAAATATAAAAAAATCACAATGTCGAATCCAAAATGGTGGACGGAAGAATTTCCTATTATTAATACACTTTGATACCGAGTTTGGAGCCAATTAGTCATTTTTTTGTTTGATTCTACCATATTGGACTTGCCATTTTGAATTTTTGTATTTTGACTTCGGATTCATAATCAGCGATCCAAAAAAAAACCCTAAATACCGAGTTCAGAGCAAGTCAGTCCATTTCTTGAGATTCATTCCGCCATATTGGATCTGCCTTGACGGAGTTTGAAAATTTTCGAATTTTGACCCTCAGATTCGTAATCAGCGACACAAAAAAGTCCTAAATATCAGGTATTGTTATATCATATGAGCGAAAAAAATTACTTTACATTGAATTTTATATAAATTGATCATTTTTAGCTTTCGGAACCGTCATATTTAGTCCACCCTTGAAAAATTTTGAAATTTTGACTTCAGATTCAGAATCAGCGATTCAAGTGCTAATTATTATTTGTTTATAAAAATAACAAATGGCTTACGTAAAAGCAATAAGTATGACAGTAAAATGACGGTAGGCATCACTGAAAATAATTTAATTTTAATTTTATTCAGAATACTACACTTAAAAGTGAAAAACTTACCGTCTATAGAGGGTTAAAAAATTTATAATGTGCTTCTTTTATATAACTTGAATATTGTTGGCCTTGAGTCGTCAAAAATGACCAGTTGAAAGTTCAAATGTATGCCATTGATAGAATTCTACCCTTCAGCTTTTTTCAAACCATCCCTTAGAACGATATTTTGCTTCTTTCACAGTTTTCCACATATTTTCTCTATAAATATATATAATATTAATGGTGGTGAATGAAATACTTCAGACCAAAAAATGTCATTCACCACCATTAATATTATATATATTTATAAATTTATATCACTTAGACAAACAACATCGCTTAAACATATTTTCTAATCTAACATATTTTCTCATAAGAAAAGTCCGAGGATGACTTCAGAAATATTCTTTAAATATTTCAGAGTTGATTTTTTTTTATAATCTAAGGACAATTTGCGTACCGGTTTTGGGCCTTTAAGCCACCCTCAATAAAAAAATGGTAAAATACCGTCTTTTTGCGAAAAGTGTGTAACTGTTTCTAGGGTTCTACCCTTAGAAGGCAATAAATACCCTATGTAAAAAATAACGGGCTATATTCTGTTTTTTGTTAGATACAACTCTTAAAATAGTTAGGTTTTTATATAAATCTGTATCATAACTTATACTTAGAAAACGCTTTATTTCATAGAATCATCTCGGAAAATTAAAAAAGCATGGAAATATGTGTTTCTTATGTGTAAAAGTGAAATCAAGAAGATTATTTTTTAAATCTAGGATGTCTTATAGATTTATTTAAAAACCTACGTATTTTCAGAGTGGCGTCTTAAAATAAAATAGATACAGAATAGAACTTTCCATCCCTTAAAGAGAGTTGTTTTCGCCTTCTAAGGATAGTTCTCTAGTTTGTCTTAGTTTTGATTAGTTTATATTAGGCGATGTTACTTTTCTCAGTTTATGACATCTTTGTAGAACTATTACTCACTTTAAATAATTAAAGAAACTATGAAGTATTAATGTAATATTTTTGAAGTCATTCTAGGATTTTTCATATGAGAAAATATGTGAAGAACTGTGAAATAAGCAAGATATCATTCGAAGAGGTAGTTTAAAAAGTTTGAGGGTAGTTTTTTATTAATGGCACATATTTTGTCTTCTACAAGGTAATTTTTAATCATTTAAGTCTAAAAATATCTGAGGTACGAGATCTGTCCGGAAAGTATCCGACCTTGTGCTCTAACTTTGTACCTAGTTGTGCTATTCTCAAAAACAGGTATTTACCATTTAGGGGGGGGGGGGGGGTCTATGCGAGGCCTCCTACTAAGTGACACGGACTTGCGAATCTCTAGTTGACTAGTGTACGCAGTTGCGTAAACATCTAACGATGTACACGTCGCATTTTAGGATGCCGGAACTCACCGAACAATGAGTGTGCATTAAATAAAATGTCTATGAATGCCTATGAGCGATATCAAATTAAAGAGTGGCTTAGGTGATTCAAAAGTGGTCGTACTTACTAAAACACCTCAAAATGTGGAACGAATTCAAGTGTTAATTAATGGAAATCATCATTTAACTGTGAGAGAGTGATAGAGGAAAACCTCAGGATTCCAAAAACTATTGTTTCGGAAATTTTGAGCCAAGATTTGAGGATGAGCTGCGTGGCCACAAAATTCATTCCACGGCTGCTGGCGAGAGATTAAAATAATTATCGAGTGGAAGTCGCCCAAGACAATTTGGAATCGATACTGGGGATGAGTCATGGGTTTATGGCTAGAACCCTGAGACAAAGGCCCAATCTTCGAAGTGTTCGAAGTGGAAGAGACCAGGATTCCCGAGAGCAAAGAAAGAATATTTTCCAAAAGGTTATAGACAATAAAGAAAGAGTATTAGCACGAAGTTCTCAAGCGATTACATGACGCAGTAAGAAGGAAACGGCCCGATTTGTGGAAAAGTGGCGACTAGGTCCTTCACCACAGCAACGCACCTGCCCATTCATCGCAGCTTATTCAGAAATTTCTGGTGAATTACGGCCTTACAAAACTTCGGCATTGACCAGAATGAACTCTTACTCTTGGTACATCATAAGGTCGGATACTTTCCGGACAGACCTCGTATATGAAAGAAGCACATTATAAATTTTTAATCCTGTATAGAGGGTGGTTTTTTTCACTTTTAAGGGTAGTGCTCTGAGTAATATTAGGGGGAAATTATTTTCATTGATGCTTACCATCATTTTATTATATTTTTTGGGCCATCTTATTCGATAAGGCAGCTTTTGTCGAAATTTTAAGCCAAAGTTACCCTCTAGACCTCTCAATGCGTACAGAAGTGTTAGTGGCTGTTGGATTGTTAATTAAAAAGAAAAAGAAAGAACAGCAATTTGGACCAAAACTTTTGACATGAAAATCGTGAATATTGTTCTCCGCGAAGCATTACACAAAAGTGAATCACCCTAGTGGACAATTATCATTCAATCGGCTTAATGACGTCGACTATATTTATTATTATTAATTAATCAAGATGAGAAACAATTGAGACTAATTAACTGAAATTGAACGTTTCGTTTTCGTTGTGACGATTAGTGGTGGCGGCAGCGTCGGAGGAAGGCGCCGCAGGGGGCTCGGTGGGGTTGGTGCGTTGGGTGGCGGCGGGGGTGGTGGCCTTGGGAGGGGTGATACGGGGATGCCATCGAGGTGGTATACCCTTCTTGCCCTACCCTTCCCCGACCAGCACCTGGGGCGCCGCGACCTCTCGGCTCGCCGCGACAACGATCATCCTTACTCCTTTAATCTCTCGGCGGCCCACCGCGCTGGCTACTTTTCAAATCCCTCCATATAATATCAACAAAATATCAAAATTATTTTTCGCCCCACCCCGCCCCAGCCCCGCCAACCCCTCCTCGTTAAGCGACCGAATCACCGCAACATCATCTACCTCCACGAACTACCACGCGTCACCTTCATTGGCGATACTAGTCAAGGTAAACGAGCATTGAGTCGAAGATGATATATACCTACCTACTATACCGAGCACTTTTTAGATTAGAGGATAGAAAAAAAATCCACTCAGAAAAATAACATCCTCAAAAAAAATTATTTCTTTTTTTCTAGGATAACAAAAATTCTGAATGAAATTCAAAGAAAAAGAAAAAAATCTACTTTTGTGTCAACTCAGCCGCGACTGCGCTGGGACTCGAACCCAGGTCTCTCAATATTGCCGGTTGATTGATCTTACCACCGGCATGCACTGCCGATGCTCAGTTGTCCAAATCAGGAATTTACTGTTTGAAATAATTTGTAACCGTTTTCGATGTTTTTCTCAGAAATTCTCGGCATTAAGGTATTTTTTTCAGTCAAAAATCAGTTCTTTGGAAAAAACAGTTTTTTTCATTTTAAGAATTGAAATGATATTATCAACCTTGTCTTATGAAAGAAAAAACATGATTTTTTCTGAAAAATATTTTAAGCTTATGAAAAATAATTATTTTAACAATAGTTTTCGTAATTGAATTTTTTCTTAGTGTCACTTCTTGACAATTTCTTAAAAATGGTTGAATTTTAATAAAACGTGGCTTATTTTTTCTTAGAAAACGTTTCCTACAATTTTATTGTTTGTACTTTGGAAAATAAGTCAATACATATCAAATATAGTTATTTGTTCACAAAATTGTTTCTTAAAAAGAATGTTTTAACGCTTCCAGTCGTAGAAAAATTTGCTTTCAAAATTGAAAACAGTGCAGTTGTAGAGAATGTTTTCTTCGAAAAAGTAAACCATCATTCATCAAAATTAAACCATTTTTTAAAAATTGGTAAAAAGTGATAGTGAGAAAAAGTTCAATTGCAAAAAACATTGTTAAACTAAATTTTTTTTCAGTTTTTTTTCTTCATTAAAAATAATGTTTTCTATTTTTTTCAGTGATCTTATTTTAGGCAAGACAAATGAACAAAAAGGTCTATGAACTTTTTTGTTGTATTTTTTTATAAATAAATAGTCTGGAATAATGCGACTTTTTTGAGAATATGATTTTTTATCGCCGATAAAAGACTTGAATGAAGTTGCTGTACATCAGAATCAATGCAGGTACTCTTAAGGAACATAAATAATTAGTTCAGGATTGATGCTAATTGTTATAAAAAAATCATATAGACAAATACATCGATGTCAAGCTTAACGGCAATTATAAGTATAAGCAACTTCCAAAATTAGTCATTTTCACATCAAACAAAATTATTTGTTCTAATAAACAATATTTCAGAAAACGTATTAAATCAATATTCCACTGTAACTATTTTTCACGGAAATAAGCTTAATCCTTATGAAACTTGGTACAATAATGAAGTCGCGGAGGTCGCTGATTCGAAATTTAATGTCAAAATTTAGAAATTCAAAATATCAGATCCAATATGGTGGTCACAATTTCAAAATTTTATTCTTGCGTCTTTTCATGAAAGTTGACATATTTTCTTTATTTGAAATTACTATTCAGAAGTATAAAACATGATATAGTAGAGTGAGTTATTTTTTCTACGTGAAATTGACTAGTTTTTAAATTTTTTATAATTTATGTTATTGAGAATATAAAGGATTTGAACATTTATAATGTTCTGTGATGATATATCACTTTAGAACATATTTTTTATTTGTTTTTATGGGAAAAACAATGTTTTGTAGAAAATATGATTTTTTTCTATGTGAAAGTGACTAATTTTGAAATTAACTTATGCTTTTAATCATTACCAGAAGAAATATTTCATATTTGTAAATTTGTGTGATTATTAATCAATTTAAAACATATTTGATATTGGTTTATGGAAAAAATCTATATATACTTACGGAAAATGTGCGAAAATTCACTGTTTTTTTATTAAAATGTTTATAAAAATAGCAATTGTTATATTTGGTAATTATTTATTACAAGTATTATTCCTACAAAGTCAACAGCAGTGCTGTTCTGCCCATGCCGTTGAGCTCCTCATCCAAGTATTTGTTTATAACAATTAGCATCAATCCTAAACTAATTATTTATGTTCCTCAAGTATACTTCCATTGATTCTGATGCACAAAAACTGTATTGAAGTCTTTTCCACGGGGATAAAAAATAATATTCTCAAAAAGACTTATCTTCGGACTATTTGCTTATAGAAAAATATAACAGAAGAATAAAAAATTTGTTCACGTTTTTGTTTATTTAATGCTGAGCATTTCTAGATAAAAAAATTCAAAATCGGTTAAGAATTGGAAGCTTTATCTGCTTTTAAACAGTAAATTGCTGATTTGGGCCACTGTGCGACGGATAGTATCGGACTACTACCCGGTTGACCTATTAAAAATTAGTCTTGACTATGAAAGGTAATTTTGAATTTTTTAAAGTTTAAGGGCTCAACTGAGAGGTAAAATTCTAAAGATCACTTTTGTAAAATATCAAATTAATAAATTTATTTTCCCACCTCCTGCCAAGAGTTCAATTTGAAGTAAAAAATTCCTTAGAAATCGGAATTTTATTTCGGTCTTTCTCACGTGATAATTCAATACCCTTGAGGCCAAATTACTTCAACTAGGACTCATTTAGCGCAGAATTTAATAGGCTTTGCAACGGTTATTCATAAATATTTTTATCATTATGCTGTATGGCACTCTCATCCTTCAAAGTCAGGACTAATTTTTCGTAGATCACCTGTCCTATCCGTCAGTAGTGTAGGTCAGTGGAAAGAGCTATGAATCAGAAATTATTTTTGGCATATTTTTTTTCTCTGTGACTCAATTTCTTAGCGATTTTTTTTTGCATTTCATCTTCAATCTAAAGGAAATTTTAGTCTGAAACTGAATCGAAACTTTGAAATGTGTTGAAAACTGGTTAGGTGTCAACTGTTTATGGGTTTTTAAAAGTTTTAATCAAATTATGGGATAAAAAATGCAAAAATTATTTTTCTTTTGCTTCAAAGAAAATATTTTTTGAAGTATTTAAGCAATGAAGAATTTACCTAATTTAGAAAGAGAGATAATTTCTCTTGCCCTAAGAGGATATTTTTATGAGTGGCCCACTGGGTGCTTTGCACAACAGCTTGCGTCTCTTTGTCCTCGCGAACATCAAATCTCTTCTATTATTTCCTTCTAATTCTACTCACAATTCTAATTTTTTAATTCTTACTACTGTTCCTCTCTGCTTTATCTGCTCTGATTTTCTCCAACCTGCTTTTTGTCATCTTCACATGCTAAGCTGGTTTTGGGAGATGGTACACTACTTTTCCTGGTGAACCCCTAATTGAGAGAAAAATTATTTTCTGATAGTGAAAACAAATTTAGTAAGCGTTTTGATTACTTTACTTTTTGGATGTATGACCAACATTGATATTTTAATTCTCTTATACTGTTATTATATGAGATATGTTTAGCAATTTCAGTTTTACAGTTTTTCCCTTTGGAAAAATATTGTATAAAGAATAGAAAAATGCATTTGTTTCACAAAAAGACATACTGTCAAACGGGGTAATTTCGAACATGTGGGGTAAATTCGGACATTCCTAAATTGATAGTTTAAATTACTATGGTGGTTTTAACCAGAATATGGAATCAGTTTAAGCCTCAACTGATTCCAGATTTTGGTTCAAACCACCTTCGTAATTTAAACTATCAATTTAAGATTGTCTGAATGTATCCCACATGTCCGATATTACCCCGTTTGACGGTACTCTTCTAAAAATTTCAAAATTCATCTCTTTTTTAAAAGGTGAAGTTGTTTGTATTTTGCTGATTCTTTTCACTTTCAATTGTCTCAACAAATTTCCCAGTTCAATTACAATTTTTGAAGATAAATTTATTAATCTTAGATCTCATATAAATATTTCAATAGATGAAAAGTGAAATGAATGAAAATATTAGTCATAAGTGATTAATCTCAATGATATTTCTCATATCAGAAGGTAATTTATAAATGAGGTAATGACATTTTTTTTCTATTTTCAGTCTTTGAAGATATTCAGTCTCTCAATATTCTTGAGATATAAATTGAATTTGTTCGTTTTTTGAAAAATTAAAAATGAAGGGAAGAAAGAAAGATCTAATCTGTTTTTTCAAAGTGAAAAATTAGCCTTAATGTATAGAATTCCTGAAAACAAAACAAGAATTCAACGATCAAATTTGGACAAACACAACAAAATGCTCCTATTACAATTCCTAAAAACAAAAAAATTTGTTTCTTTGCACAAAAATAAAAAAAGAGGAAAGAAAAATGAAAAGTTGTCAAAAATTTGAGTTGTCAGGTATCGAAGTGATAGCGTCGTTATTTCGTCGCTGTTCCTACCTGCTCTAATTTTTCTTGCCTTGATAAGGGTGCTGTGTGAGCACCGAAACGTTGGTAAATATTTTGCATGCTTTCATATTGTGATTTGATAATAATAAAAATAAAAAGGACGAAAGAAATAAAAAAGAGAAGGAAGGGGATGTGGTTGGTTGCCTTCTCATTTTTCTTTCCTCTTTTTTATTTTTTGCAAAGAAACAAATTTTTTTGTTTTTAGGAATTGCAATAGGAGCATTTTGTTGTGTTTGTCCAAATTTGATCGTTGAATTCTTGTTTTGTTTTCAGGAATTCTATACATTAACTTGATTATTGGATGTTAAATGGGATTTTGAATTTGATTTTAATCTAATTTAAAATTCTTAAATTTCAAAATTAGCCTTGACAAATATTTAAATTTGATATTTCTGAATAGACTGTTACTCGCAGAAAATGATTTTCAAGCAAAATTTTATAGAAAATGTTCTATTTTACCTTATCTCTTTCAAATTCAAATAAAGTTTGATGACAAAAAATTTGCAGAGATAAAATAATAAAGATAAATGACATATTCTGAACTAAGATATAACACATGTGAATTTGTTCATATTTCAAAACATTATATATTTTACAATAATAGTAACAGTCATTATAAAATAAAATATACTAGTTAACACACTGAAAAATTAGGTTTTATATTACTCAAAAGAAAAAAGATGATTCATTTAAAGAATTGTATCAAATGAAAGATCATTTATTTATCTAAATAAGAATTTATTTTTCATCTGGATGGATACTAGTTTTATACACGTGCATAATTTAGGACCATAAAATAACATTTTTAGGACATAAGGTTATTATAATACATTTTAATATTACTAAAAGATTAAAAGATTCTAGGATAATTCATAAAGATGTCTTTCTTTGTATGCATTAATTTCGTTAAAAAATACGACTCATTGTTCTGATTTTTTTAGAAAAAGTTATAAGATCACTTTCTTTAATCTTATATAAATTTGAGTTATATTTTTGTGATTGAATAGGGGAACAAATCTCAATAACTGGTTGAAGTTTTTGGTTTCTCCCATTTTTTATCTTCTTAGTTTGAAAAAATGTTTTAAAAAAATAAAGAAAAAAAAATTATCATTTAAAAAATGCCAGGAGCCTAATATTTCAGTTTCTTCTTTCATTTATTTCAATTTTTGCTTTTTAATATTGGAACTCTCCGTCAAAATACAATTTTATTAAATAATCGAAGTTTGAAAACTAACATTTTCCTTCACAAAAAAGCAAAGTCCTATAAACGAAAGTATGGTTTAGAAATCAGATAATAATTCATCAGCTTTTGCTTCCAAGATAAAAAAGAAGCTTTAAACTTTGAAATTTAGAAATTAAAATTTGCCTTATTAAATAAGGAGTAAGCAAACAAAACTGGATACATCGATTGTGATAAAAATAAGACAAAGCAGAGGAAAAAATTTGGATTTAGCTAATTTTCTTCTTAAATATTTAAGAATATTTGGTTCCTTCAATAAAATTTCCATTCATTCGAATTATTGAAAAACAACTTTTTTAAATTGTTCCCTTTTTTATTAGGGTTACATCATTAAAAAAATTTTTTTATAATAATACTCGTAAATTATTGAGTGAAAGTGCTACTTCAAGATTAAAAATACTTGGAGACTTTATTTTTTAATGTTTTGTTCGAAATATACTTGAAAACAATTTTTTTGCTTTTTTATTATTTTATTATGCTTAGTTACTATTTTTGAAAAATCAAAAGTAATTGTTAATATTATAAACAAATGCTTATCTGAGCCATTTCATTCTCTAAACATCAACCAAAATTTGTCGTAAATAATTAATATGTACGATTTGTTACTACCTCACACAATTAATTAATTGTTTAAATAAATTTTATAAACAAATATATTTCACAACTTGACTACTTGTAAACAAATGGATGATGTTCTTTGTTATGAAATCGTCTGCCAGTGACTCCGAAAGGACCTTATTTATTAAGAGACTTTGTCGGGGACAATATTGGTTATATATTTAAATAAATTATATTAAAAAATACAGACTTTCGTCAATTTGTAACCAACAGGTTTCGTTTTTTCAACCAAATGAACTCTAAATAACTTGGAGTAAATAATCCTTCTCTTATGATACTTTATTAAATAAAAATAATTTTTCATTTCGTAAACAATTTTATAAAGAAATTTAGAGTTTGACTACTTTAAAACAAATGAATATATCATACATTTTATAAACAAATACAAATTTTCGTTAATTTTCAACCGACAGATTTTGTTCTTTCAACGGAATCAATTTTAAAATACTTGGGAATATTTTATTATTATTTATTTTATAAACAGCTTTATAAACAAATTCACAACCTGACTACTTTTCAATAAATGTATGTCGTTTTTTTACGGAGTCGACTGCTATATACATTTCTTATTTTATTTTATTAATGAGCTACAATTATTTTTTTATGAACAATTTGACTAACAAAATTCGCGAATTCATAATTTTTGAAGAGTGAACAAGCATTTCTTTAAACAATTTAAATATTATTGCGTATTATGGATTTAGCTACAATGCTTGTGCTTCTCGATGTAGCAGCCTTTCAATTTTTACTCTGTATACCATTAAGCCATTTCCCTTTCGGGGTAGGCGTGACACTACCCGATTCGGGTAGTGTTTCTAGGTTGATAACTTGTAGTAAATAACTGTGATTATGCATTTTTTAATTAATTTAAATAAATAACAAATGTTGTCACCTGACAAAGTCTCCTAATAAATCAGGTACTTTCTGAGGTATTGGCAGTCGATTTCGTAAAAAAGCGACATCCGTTTGTTGAGAAGTAGTCAAGATGTGAATTTTCTTCATTTGTTTATAAAATTGTTTATAACATAGACAGTTATTGTTGGTTGATAAAATATCATATGCGAAGGATTTTTTCAAGTAAAAGTAAAAGTAAACGTTAACAATTGACGCAAATCTGTATTTGTTTATCAAGTTTATTTTAAAAATTAACCATTTTCAGTATTTTATATTTTTAGTATTGAAGAATCGTACATATTTTGTATTACCGACATATTTTTCATCAATTTTGTTAAAAGAACAAAGTATTTAGGTAGTTTAATGGCTATGATATGCATTTTTTGATTAAATTTGTTGGGATGGGGTCAACTTTGCACGTAGCAACTTTGCACGTGCCCAACTGTGCACGTCGATGGCCAGACGGACAACTGTGCACGTCGTTGGTCAGATGGACAACTGTGCACGTGACAACTGTGCACGTGCACAGATGGTACTTGGACAACTGTGCACGCCGAAATTTCGACGTGCACAGATGGGCTCCTGTGGGCTTGGACGTGCACAGATGTCACTTTCCTAACTGTGCACGTGCACAGATGTCACTTGTCCAACTGTACACGTGCACAGTTGTCACTTGCCCAACTGTGCACGTGCACAGTTGTCACTTGCCCAACTGTGCACGTGCACAGATGTCCCTTGCCCAACTGTGCACGTGCACAGATGGAACTTGCCTATCTGTGCACGTGCACAGATGTCACTTGCCCAACTGTGCACGTTTATGTTCGTACATGAGGGTTGATACGAGGGTGGTCTTTTATATCTACGTATAATTATACGCCCTCACCTACGACTCGTTACAAAAACATTGCGCTCGTTTCAAAAAGGCTGTCAGTCCGCATTAGTCACGAAATGTACTATCTAATACTTTTATCTTATTAAGCTTCTTTGAGTCTCCCAGTGGGTCTAACTACTAACTACCGTGCCTACTCGGTAGGTCTTTATTTTTTTCAAGTTACTTATCTGTCTTTGATTTCACAAAATCGTTTATTCATTTGATGTATTTTCTTATGATGTAACAAAAAGTGAAGTTGAAAATAAATTTTCAATAACTTTTATCAAAGTTTTACTGTTGTTTATGTGATGATGTACGGGGCTCATATCATGAGCACTCTGCTTCCTCGTCGAATAGATAATTTGCTTCATTAAAGAAGAAGGATTGATTATTTTAATAAAATTGTAAATCTCAATTTTTCCAATATTATAACTGGTTAAAATTTTCTTAATCCTCAATCAAATATATTAATATTATAGAACAATGGAAAATTTTCGAGTCAAGGAATACTCTATTTGCATGCATTAACTGTGAATTATGATAATGAGAAAAAGTTTGAACTATAAAAAACAATTTTTAAAGTAGTAAAAACGTGCTAAGAAATGCAATTAACATGCTTCAGAACATTGTATCAGACATTTATCAACTGACGAAAGTTAAATTAAATGAATTAAATTTTTTTCGAAAATGTAACTATTACAAAGCTTTCTCTATGAGGAAGCAAAATAAATTTAAAGGAAGATTTTCTTATATTTATAATAATTTTGAAGGAATGTTTTCTTAAAAATAGCCTTTAAAATATTTTGAAACAAACTTTAGAAAAGTTAGTACGCTCCATTCCACCGGGATTGAATAATTTTAATTATTAAAAATTTATTATGCGTAGATATAAAGGATCACCCTCCTATAAACCCTTACGTAAGGACATAAACGTGCACAGTTGGGCAAGTGACATCTGTGCACGTGCACAGTTAGGCAAGTGACATCTGTGCACGTCCAAGACCACAGAAGGGACAACTGTAGACGTGCACAGTTGTCCAAGTACCATCTGTGCACGTGCACAGTTGTCCAAGTGACAACTGTGCACGCCGAAATTTCGACGTGCACAGATGGGCTCTTGTGGTCTTGGACGTGCACAGATGGACGTGCACAGTTGTCCGTCCGACCATCGACGTGCACAGTTGGGCACGTGCAAAGTTGCTACGTGCAAAGTTGTCCGTCACCCAAATTTGTTTATAACATTAATGCGTATATCGCGAATGAGAAATTGAAAAATAAAGTCTCCGAGTATTTTAAATCTTGAAGTAGCACCATTCACTCATTAATTTTTTAATGTTAATATAAAAAAAATTTAAGTTATAACCTGCTGGATATTATTTTTAAGGTGTGTCTTTACTGTTTTAATGATTTTTTACATAAATATATGTATATTTGTAAAGAAACTGTGGTCGTTTATCAAAAAAAATCAACGCTTTTGTTAAATGAACATTAATTTTTAAAAATTCAATAGCGGCTCTCTGAAATCTGTTTGAAATTTAGTTAAACTAATGTAGACTAATTTGTCCCGAAAAACTTGTTTTGCACAAACAGGGTGGGGCAAAAAAGTTTTCTTAAGTGACCCCATATAAAAAACAAATGTTCTCCGATCGAAAAAATTGTTTTCGAAAGGGAGAGGGTGATATTTTTGGGTTTTTTTTTGGATGTACCATCAAATTCAGCGACTTTTAAATCTTTGAATATCAATAAAAAGAAATTTGTCTTCTGCAGTTTTAATAGGATTTTCACGCCCTTTTCATTGATCATAGGCATTTTTTAAAAATAAATATTTGACCTCCAAAAATGAAGGTCAAAATGAAATCTCACTTTTTTTCGAATTTGGATTTTTGTCTTTTTAGGCTTAAAAGAAAGCTGATCTTTCTTTCTTTCAGGACCTTAAGAATAAAAAGTGAGCTGACATTTATTTACTTATAAAAAATAAGCGTCAAATAATTTTTTTGGATATCATCTCACTCTTTTGATATTAGTCAAAAAATTTGCCGTCTTCAGTTTCAGTAGGATTTTTCACGTTCTCTTCACGCATTTTTTCTAAAAATAAATATTGAACCTTCAAAAATGAATGTCAAAAATAAATTTCCCTTTTTTAATTTCAGCTATTTTTTTGGTTTCAGTTGAGGCTTAAGAGAAAGCTCAAATATTCATTTTTCCAAAAAATGCTTATGTTCAGTAAAAAGGGGCTATATCTTTAAAAAAAAAAATATTTTTTCATTCAAAAATTCATCTGTATTGGTAGAAATTGCATCTTTCTTGGATAAAAATGCAACTGTTCGGTTGAAAATTCAACAATTTTGTTAAAAACTCATCCTTTTTGGTTGAAAATTCAACTGTTTTGTTGAAAATTCAACTATTTCGTAGAAAATTTACTTTTCGTTTAAAATTCATATTTGGGTGTTGAAAAGTCAACTGAAATCTTTTTCAGTTGAAAATTCCACTATTTTTTTGAAAATTTGCCTTTTTTTCAATTTTCTTTGCTTGAGGATTCAAATATTTTGTTTAAAAATGTTGGTTGCACCACTTTGTTAAGAAATCATTTTTTTGTGGAAGATTCATGTTTTTAGTTGAAAATTCATCTCTTTGGTTGCAAGTTTAACTATTTTGTGGAAAACTGATCTTTTTTAATTGAAAATTGAACTGCGCGGGTAAAAGTTGAACTTCTTTTTTGAAAATTGTTTTTTGGATTGAAGGTTTATCTCTTTGCTTGAAAATTTAACTATTTTGTTGAAAATTTATTTTTTTCTGAAAATTCATATTTTCTTTATCTGTTGAAAATTCGCCTTTTTGGTTTTAAAATTCATTTTTTTAATGAAATTTCTTTACATTCATCTTTTAAGGTTGATAATTTAAATATTTTGTTGAAAATTCAAGTATTTTGTTAAAAAGTAATCTTTTATGGTAGAAAAGTATTTTTGTTGTTGTTTAAAACAAGTAAATAAATTTGAAAATTTTAAATTTGTATCTGAAATATTGTTTTATTCCATTTATAAAAGATGTTATGTTATGTTAAATGCTATGTTAAATATATTACAAGATCAAAATGCTGGTATTTGAATGCTAATGGTCAGGGAAAACAAAAAATTGGTGAAGGAAAATAAAAAATTGACCAAGGAAAAATTAGGGAATGTTGAAAATGAAGTTTTCACCCTGCAAAGCATGTATTATCTTAAATACAAAAAATTTCCATAAAATTTCCATTAGTTACATGTCCCATATCTAATTATTTCTGAACACCATAAATTACGTACTGAAAGAGGGTGGGGGGGGGGGAGAAATATTTTTTTACGGTTCGTTGCAGGGTGGGGGGTCTTGGAGAGGGCCTATAATCCGTTACGTAATTTAAGTACGGCCCCTAATCCATGGAATCTTTTGCAATCCCATGCAATCTTGCAATCTAGTGTACACCAAAAATCCGAGTAATTAACCCCTCGGACTAATCGGAAAAATTTGGTTTTTTTGGGTGGTATCACTTCAGACATGTCCCTTATCAAGTTTTGTTCGCTTACTTCCCAAATGTGCTTTAAAACTTGAATTTTTTAATAAGAAATGCCAATAATTTTTTTTTTCATTTAGGAATCGCGGCAGAGGCGGTAAACACTACCGGCATCGAGCTTCACCCGATTGCAACACCGTGGCCAGCTTCGATAGCAGTTCTTCTGAAAGTCGTGGTGGTCTGAACAGATATTATCGCCAGGCTTGGGAGAATCTCCACGAAACCGCTGGTCACAAAGCCAACCACGCTCCTCTTCGTCGCAAGGAAACCCTGGATGAACCAGGATATCGAGAAAATTTTCGTGGAAGTAATACCGAACGTGACGGTTCCGAACTCGTCGTCAGTGACGTAGCTGCTTATCCATCAGGCAAACAAGCCAGCATGTCTGACAAAAAACGTCATCATCATCACCACCATCATCATCATGGCACGCCCGAATGGAGACAATCGCAGTCTCACCATAGATACTAAGTGAATTTTATTTTACCCCCAGTGAACAAATTCTCACTCTTGAAACATTCTTCCAAATCCCAGGGAAATATTTGCTCTAGGAAGCTCAACTTTTCTATGAGTAAAGTAAAATCGAATTCGCGAGAGAAAATGAACTTTATCGAGGATTTGCAAGAATGTTTTAAAAGCTAGGCAACATCCAGAGACACTTTTTCACTCTTCGAACTCAATGGTTCGAATGAGTCGATCGACCAATGTAATTTTAACCCTATTGAATATTCCGACGTCGTAAATTTCGTCGGAAACGATGCAGGATCTGACGTGGTTTCAAACGTAATTTCAGATGTAGATTATGAATTTATGACTTGAACCAAAAATTTTGTACAAATAGTTATTTTTTTATTTTAAAAAGGACCTAGTTTCACAAAAAAGTTCCTATTGGCTTATTACTTTATTGCAATATTTAAATATAAGATTTTCTCAAGTTCTGTTCATCAAAAGTGAAATTTCCACAAAGGAGTTAATTGTGAACCAAGTAGTTGCATTTTTGACCAAGAGGAAATTTCAAACCAAGAAGATTTGTTTTTCACCAAAAAAGACGAATTTTCAACTAAAAAAGATCAATTTTAAACAAAAAATGGGAAAGGTACATTTTCAGTTATAAAAAGTAATTTTTAACAACAAAAAACGAATTTTCAACAAAATAGTTACATTTGCAACCAAAGAGATGAATCCTCAAAAAAAAAAAATTTAACAAAGTGGTTCAACTCTTACCTAAGTAGTTTAATTTTCCATTTGAAAACGTCAATATTCAATCAAAAATGGAATAGTTACATTTTTAGTTGAAAACATTAATTTTCAAAAAATAAAAATATGTTCTGTAACAAAATAGATCAACTTTCAACCAACGAGAAGAATTTTTAACTAAAATGGTGAATCTTTAACTGAAATACTCACATTTTCAGTTAAAGAAATTAATTTTCAAGAACAAAAACGAATTTTCAAGCAAAAAAATTTACCTGTTTTTGATAGAAAACTGAAATTTTTTGGTTGAACTGCTTTGTTGAAAATACATTTTTTTGTTTAAAGATTCATGATTTTAGTAGAAAAATCATCTTTTTGGTTGAAAATTTAAACATTTTGTTAAAAATTTGTTTTTTTTTTTGGGTGTTGAATTCAACTGTTTTTTGTTTAAATATAAATCTTCATTCGTGGAATATCAACTATTACATTTTTCGTCGAGATTCATTATTTTCGGTTGAAAGCTTAAGACCTTGGTTGAAAGTTGAACTACTTTGATGAAAATTCATTTTTTTGGTTGTCGATTCATGATTTTAGTTGATAACTCATATTTTTAGTAAAAATTTGTCTATTCGACTGAATTTTTTGTTGTTAAATATTAATTATTTAAATGCAAATATAACTCTTCCAATTTTGGTTGAAACATTTATTTTTCTTGTTAAATAAATCATTTTTTAAATTTAAGTTTCATCATGATAGTTGAAAATTCATCTCCATGGTTGAAAATTTTAATATTCTGTCGAAAAATTGTTGTTTTTTTTGCCACAAATTAATTTTTAGGGCTGAAAATTGAACCACTTTATTTTTGGTTGAAAATTCATATGTTTATTAATTTTTTTAGTAGAAAATTAATGTTCTTGTTGGAAAATTCATCTTTTTTTGTTGAAAATTCTAATATTTGGTTGAAAGTTGAACTACTTTGTTAAAAATTCATTTTTTTGGTAGTCGTTTCATGATTTCAATTAAAAATTTATATTTTAATTAAAAATCTATTTTATTGGAAATTTGTTTGTTTGTTAAAAATTAAGTTTTTAACTGAAAATGTAACTGTTCCATTTTTGTTTGAGAATGTATCTTTTTTAGGGAAAAAATTCTTTTTTTTATTGTAGATACATAATTTCAGTTCAAAATTCATCTCTTTGGTTAAAAATTTAACTATTTTGTTTAAAATTGTTTTTTTGGTTTGAAAATTAATTTTTTTTATTGAAAGTTATTCCATTTTTGGTTCAAAATTCGTGTATTTAGTTGAAAATGTAGCTTTTTGGTAGAAAATTATTGTTCTTGGTGAAAAATTCTTCTTATTCTTGGTTGACAATTCAACTATTTTGTTTAAAAATCACCTCTTGGGTTGGAAATTTAACTATTTTGTTGAAAATTTTTATTTTTTATTTAGTGGACCTTTTTTAATCTTTAAGTAGGGACGTGATTTGATTTTTGCATTAACATGGACTTGAGGTCTCACAGACCGCTGTATATATTTATATCTAATCAAACAAGTAAATAAGTTTTTGTTATCTAACACAAGTATATGAAGAGACATTGGAATAAGTATAAGAAATTATTCAATTTCATCAACTTTTATTATCAATAATCTGTTACACCAGTGGGGGGGGGGGGGGCACATATCAGAAGCAGGGTGTGGTTTGGGAGACCGCACGTCCATACATCCATACTAATTTGTCACTTATTGCTCAAATGAGTAATAATCGGGACGTAACATTTTTCTGGGACGGTCGTGTTACGAACTCTAGGGTACCTGCATCAAGCTCAAGTTTGTTTGTGACATCTTGCGTTTTAAATATCTTAAAACAAATTGAAACAGAAATATAAAGTTGTGACGCTACCGTGAACGTGCGGTCTCGCGGACCGCCTATGAGATTTAAAAAAAACTAAAACTAAAGTTACTAACAACAGCAGTCTCGAGGAAGGCCAGGGGAGGAAGGGACCCACATATCAGAACCATGGTGCGGTCGGTGAGACCGCACGACTATACTTAAAGCTTAATAATAAACTATTCACGCCAAATGTTTTACACGTCACGAGGTAGGAAACTACGTCAAAAAGACGTTGTATACGTCGTATATGTCATTTCCGACGCAGTGTTCTACGTAATTTCCGACATACTTTTCTACGTAATTTAGGGCATCGGAATTTTCAATAGGGAATCGTTCTGTTATGCCTTAAATTATTTATCGCTAGTTCATTAATGTAAATAGCTGTATGACATAAGAATATTATACATATGTACGTACATACAAGTAGGTATAAATACCTAAATGGAAAAAAATGCCAAAAGAGGAAGATGGGAAATGCAAATTGATACGGAAAATCGACATGCATGTCCTGTTTTACTATTGGGCCAGGTGTTTTCCACATTGTATAAAGAGACTGAAGGTCGGTTTTCTTCTATTGTATGTTTTCGTACGCATGTTGACTGGTCGGAGGACATGCCAAAAAAGCAGAGAAAGAGAGTAATATATGTAAATGTAAACGATCAAATATGAGATAAAATGTATTATTATTTTTTTACATAAGGTATATTTATCGAATAGATCTTTCTTTTATAACAAAGAAAATCGATCCTTCTTTAAGTTTATAAATAAAAGAGAGTATGCAAGAATGTATTGAAAAATCATTTCAAGTGGAATGCTGATATTCAGAAATTGGATCATATTTCTCATTTTTCGCCAATGTAATATCATCGCTTTTATCATTTATTTTATTGTCTTCAAGACAGAAGCTTTTATCCCAGTATGTGATTTATAACAAGGAATTTTTTACTATTACGAATCGACTGAGTCGCAGATTCTACTGCGACGTCGCGTGTGCATTTATATATGCTTTTTTGTTACTTAAGAATTAAATTATAGTAGTGCCATTTCCGGCAATACACGCTATCAATGAACCATGTGCGTACAATATGAAATGTTTGTTACATATTTATGTAATATTTAATTTTAGGCAATGTTAAACGTATTGTATTTTACAAAAATTAAACGTATTTATATAAGAAAATAATCGTTCATGAATTATTTAATTTTTAATTAGTTAATTTAATTAATTAAATTTAATATAACTTAATTTTTGTTCTCTAGAATTAGATTTCGATGAAAATTCTATTTCAGAGCGTCACATATCCTTGAAAAGTCATTGGCATTATCTATCTGCTGATAACTTTGCGGGCATATTTCATTAACCAGTAAACTGTTGGACTCGAAGTCAACGCTGTCTGCCAAAACTGGTACAAGTAAATAAGTTCATATTCGTAATCAGCGACCGAAAAAACTAGAGGATACCAAGTCTACCGTGATTTGGAAAAACACCGTTAACTGCAAAAAAAAACGAAAAATTAGTTTCTTATATTGTTGGAATCTTAAAAAAAAGATGACCTGATTATTTAAATAATCTTTTTAATTGTTAATAACTTTAAAAATAATTATTGCATAATTTTTGGAAAACACCGTTAACTGCAAAAATTGGCGATTTGTGATTTGAGAGAGAGCCGTAACTGACCGTTAACTGCATTCAAAAAGGTTTGAATTTCGAGAAACGCCGTAACTTCATGTATTATTTACATAGGTAGAAAATAATGTTTTTAAATCATTTCAGTTGTTTAAAGTGGAAACAATTACTCGGAATTAATGAAATTGTATCAATAACCAACAACGGTGTTCCTGATCTAATTACCTCTGTAAAGAGGATCTTGTCATAATTTATTTGAATTTAAAAGTTTGTTAAATTTAATATTTAATATTTAAATTTATGTAAAACTTAGTAATTTATTTCAGACTCAACATTTACAAAATCTAGTTTGTAATATTTTATTCGTTTGTTAAAATCACTTTGATTATAATCCAAGTATGGTTCAAATGTTTTCATTTTTAGTCAATAATTTCGAGTTTTACTGATACTTAATACATTCGGAATTTATGTAGCATACAAAAAACGTTCGGCTTCCAATTTATTAAAATTTATAACAATATTATCTACTTGGATGATTTAATGATCAGTTTAAAAAATATAAAAAAATTATTGATAATAATAATAATAATCTTCTAATAGTCTTCAATTACAAACATTCAAAATTGACGAATTTTAAATTGAAAGTAATTAACATTGAAGAATTTTCAAAATTAAACCTAAAAATACGTGTAAAATTACATGTCTTTAAAATACAATCCTTAATAATGGAATAATTTACAAATCTATGTACATATTTAGAATTCGAGAATTTTTAATTGTAACTCTTCAAAATGGTACAAATTTGAATGGTCGATCTTTAAAACGTAAGATTTTCTCATTTAAAACATTTACAATTAAATATTATAAAAGTTTTATGTTTTACAATTAAAAACTTTGTAATTTAAATGATTAACATTTGAAATTTCACCAATTTGCAAGATCAAAAATTGAAAACACTTGACTTTTGATGTTCAAAATCATCCCAATTTAAGAATTTTTATTTATACATCTTTAAAAGTTAAACAGTTTTAAATTGCAAATCGTCAAAATTGAAGAATTTTCTCTTGTAAGTCTTTAAAATTGAACTACTCCAAAAAAAAGATGCAAAATTACATACCTTTAAAGTATAATTTTTGAAAATTGAATCATTTGTCATTCCAAATTTTTAACATTCAAGAATTGTCAATTGTAACACTTCAAAATTGCAGAACCTTGAATTACAAATCTTTTTAAATTGAAGAACTACAAATCGTCAAGATTGAAGAAATTGAATTATAAATCTGCAAAATTGTAGAACTTTGAATTGCAAGTCTTAAAAATACATTTTTAAATTTGAATAAATAAATTTAAAAAATTAGTATTTTTTCCACTTTTCTTTTAAAAGTGTATACAATTTTTTTTTGCATTTTTTTATTTTTTCAAGTTGTAAAACTTAAGATTCACATAATTCTAAAATTTTTAAATTTACAATTTAAAAATCATGTGAGTTTAAAATTTTACAATTAAAAAAAAAATTAATTATATTTATTTAAAAAAAATTATTATTACCTCACTCTAATTGAAAGGTGGAGAAAAATTGGAAAATTGTAGAAAAATACAGCAACTTTCTAGCATTATTCTAAGAGAATATAAATATATAATATAATTATAGATAATAATATTACATTGTTTGAACAATTTATTTTAAAAATGTATTTAAATATTTAATTATCAGTAGAAAGCAATATTTTATGTATTAGAAAAAAAATGTACTTAATTGGTTAACTGGTTAAGGTAATGGTAATCCTTAACTGGTAATCCGCTGGACCGCTCGGTTATCCGAAATAATAATCCGGCGTAATCCGGTAATCCATTTGTAATCTAGTTTAAGTCTAGTAATTCGTAGTAATCCCAGTATTCCAGAGTAATCCAATTGTAATCCGGAGGTAATCCGGGGCAAATCCTCTTGTAAACCGTAGTAATTCACATTAATCCAGGTAATTCGGGGTAATTTACATAGGTAATCCAAATAGTTTTCAACTATTTTGTTATTAATTTAAAAAAATCAATTATCTTAACTGAAAATTTAACTATTCAATTTTTTGTTGAAAATCGATCTTTCTTATATGAACATTCATCCTTTTCGGTGTAAAATTAGTCTTCTTGGTTGAAAATTCATGTTTTTGGTTAAAAATTCAACTATTTGGTGAAACATTAATCTACTTGAAGACAATTTAACTATATTGTTGAAACTTCGTTTTTTGTTTGTTTGTTGGAAATTAATTTTTTCAACTGAAAATTTAACTATGCTATTTTTAGTTGAAAATTGATCTTTTTTAGTTGAAAACTGATGTTTTCTAGGTGGAAATGTATCTTCTTTAGTTGATAATTCAACTATTTGTTTGAAAATTCATGTACTTTGTTAAAAATTCTTCTTTGTTGGCAAAAAATTAATGTATTTTATTAAAAATTTGTCTTTTTGGTTTTGATTAACAATTCAATTATATATGGAAAAAATTCAACAATTTTGAGAAAGCCGCATTTTTTAGTTGAAAACGCAACTATATTGGTAGACAATTCAACTGTTTGGTTAACAGTCAACTTTTGTTGCGGAAAATTCACGTCTTTTTTTGAAAATTCGTCTGGTTTTGGTACAAAAATTAATCTTCTTGGTAGAAAATTCATTTTTTTAAATATTATTTTCTTTGATTGAAAATTTAACTATTTTAATTTTGATTGTAAATTAATCCTTTTTAGTTAAAATAGCAACTATTTGGTTGAAAATTAATTTATATTTTTTCAATTTTTTTTTTGTAGAAAATTAACTACTTAATTGACAGTTAACTTATGTTATTCAAAATTCATTATTTTGTTGAAAATTCGACTTTTTGGTAGAAAATTAATCTTCTTGGTTAAAAATTAATTAACTTTTTTGTTTTGAATATTCTTTGTTAATATTTTTTTTTTTTTTTGGTTAGGGATGCATAACTTTAGTCGAAAATTAATTGTTTTTTTATTCTTTTTTGGTAGAAAATTAATCTTCTTGGTTAAAAATTCATGTTTTTGGTTAAAAATTCAACTACTGTGTTGAAAATTAAACAATTTTATTGAAAAGTTAAAAGGTCAAATGTTTTGTTGAAAATTCGTCTTTTTGTTTTAATTCAAGTGTTTTTGATTTAAAATTCAAATCTTTATTGGTCCAAATATCAAATATTACGTTTTTCGTTGAGAATATATCTCCTTTCATTAAAAATTTATCTATTTTGTAGAAAACTTCAGAATTTTGTCAAAAAAAGTCATTTTTTGGCTGAAGATTCATAATTTTAAATTAAAATTGATCTCTTTGGTTGAAAATTCAACTATTTTGTTGAAAAATCGTTGTTTTTTGTTTGAAAATTTATTTTTTAACTGAAAATTTAACTATTGCAGTTGAAGATTCGTCATTTTTGTTGAAAATTCATTTCCTTGGAGGAAAACTTAATTATTCTGTTAAAAATTCGTTTTTTGTGTAGAAAATTAAATTTTTACCTGAAAATTTACCTATTCAATCTATGTAAAATTTGACCCCCTCTCCCACAGTTTTTGTTAAATGTCCACGTTTTGAGACCCTCTGAACCCGAAAAACAGGTTTTTACGAATGTGTATGTACGTCTGTCTGTGGGCATGATAACTTTCGAAAGAATTAATCTATTTGATTGGTTTTTAGTTTGATTGATTTTTAGTGTCAGAAATTGAAGGTCAAGTTCGTTAGCCAGCTATTTTTGAGAAAAATTCAAAAAGTTAGAGGTTGGAGCATTTTCAAAATTTTTGAGACAATATTTTTTTTAATTCAAAAATTCTATGTTCAGCTATTTATAGTACTCGAAAAGTCGAACAGTTTATCCTCACGACTTTTTTTCGATAAAAATAAAATTAGCTGAGTTATAGCATGTGCAAAACTAAAAAAAAAGCGAAAAAGGAAATTTTAAGCCAAACAACGCATGATATGAAAAAAGTCAAGTGAAGAAGTGCAAGAAGAAATGCAAGATACGAAAAAATATATACACAAAAATTGTGCACCCGAAAAAAGGTCTAAAAATTTTGTTATTGATCAATTATTGATAGGACAAGTAGTTTTTGTTTGAATTGTAAAAACAACATTAAAAATAAGAAAATAAAATTTTTGGACAAACGACACAAGCTATGAGAAAAAAATGAATAGACAAAAGTTGTTCATCCAAAAAAGAGCTGCGAAGCACGAGATACGGGACGAGAATGTGTTCGTTAAAGCCGAAGAAGCTTTAACAACAGAGAATTCGCAATCACCAAATGACAGTTGTCGATGCTCTGACCTTCAATTCTAAAGGGTTGTGCACAAATGTGGAGGAAGTGCAAAGGCCAAGCACGTAGCGCGAGGTAAATATATTATTGAGCGCGATGCGTGAGATTCAACAGACGCGCGCCCAGCGCGCGATGAAGATGTGCCCGCCCAGCGGGCAGATTTTTTTTAGTTGAAACTCAGCTACTTCGTTTTAAATTCATATACTTTGCTGAAAATTCGTCTTATTCGGTAGAAAATTAATCTTCTTGGTTGAAAATTTAACTATTTGGTAAAATTTCATCTATTTTGTTGAAAAGTTGTGTGAATCTAGTTTGGGTGGAGTAATCCACCATAATTTTATCTAATCCAGAGTAATCCTATGCAATCCGTGGTAATCTTATATAATCCAGAGTAATTCTGCATATGGAGGTAATCCTGGGTAATCCGGATTAATCCACATTCGCTGGATCGTATCTTTAGTTGTTTCCCCCTTGAATTTTATAGATAGCGTCGTTTTAAACTCGTTTTATAAAGTTGCTTTAAGAATGTCAAGTTCCATTTCTGAAGTCAGTATAGAGAAAGCTAGCAAAATGATTCTTTAGGAAGTGTGGAAATTTGGTGTATTTATAATAACAATAATTTTAACGTGTAAAAAAATTACTAACTTTATTCAAAGCTCTTTGTATTTTAAACACATGAGTAAGACAGTTTAAATCTTAATAACAGCTTAAAATCCCTTAAATCTCACTTTATATATAATATTATATTCGTTTTATCACTTTAGCTGTATTTTATAATCTTTTTGAGCTCTTATCTATCACTTTGAGTTTTCACAGATAATACGATTTTTCTTTAATTCTTCAACCATTTGCCAATCAAGATTCCAATTTCTTTCCTGGCTTCCACCAATGCAGGAATATCGTCCTTCGAAGGCGGATACATGTTGGCACAATGTGCAGTACCTGTTGATGATATAATCATTCAATAACAATGAAGAAAAATATTTTTAAACGGAATTGATTTTGTGAGTTGAAAATCAAATTTTATACCTTTAGCTTTTTAATCTGAGTGATGTAAGTATAAACAGGGATCACAATCTATCCTATTTTCTCCCCTTTTTCTCTTCTTAAATTAGAAAAATCCCCAGAACACGCAAAATCTACAATTTTTACCCAATTTTCACCATTTTTTATAAAGTTTCGATTCATTTTTTCAGACTCATAAACAGAAACTCAAAACATCATGAAACAAGACGCTGTGAGAGAGATTCTTTTTCAAAATACGAATTTCTAAAATTTCCTAAACGATTTCTTTTCTAAGTTTGTAGATTTGAAGGATATCACCGACAGCAAAGAAATCAATTATGTAGTTACGAATCAAAAACATCTTTATAAAGGTAGCTTCACAGACAATAATGCTCTAAAAACAGGGGAATAAATTATTTTCAATAAAATTAATGTAGGTAATATATTAAATAAAAAATTCAAACGATTTAAATTCTTAAAATATCAAGTAAAAATATTGCACTTTCAACTAAATAGGTGGAATTTAATTAAATAGTTGAATTTTCAAATAAATATATCCAAGAAGACTAATTTTCTAACTAAAAAGACAAATTCTCAACCCGAGATGATTTTTCTACTAAAATAATTAATCTTAAATCGATTAAAAGATTTAAATCCAAAACACTTCATCCGAAAAAGACGAAATTTCAATAAAAAATTTAATAGTTGATTTTTTAACAACAACAAAATATTTCAGTCGAGAAAGAAAAAAAATTAAGTAAATTGTTGAGTTTTCAAGCCAAAAATACAAATTTTCTACAAAACAGTTGAACTTTTAAAACAAAAAGATAAATTTTCAACGAAAAATGTAATAGCTGATATTTCAAACAAAAAAGATTTGAATTTTAAATCAAAAACACTTCATTCAAAAAAAAAAAAATTTCAAAAAAATAGTTAATTTTTCAGTCAAGAAAACAAAAAAATGTTAAATGAATTGTTGAATTTTCAAGCCTAAAATACGAATTTTCCACTAAACAGTTGAACTTTCAACCCAAAAATATGAATTTTAAATAAAAAAGTTAATTTTCAACAAAATAGGTAAATTTTCAAAACAAAATGTAAAAGTTGATATTTCAACCAAAAAATATTTTAATTTTAAATCAAAAACATTTGAATTTATGAAAAAAAAAAAATTTTCCACATAATAATTGATTTTTCAACAAAAAAGTTAATATTCAACCATATAGTTGAATTTCCAACCCAAAAGGCCAAATTGTCAACAAAACAAATAGGTAATCTTCATAATTTTGTTATTTTCATGAATACATGTTTTTAATTTCTGATTTTTACGCTGTGAAATTTTTTAGCTGACTTTAGAAAAGGTTTTGAACATCTGAGAGCTTTGAACGTATAAAAATACAATAGAAATAAATTTAAAAGTCGAAGGAAAAAAAAAACATAGAATGTAGGGTTTTTAAATAGTCATATTTATGTTTTTCAATGATGGCTAAAAAAAGTTTTAAAACAAAAATGACTAGAAAACTTGCTTTAAAAAGGCGCTACTGTTAGAGGGTACTTTCGTTCATATGATATAAAAAGTTTTTAATAATAAATGAAATCCCCTTTTAATATCCTTTTTCGGAAAAAAATTCCCTTTTTTACCTAAAAAATTGTACTACTGAGCCGCCGATGTGATCCCTGGTATAAATTAAAATAAAAAAATACTCTACCATTTATATAAATAGCAGGAGCATCAGGATGCGTGGACTCGATAATTCCCAAAGCATGCCAGGGATCAATGGATCCATGAACATAAACAACGTTTGATGCTTCCAAATCGAGAGCTCCATACAAAGTGTTAGTGCGTTCTACGCCCGAATCCAAAACATGACGATATCTGAAAGACGCAAAACAAAAGGTTTGAAATTATTAAAATAAATTTAGAAACCAAAAATATCCTGAAAAGAAACTGAAATTTTATACCTTGGTCCAAAAATATCAGCACATTGGTCGATGAAAAAGTCCACTGGGAAAGTGTCACTGAACAAAGTAGGCCGAGCTGTTGAAGTTTGGAAGAAGCCAAATTCTGTACAAGTCTGATAGACCCACTGGCGACCTGTTGAAAATTCGTAAGAGAAAATTGAAAATAATAAAAGATCAAAACATTACAAATCTGAAAGTGAGGAGGGAAAATAAGTTTAATTTCATCAAAAAAATTTCAAAAGTCGTCTATAATTAATTACTTTAAAGGACAAATATTAATTTCATTTACAATGATCACATTCCGTCTCCTTTTTTACCTAATCCCCATTTCCCCCTTAATTTTGATAAATACCCTAAAACATCTAAAATCGAGAATTTTGACCAAATTTTCCCCGTCCCCCCCCCCCCTTTTTTAAAAATATTTCCTAAACGTTAACGAGAAACTAAACCCGAAAGATATATGCATTCTATAGTTGCAAGTCAAAAACATCTTTATAGAGCTTTATTATTTACTATTATATAATATTACAGGCTACACAGGCCAAAATGCTCTAAAAACAGGAGAAATGAGGAGACTTTTCACGAAAATAGGGAAATAAATTCTTTTGAATAAAATAATGTTTATACTGTATTAAATTCAATTTGTAATGCTTTAAGTTGAATTCTTAACCAAAAAGATGAATTTTCAACCAAGAATAATAATTTCCTACCAAAAGGACGTATTTGCAACAAAAAATATTTAATATTCTAACAAAAAAAAAAGACTTTCAATAAAAAAACCAGTTGATTTCATCCAAAAAAATACGAATTTTCACAAAATAGTTTATTTTTCGATCAAATTGTTGAAGTTTCAAGCAAAAATTCGAATTTTCCAAAAATAAAGTTGAATTTTCGAACCTGAAATAATAATTATCAACAAAAAAGTTAATTTTTAACAAAATAGTTAAATTTTCAATCAAAGAGATGAATTTTAAACTAAAGTCATGAATCTTCAAGCAAAAAATTAATTTTCAAGCCGAAAAGACGAGTTTTCTACAAAACATTTGAATTTCAATCAAAAAGTATGAATTTTTAACAAAATTGTTAATTTTTCAACAAAAGAATTAAACTTTCAAACAAATAATTAAAGTTTCAAGCATAACAAATTAATTCTCAACGATAAATGTAACATTGATGTTTTAACTAAAAAGCATTTTAATTTTGAATAAAAAAATAATTTAATTCATCCAAAAATAAAAAAACTCAACACAATACTTGATTTTTCAACCAAAAGACACTTGTAATTTAAGGAAAAAAAAGTCAACCAAACTGTTCAATTTACAAGCCAAAAAGACGATTTTTCAACAAAATAGTTCATTCTTCAACCAAGTTGTTTAATCTTCAAAGAAAAAATACGAATTTTTTAAAAAACCAGTTGAATTTTTAATCCAAAAATGTGAATTGTCAACAAAAAATTTAATATTTAACTGAATAGATTCAACGCAAATAGTTGAATTTTCAACCCAAAAAGACGAATTTTTCACAAAACAGTTGAATTTCAACAAAAATGGGTGTAATTTTAATAAAATTGTTGATTTTTAAACAATATAATAAAACTTTCAACCAACTATTTTGTTGAAAATTTGTCTTTTTGTATGATTTTAATTTTAAATAAAAAATAATTGAAATCATCCAACAAGACGAATTTTCAACAAAATAGTTGACTTTTCAAACAAAAAAGATTTTTCACTTAAAAAGGAAAAAACATTTCAACCAAATTGTTTAATTTTCAAGCCAAAAAGACGAATTTACAACAAAATAGTTGATTTTTCAATCAAAAAAGATTTTTCATACAAGAAATAAAAAAAACTGTCAACCAAATCGTTGAATTTTCCAGCCAAAAAGACGAATTTTCTACAAAACAGATGATTTTTCAACACGAAAATATAAATTTTTAAACAAAAAAGTTCATTTTCAACCAAATAGTTGGATTTTTAACTAAAAAGGATGACTTTTTAAATTTCAATTTAAAGTTCAATTTTCAACAAAATAATTAAACTTTCGACCAAATAATTAAATTTTCAACCATGAAAAATGAATTCTTAACGATGAATGTAATAGTTCATATTTTAACTGAGAAAGATTTTTATTTTAAATGAAAAAGTTGAATTCATCCAGTAACATGAATTTTTAACAAAATAGTTGATTTTTCAACCAAAAAAGATTTTTCAGTTAAGACAGAAAAAAACATTTCAACCAAATTGTTTAATTTTCAAGTCAAAAAGATAAATTTTCAACAAAACAGTTGAGTTTTCAAACGGAAAATGTAAATTTTCAACAAAAAAGTTAATTTTGAACCAAATAATTCATTTTTCTACGAAAATAGTTTAATTTTCAACCATACAAAACGAATTCTCAACGATAAATGTTATACTTGATATTTTCACTAAAAAAGATTTTAATTTTAAATAAAAAATAGTTGAATTCATCCAAAAAGACGAAATTTGAACAAAATAGTTGATTTTTCAACCAACAAATATTTTTCAGTCAAGAAAAACAAATGTTTTAAACAAAATGTTAAATTTTTAGGTCAAAAAGGTGAATTTTCAACAAAATATTTGACTTTTCTAGCAAAAAAGATGATTTGTCAGCAAAACAGTTGAAACTTCAAACCGACAACTTGAATTTTCAACCAAATAGTTAAATTTTCTACGACAATAATAGAACAAATTTTCAACAAAATAATTAAACTTTCAAACAAATAATTAAAGTTTCAACCATAACAAATTAATTCTCAACGATAAATGTAACAGTTGATGTTTTAACTAAAAAGGATTTTAATTTTGAATAAAAAATAATTTAAAATGTAATAGTTGATATTTTAACTGAAAACATTTTTATTTTACATCAAAAATAGTTGAATTCAACCAAAGAAAATAAATAAATTTTCAAACCAAATAACTGATTTTTCAACCAAAAAAGATTTTTCAGTCAAGAAAGAAAAAAATGTTTTAACCAAATTGTTTAATTTTCAGGGCAAAGACAAATTTTCAACAAAATAGTTGACTTTTCAATTAAAAAAGATTTCTCATTCCAGAAATAAAAAAATAATTAAACTTTCAACGAAATTATTCAATTTTCAATCAAATATTATATATAATTGTTTACCAGAAAAGATTAACTTCCAGTCAAAAATAGTTGCATTTTCTTATTGGGTTCTATTAATTCAGTTCGAATTTAGGAGGAAAAAATTGATGAGAATAATGAATCAAAATCTATCTACTGATAAAAATACATTTTTTGAAGTCAAACATAAATATTTTTCAAATCTGCTGTTTATATAATTTTCAATCTTTGATCTTTATAAATCTTTTTCTAATGTATTTCGACCAGTAGAAAGTACTGAAATGTTCAACAGATTTATTAAAGCTAGCTAAAAAACACTGTTAGAGGTTACTTTCGTTCAATTTTCACGAGATACCCATATGACAGAAAAAGTTTTTTATAATAAATGAAATCTCCTTTTTTTTACCTAAAATTGAACAACTGAACCGCTGTGATGCATGCTTTTGAAATCGTTTTTATCGTGGTTCGCCAAATTAATATATTTTCCTTTCTTTTGAATTAATTATATTATTTAACATAAAAAATTCCAACTTATATTTACCTCCCATAATTTTCTGTTCTTTCCAGGTAATATTCCTCAGCTCATTAACCATTTTCGTGTAGGTGTAATCCAAACATTTTTCTTTACTAACTGTCAACATCATATTACTGACTTCCGCAAATCTGTCGACCGGGGTTCCTCGTTTTTGATCGACCAAAATATCGCAGACTGTATCAATCGTGTAATGACTACCGTTGCGATTATCCTTATTGTACTGAACAATATCGGCCAAATTTCCAGCTAGGGTTTCGTACAAGTTGGCAATGTCAGTTTTCTTCGTGTGGCCTGGATCAATTGGATCGCACAAGCTAAACAAATAAAATAATTGAATTATTTTTAATCAAAGAACAGGGTGACCACTCAAACTTTCAAAGAGAATTTAACATTTTAGAACTCCAAGGTAAAATACATTATGTAAATTATTGCAAAAGTGATTTCAGACTTCACAGCCCAAAATGCTCTCAAAACAAGGGATATAGGCTGATTTTTTAAAATAAAATAGGGAAATAATAGGGGAATAAATTCCTTAAAATAACATTAACGTTGGTAGTATACTCCTAAGATTTGAAGTCGAAATACATTGCATTTTCAACAAAATAGTTAAGTTTTTTAGCTAAAAAGTCGATATTATTCAGAAAAATGTGGGCTTTTAAATCCGAAAAGATGAACTTAAAAAAAAAGGGTAATTTTGCACCAAGAAAAATGAATTTTTAACCAAACGAGTGCCTTTTCAACCAAATAGTTGCATTTTCAACCTACGAAGATGAATCTTCAACCAAATGATCGGATTTTAAAACAAAAAAGTATAAACTTTAACGAAAAAAAGTTGGATTTCCAAACAGTTAAATTTTCAAGCCAAACAATCGAATCTTATAGAAGACAGTTGAATTTTCAACCAAGAAAGATGAATCTGCAACCAAAAAGATGAATTTTCTACCAAAAGATGACTTTTCAATTCAAAGCGATGAATTTTTTATCTGAAAAAACGAATGCTCAACAAAACAGTTGAATTTTCATCAAAATAATTAAGCTTTTAACCAAACAGTAGAATTTATAACCAACCAAAAATATAAGTGTAGACTTTTCAATTAAAAATAATTAACTTTCAACAATAAAAGATGAATTTTGAAACAAAAATGATGACTTTTCTACCAAAAGATGAATTTTTAATCCAAAAGGGCGGATTTTCTATGAAAAGAGATGAATGCTCAACAAAACAATTGAATTTTCGACCAAAAATAGATGACTTTTCTAGAAAACAGTTGAATTTTCAACAAAATAATAAAAGTTTCCACCAAATAATATAATTTTTAACCAAAAGAGATGAATTCTGAACATAGAATATGGTGCTAGACTTTTCAAATAAAAATAATTAACTTTCAATCATAAAAGATAAATTTTCAATCCAAAGGGATGAATTTTCTTTCCAAAAAGTCGGATGTTCAACAAAGCAGTTGAATTTTCAACAAAATAATTAAATAAATGTTCAACCAAATAGTAGAATTTTCAATCAAAAGAAATGAATGCTGGACCAAAAATGTAGGAGCCGACTTTTTAATTTAAAATAATTAACTTGCAGCCGTAAAAGATGAATTTTTAACCAAAAAAGACTGATTTTCTACCAAAAGATGAATTTACAATCCAAAAGGATGGACTTTGCAACCAAAAAGACGAATACTCAACACAGCACTGATGGCTTTGTAAAATAGAAACAGTGCTATTTTCGACCACAAAAAAAATGTGTTTTTAACAAAATAGTTGAATTATCAACAAAACATTGAAATTTTCCACTAAATAATCGAATTTTGAATAAAAAAATACTACTTTTCCATCAAAAGATGTGAAAACAGGTGAATTTTCAACCAAAAGAGATTAATTCTGAACCAAAAATATAATAGTAGACTTTTTAATTAGAAAGAATTTACTTTCAACCAAAAATATCGAGAACAATATTTGGATTGTCTTATTGGGTTGCATTACTTCAGTTCTCATTTAAGCGAAAAAAAGTGAAAAAGTGGAATTTCTTGAAAACAGGAGAAAAAAGACAAATTCTTTAAAAAAAGGAAAAAGGGGAATTGAGGAAAGAGTGTGAAGTCTGTGATTTCATAAACTGCAGTGAAAATTCTGCGCAAGGAAGCAACTGATGTTATTTCAGAATATAATAGAAAATCATACTTCAGCCTGTGCTCTATTTAGTAGCATTACACTTTTAGGTCCCGGAAATGACTGGAAGTGGGAAAATTTTACATTTGAAAACAAAATATATAATACGTGAACTTATCGCACTCTTTATATTCTTTGATTTCAAAATACGCATTGCAATTTTTAGAGGGGATTTACTCACTTGAATTTTTTTACGATGCCCTTCTGCCCAAGAGGGTGGCGCAGCATTATGTGGATTTGTCTATTGGCTGCTGCAATCGCGTCCACACAATCTTGAGAGTGAGTTTTCAATGAACTTTCCACGATAACGAAATATTCTGTAATCAAATTATTTCTTTATTTATAATTGAATAGTTCGAAATGGACAAATTTAAAATCAGTAGCTATCAACATCGAAAATTTCAAACTATGACTTTGAGAATTGGACAATTTTATTAGAAAGAAGTTGAAATTGCATCATTTCTAATTCGTAGAGACATAATGCTAAAAAATTGAACAATTTTCTTTTGAAATGAAGAATCTCGAACTGGAATGATTTCAGATTAGAATTGAGAAAATTGGACAATTTCAAAACGTTGAAAATGGTATTATTTCTAATTAAAAGCATTCAAAATTGAATAATGTAAAATTGAAAATGTTTGGATTTAAATAATTTTTAATTCGAAGGGATTAAATTTTGACAATTTTAAATTGTTCTTACATTAAAACATATAACTTAATATTAAAATTTATTGTAACATTTTTTCTAAGATCAAACAATAAATTCACCGTAATTTTCACCGTTAAAAATTGAAAAATTTTCAATTATAAACCTTGAAAATTGAATTATTCTAAATGAACGTCCAGGATGAAGTGACTTTAAATGGGAAACATTGAAAATGAAAAAAAAATCTATTACGGAACTTTAAAAATTAAAACTAATCCGAACTTTCTTTACCACTGAAAAAAATTTTTATGTACAAGGAATTGTGATATTAAAACTTTTTTATTTTTTTATACACAAATCTGTTGAAATGTTAATTATTTTGAGTAAATTTAAATCATTTAAAAATTAAGAATGTTCAAATTGTTGACTATACTTCTCAAAATTTAACCATTTTAATTTTAATTGCAAAATTCAAACTTATAAAAGGAAATAATTCAAAATTCAGAGCGCTAAAATCGTAACCATTTAAAATTAAATGAATAATTCAATTACTGGAGAATCAATTTCAGATTGGATTGGAATCTATTTTGATTTAAACAAAACAATTTCTAATTTTTTCATTTTAAAACGTTTAATTCTTAACCCTTCATCTAGAATTACAATTCATTCTCGAAATACCAATCAAATATCTTTCAATTTTAAATGATTCATTTTTGAAAATTTCTAATTAAAAATCGGACAATTTTAAGATATTACATTGAAAATTAAAAAAGAATACTAAACAAGATACCTATGGTTCCAATTTTTGAAATTGTACAATTTTAAGCTTTTTAATGCAAAAATAAAAAATAATTTAATTAATTTTCTTAATTTTTCATTGTTTTGAATTTATTTTGGAGGCAATGAATTAAAAAAGGTTTAATTACAAAACCTTTGAACTGAAAATTGTGCAACTAACAAGTCTTTCAATTTAATATTCCACGATTTCGAAGAATTAAAAAAACCAGACAATTCTGTACGTTCAAAATTAAAACCGAACAATTCAGAATATTAAAATCTAAAATGATTAAATATAAAAGTGACGATCAAGGCTTTCAATATGAAATTATGAACAATTCAATAGTCAAATTCTCCTGACATTTTTAATATTTGAATTTAAAACTATTATCGATTCGGAAGGACTGCAATTTAAAATTATTGAATCATTAAGGCTATCAATGACAAATTATTGTATAATATTTTTATTGTTGTCAAAAACAAACTTCTAGTAATTTCCCGGTTATAAAACATTTTTCCTATTCAAAATGGACAATTTTTCCATTTTAAACCCTTAAAATTTAATGATTTTGAAAAAACGTTCAAACTAAAATTAATTTTAAATTGCAAACAATAAAATAAAATTCTACTGTGGAACGTTGAAAATTTAACAAATCCGAACTTCATTTAAAATTGAAAAAAATTATAGTCATCAAGAATTGTGATCTTAAAACCGTTTGGTACTCAAACCCTTTACAATTTTAATTATTTTAAGTAAATTTAAATCTTTTAGAAATAACAAAAATTCAAATTGTTAATTTCACTTTTCGAAATTCAATTTTAATTGCAAAATTAAAACTTATGAGGAAAAGAATTCGAAAATTTAGCGTTTAACATGAAAATTCAGAACTCTAAAATTGTAGAAATTCAAAATTAAAGAAATGATTCAATTATTAAGGTATCAATTTCAGATATTTTAATTTTTATCTATTTTGATTTTAAACAAGACCATTTTTAACTTTTTAATTTCAAATTGTTTAATTTTTATCACTTTTTGTAGAATTATTATTAATTCTTGAACTTTTCCAATCAAATGTTTGTCAATTTTAAATGATTCATTTTTTAATATAAATTAATATAAATAAAATTAAAATTAAATTAATATAAAGTAGCGACAATAGTTTAAGCAACAAAAAAGTAATATGCATATAATACACAAAATATAAGAAAGGATTGATTTTAATTTTTAGACTTGTGTAAATAGTATAGTATTATAAAAAATTGATATCATAGATTACTCTAAAGTTTAATTATAATATTTGGGCGTCCGCATGAAAAGGACCCTTATATAGTATAGTTCTAGGAACTATACTATAATTTTGTTTTTTGTCCCTAAGGTTTTTGTCCCTAAGGTTATTGAAAATTCTTACTCAACAAAAACTTTCTGCAGGATTGAGTTCTCTGATATTGCCCAGATATTTTGAGTCGAGAAGGGAACAAATCGATCGAGCCCATTTTTTTTGAAAAATCAAAATCTGAGTTTTTAAAAAAGGGCTCGAACGATTTTTTTAATTTAGAAATTGACTTTTCAATTAAAAAGAATTAATTTTTAACCAAAAAGATGACTTTTTAACAAAGTAGTTGGATTTTCAACAAGAAAATTCAATTTTCAACCAAATAGCAGACTTTTATATAAAATTAATTAATTTTCAACCTAAAAAGAAGAATATTCAACCAAAAAACATGACTTCTTAACAAAATAGTTGAATTTTCAACAAAAAAATGAAACTTTTAAATAGTAGGAATTTTTATTGGATTCTTTTAATTCAGTTTGATAAATCGGAAGTGGGTAAACTTTATATCTAAAAACAATATATATATATATATATATATATATATATAACACGCGAGCTTATACCACTCTCAAAAGTCAAATCAGTTTTTCTCGAAAAGAGACAAATCCGAAAAATTCACGATTTTCAACAACAAAAAATTTCGGCTACTTATCGGTGCTCAAAATTCCAGGTTCTCCCGGTTTGCCTGGGCAGTTTCCACCCCATATTTACACTAAACTTCTGTTTCCAAAGCAACCAAAAGTCAAGTTTAGATGCGTTTTTCTCGAAAAACAATTTTTCCAACTTTCAACTGAAAAAATGACCAGGCGACTCGTCTTTCAACCTAAACTTGGGCTTAAAATTCCGGGAATTTATCCGGTTATATGACCCTATAGGTAACTCTATACCGACCATAAGGACCACTTTCATGCGAACGCCCAGATATTAAGATCAAAATTTTTGTTAACGTTTATCTATTTTTTACTAACGTTGAAAATCTATTTGTGCCAGAAGTGGGCCGCTAGTTGAGACAGCACCATGTACCAAATGTGGATATTTTGAACGCATCCATGCAGCTAATGATCCTGCATATGAGCCACCATATACAATCCATTTTGTACCGTGCGGAATTTGATGCGAGTGAGTCATTCCTTCAATAAAATACGCAACATCGGCCAACGCCTGTTCAGAATTCAAATAAACCAGGTTTTTCACACTCAGATCACTGTAAATAAATCAAATATTAATTTTCCATTTCAATTTGTTTCAGATAGAGAGTTTGAAACATTAAAAGAAAGAAAAGGAAATTTTTAAACTTCCGAGATTACTCTCAGACAGAATTGAAAACGTTCAAAATTAACCAACTTTAGATGAGTAAAATTTTGAAAAAAGGAGAATATTTCTAATAGAATCAAAAGGAATTGAACTTGCATCATTTCTAAAGAAAAGCATTTATAATTGAATAATTTGGAATTGAAAGCGTTTCACATTGAAAATTTTGTAATCAGATGCTCTCAAAATTGAACAATTTCAGACTAAAATTTAAAAATAGGACAATTTCATTAGAAAGGAGTTGAAATAGTATTACTTCTAATTCAAAATTAAAAACATTTCATTTTAAATTGAATGATTTCAGATTAAAATTTTGAGAATTTGTAGGACAATTTCAAAAGACTAAAAATTAAAATATTTTTATATTATGATATTGAAAATTGGATCATTTAAAATTCTAAGGAATTTAAGTCGTATTATTTAAAGTTAAAAGTGTTCAAAATTGAATAATTCAAACTTTTGAATTTAAATAACTTTCAATTCGAAGAGATTAAAATTTGACAAATTAAAAACAAAGTTGAATGTTTTAAAGTCAAAGTTGCTGACATTCCAGAATTTTAAATTGTTATTACTATTACTCCGGAACACTAAAACTTAAATGAAAAAAGATGTTAGTCGCCGAAAATTGCGATATTACAATTTTTTTATATTCAACCCTTTTAAAATTCAGAACTCTAAAATTGTAGAAATTCAAAATGAAATATATTATTTAATTACTGATGTAGCAATTTCAGATAATTTGAATTTTGATCTATTTTGGTTTTAAACAATACAATTTTTAACTTTTTAATTTCTAATCATTTAATTTTTAACACTCCCTTTAGAATTATTGTTAATTCTTGAAATTTCCAATCAGATATTTTTCAGATTAAAGTGTCTTATTTTTTTAAATCTTCAACTAAAATTCTGACAATTTTAACATTGTAACATTGAAAATGAAAAATAATGCAAAGCACGATTGCTATATATGATTCCAATGCATGAGATTGCACAATGTTAAGCTATTTTCAATTCAATTTTTTTTTAATTTGAGTTTGAAATGTTCCATACTTGAGAACATTTTAGAACAAAAATAATTAAATTTTCAATTCTTGATTCCAACAACTTCTCATTTTTAAGGCTTGAATTTTATAAATTTTTGTCTTAATTTTTCATTGTTTTGAACTTATTCTGGAGGAATTTAGTTAAAAATCATGCAACTATCAAGTATTTTAATTTTATATTCAACGCTTTCGAAGATTTTAAAAAACCAGACAATTGTGAACGTTTACAATTGAAACCAATCCATTTATAATATTTAAACCTAAAATTATTAAATTTAAAACTGACTATGAAGGATTTCAATATGAAATTTTTCAATTTTTAAAGATTTAATAGTGAAATTGTCCTGACATTTTTAATATTTCAGTTTGAAACTACAACATTGTGGAATTTGAAATCGGAAACCTCCAAACATGAAGAAATTTCAAACCAAATATTTTGGAATTTAAGCACTTGAAGAAAAGATTTTAGTTTCAAGGCCTCAAAAATGAAACAGTTTTAGAATTGCGCTTTCAAAATTAGAATTTTAAATTGAAATTATAAACATTTTAAAGAAGATAAATATATTATTAATAAGTAGCATATCATTCAGTGTCAAGTGAAATTCAAAGTGAAGTTTAATTATTCTAAAAACTTTGTAAATTATATACTTCCTAATTAGAAACCTTTCAAAATGAATGAATTTAAACTTGAAGCATTTAAAAGTAAAAAATTCCAAGCTTCGTTTAAAAATTGAAGCGTTCTTAAATTAGGATCCTGAAACTATTTCGTTAAAAATTTTTAATTTTCAAGTTGTGCATCACGATTTTTATAATTCAATAATTTTAATCTAAAGTGAAAAATTCATAACTTGAAAATAAATGATAAGGCTATAATTGTAACCTTTCAAAATTAAGAAAATTATTCAATTACTGATGTATGAGTTTCAGCTAATTTAATTTTGATCTATTTTCATGCTAGCAACACTATTTTTAACTTTTTAATTCCTAATCACTTAATTTTTAACACTTCCTTTAGAATTATTATTAATTCTTAAAATCTTCCAATTAAATATTTTTCAATTTTAAATGAACAATGTTTTCAAATCTTCCACTAAAAATCGTACATTGAAAATACAAAAATAAAAAAGATAAAAAACAATATCACTATGATTCCAATTTTAAAAATTGCACAATTTCAATTTCGAGTCTTTCAATTCGAAATTGTATTTTTTAAACGAAGTTTCTCGTCGTCCCGAAATTCGGGATGACTAATCCAATATTTTTCATTTGCTTGGCTAGTCGTCCCGAATTTTCGGGACGACTAGTCCAGCTCCTTTTCCAACTCTCCCAATTTTTCGGGATGACTAGACGCAGCCTTTTTTAAAGTTGAGTTTGAAATGTTCAATGTTTTGGAACATTTTCAAACGAAATATAATTCAATTTTAAATGCCTGATTATAAAATCTTCTCGTTTTTAAGGCTTGAATTTAATAAATTATTTTCTTAATTTTACATTGCTTTGAATTTATTCTGAAGTCATTTAATTCAAAATTGTTAAATTACAAATCCTTAACACTGAAAATTGTGACACTATCAACTCTTTCATTTTGATACCTTGCGATTTCGAAGAATTTAAAAATTCAGAAAATTTTGTACGTTTCAAATTCAAAAAAAAAAAATTAGAATATTTTAATCTAAAATTAATATTTAAAATTGACTACGAAGCTTTCAATATGGAATTTAAAAAGATTTAATAGTGATATTGTTCTGACTTAATTTAATATTTGAATTTTAAACTACAACATTCTTAAATTTGAAATTGAATACCTCGCCAAATTGAGAAATTTCAAATCAAATATTTTCGAGTTTAAGCATTTGAAGCAAAAAAAATAATTTAGTTTGAAGGCCTAAAAAAACTATTTAAGAATTGCTCAGTCAAAACTATAATTTTTAATTGAAATTATGGAAATTTTAAAGATGATAAATATTATTAATAAAAATCATATGACGTAGTATCAAGTGACATTTAACGTTATTGGATAAATTTTTAAAATAGAAATTGATCGGAGCATTCTTAAATTAGGATCTTGAAACTAAGCCCTTAAAATTATTAATTTTCAAATTGTATACAACGATTTTTACATTCAATCATTTTAATCTAAAGTGAAAAATTAATAACTTGAAAATCAACGACAAAGCATTTCCATGCAAGTGAAACAACTTCATGTTGAAATGTGGACAGAATGAATGAATCGTAGATTATTATATATATAATAATTTATACATAATCATAAATAATAATAATAATTAATTGTTGATACGAATATTTGCTTTTTGTGAGACTGATAGAGAATTCTGTCTACATTTATGCTTTGTACTAAAAGTTCGCAAACTGAATTTTGTTACTAAAATATATTTTTAAAAGTCTAATAAAATTAAAAAATCTTACGAAGTCGGTTGGCTTTTTCCATAATAGCGATGTTCAATCAAAAAGCACATGGCTCCAAATTGTTTCGCATATTCTATCCATTGTCCTTCAACCATCCATTTTGCACTAGCTTCTCCTTCTCCACCAATCATTACAAACACTGGTCCATTTGGTTTATAATAATCGGAATTGAGGAAGTATCTCTATAAAAATACGAATTGAATCGAAAATAGTATTTTCTGTTTTCTTGAACCAAACTTTACTAAAGTCGGGGCCAAAAGTCGGTGCCTCTCACTTCTTTTGATTGCAATTCGCTAAAAAAATCTCTGAATTGTTTTAAAAAAAGCACTTGAAAGCTTGTCTTCCGAATTCAACGATATGACCACTTTTATCCTTAAAAAATATTTTGCCAATAGTTAGAGGGCAAAGCGTCGACTTGCACCTGCTCCCAGAACGAGGTCGACGTTAGGAAAAATCTGAAAAAAATCGCAGATATTCTTTCAACATTCTTTATTACAATACATTTTTAAGAATTCTGAAATATTCAATAATTTACTTTTTACGGGGATTTAATTACAAATACTTTATCTTGAGAACAAACGAAGATAGGAAGCCGTTTAACGGATCCAAATGTGCAGTTTTGTGATGTGAGTGCAGTGCAATAATTAAATTTATGATAAAATCATTCTTACCCAAGTAATATCATTTTGCATATTTCTGACTGCAATCAGTGTTAGCGCGTGGGCTGTTACAGCAGGACAAGTTGTACAAAAAAGTACCCTTTGCTTCTGGAGTGGAAGGGTACTTTTTTGTACAACTTGTCCTGCTGTAACAGCCCACGCGCTAACACTGATTGCAGTCAGAAATATTCAAAATTATATTTCATGCATAGCAATTATTTTATCATAAATTTAATTTCTGAACTGTACTCGCCTCACAAAACTACACATGTAGTTGTAGAGCCATTAAACGGCTTCCGATTTTCATTTGTTCTCAAGATAAAGTATTTATAAATAAATCCCCGTAAAAAGTAAATTATTCAATATTTCAGAATTTTTTTAATGTATTGCATTAAGGAATGTTGAAAGAATATCTGTAATTTTTTTTAGATTTTTCCTAACGTCGACCTCGTTCTGGAAACAGGTGAAAATCGACGCTTGAAAAAGGAGGCAGGAAAAACCCTGTTTTTTGGGATGTTTTGCCCCCTCACTATTGACACGCATTTTTTAGGATAAAAGTGATCATATCTCTGAATTCAAAAGACTTTCAGCTTTCAGATATTTTTCATTAAACAATTAAGAGATTTTTCTGAGCTAGCTGCAATCAACAGAAGTGAGGGCCCCGACTTTAATTCAGATAAAACTAAGGATAATTTTTGTTCAGATTTACCTGCTCCCAAGTCCTTGCGTCCGTTGGGTTGAAATGGTCCAGGAATTGTTTAAACCATTGCTCGGTAGGCAACACATAATCTTTGGATAAATTTGGAACTCCCAAGTTGCCATTATTATTATTACTTCTGCCCCGTAAAAAAGTTCGCCATGCTGTACCATAACTCAGGAGAATTGCGAAAATTGAGAATAGTAAGAGTATTCGCATCGTGTGAGTTATTTTTATTTCTGGTACTTTCAGATGTAGCGAAGTTTGATAAAGTCGTGACCTATGAACGTGTTTTTAAATACATAATTGATAAAAGAATTCGCATTGAGATGATTTATAGCAGAACAGCATTTATAAGCCTAACGTAATATGAATAAGATGTACCATAAATACAAATTTTTGTATATATTCATACAGGGCTGCCACAGATATTAATGTACTTGAAAAAAAATGGAAAAAGTTACTTCTTTTTACACAAAAAGAGGCCAGTAATGTCAATAGAAATACTTATCTACTGAAAAGTTTCGATTTCATTATACATTCAATTTATCTGCTGCATTTACAACATTAGATGAAATTATATTGCTGAATTGGGGGGTGAAGACCAAGGTCACAATTGCTAGAATAAATTTTACAAGTAATAACATGTATATTTATATTTATTGTATATTATTAAAAAGTTGAAACTTATTTTTTATATTATATATTAATATGTATTATTATATATTTATTATTCTTTATTCACATTTATATTTCGATGCTTTACAATAGGAAATAGAAAACCAGAAAATTTCGACCAAAAAAGATTAACTGCAACCAAAAAGAGTTTTATTTTCAACACAATCAGTTGATTGTTCAAGTCAAAAAGACGAGTCTTTTAGAAGGCAGTTTAATTTACAACAAAAAAGTTAATGCCTATAATTCCTGAAAATAAAACAAGAATCCAACGATCAAATTTGGACAACCAACACAAAATGCTCCTATTGTAATTCTAACGTTTCGGTGCTCATACAGCACCCTTATTAAGGTAAGAAAAATTCATTTTTGAGTATTTTGAGAATTCATTAACTTGAGTATTGGACGTTAAATAGGATTTTGAATTTGATTTTAATCTAATTTAAAATTCTTAAATTTCAAAAAAGTTAATTTTTAGCCAAAAAATATTAATTTCCTACCAAAAAGGATCAACTTTCATCAAAAGTGTTGAGTTTTTAAGCTAAAAAAAAGTCGAATGTTTTCGAAAAATGTGACTTTTAATCCCGAAAAGATGAATTTTCAACAAAAAAGGTCATTTTCAACCAAATAGTTACATTTCCAACCAAAAAATATGAATTTGTACCAACAGAGATGAATTTTTAACAAGATAGTTGTACTTTCAAGCCAAAAAGTCGAATGTTTCAGAAAAATTTGTCTTTTAATCCCGAAAAGATAAATTTTCAATAAAAAAAGTTAATTTTCAACCGAACAGTTGCATTTATAACCAAATAGTTGCACTTTCAAGAAAAAGAGACGAATTTTCAACCAAATAGTTGAATTCTTAATCAAAAGGGAGAAATTTCGAACAAAAAAGATTAAACTGCACACAAAAACTATGGCATTTTCAACAAGAAGAAAAGAGTTTTTTAGAAGGCAGTTTAATTTACAACAAAAAAGTTAATTTATAAAAAAAGCGTTAATTTTCGAACAAAAACTATGACTTCAACAAAATAGATAATTTTCAATAAAAATATTTAATTCACGATCAAATAATAAAATTTGCAACCAAAAAAGATTCATTCTTTAACCAAAAAAAAATTAAATTTCAGTCAAAAATAGTTGGATTTTCTTATTGAGTTCTATTAATTTAGTTTGCATTTAAGCAACAAAATAAGAAAAAGGGGAAGTTTCTTGAAAATAAGTGAAAAAGAGGAATTCTTTAAAAAGGGGATAAAGAGGGGAACACATTAATTACATTTTCTTTTTTTTAGATAAAATGTAAAATGAGATGGATTAAAGTGACCTTTTCATTAAAAAAAAGTGACTAGTGACTTTTTATTATAAATAAGGGGCTGCAACCCTTTATTTATAAGAAAGTTCAGTTATTTTTTGTATTTGGTATTTTTTGCAAAAAAATCATACAATTAGAAAAATATTTCTCCTCAAAGTCAACAAAATATTATTACATAAATCTTTATAGCCCCCATGAAAATATTTCTCATCTTATCAAAATTTAATATCAAGCATTTCTAATTTTAGATTACCAGAGGTCACTGTTTTTGTAATTCAAGCAATTAATTATACCGGGATCCAGGAGCCTGATTATGTTTTCGCATGTAACTAAAAATTCAAATAATTGACAGTTACCCCAAAAATTAATTAATTTGAGCAAATTTATACAGGAATATACGATTGATCGGGTAATGTTGAACAATTTTCAAATTTGTAAATAACGTTTTTAATCATTGAATGAAAAAATTTGTGTGAAAATCTGCACGGCAAATCGACAAATAATGAAAATTGCGAGGAAAATTGTAGAAACTGAGTATAATAATATGCGGCAATTACCAAATATAAATGATTTTACTCAACTTTAAAGTTAGATTCTACACAATTTAAGGGAATTATTAATATTTTAGTAAATTACCTCTAAATCTGGAAGTTTTTTTGAATTCGTAGAAGGGTTCGAGACTATTTTTTGGCAAACAAAAGCCAAAATGTAACACTTGCAGGACTTGCAGCTTGCTAACTACTGCTATCTACTACGAAGCATGATCCAATTTGGATCATGCTACGAAGTGCAGAACTGCAGACCAGCCGCTAGGTAGCGCTCACTGTTCTAGTCGAAGTTCCGCGAAAATTCGAATTTAATCAATGAAAAATAGCTTTTTTTATTCGAATTAATAATACAAGTCTATAGTTTATTCACAAAACAAGTGAAAGTGTAAGTCATTCTAATTAAAAAGAAAAAATGTAATATTTTACTTACTGGTCAGTTTTTGTTGCGTAGTTCTGAATTTCATAAATATAACATTATTGTCTACTGAAAGAGCGTTTTAAAGTACGTGTTTTCATAACTTTGTCTATTTTTCCACCGAAAAGTTAAATTTCCAACTAATAAAGATAAATTTTGAACCGAACATCAAATAGTTAAATTTTCAACGAAAAAGATTAATTTTCAAACAAGAAGATTAATTTTATATTAGAAAGACAAATTTTTAATAGAATACATCAATTTTCAACCAAATAGTTGAAGTTTGAACTAAGAAAGATCAATTTTGAATTAAAACAAAATTTTTCAACCAAATTGTTCAATGTTCAACTAAAAAAAAAATACATTTTCAACCAGAAATGGAAAAGGTTAATTTTCAAATACAAAAATTAAATTTTCAACAATATCGTTCAATTTTCAACAAAAGGAATGAATTTTCAACTAAAAAAGAAATGTTAACCAAAAATGAGATAGCTAAATTTTCATTTAAAAAAATTAATTTTCAACAAAAAAAACGAATTTTCAATAAAATAGTTAAATTTTTAAACCACAGAAGTGAATTTACAAACAAAAAGAATAATGTTTTACCAAACAGACGAAATTTCCACAAAATAAATTAATTTTTAACTAAAAAAGATCAATTTTTAACCAAAAATGGAATAGTTAAATTTTCAGTAAAAAAATCATTTTCAACAACAACAAAAAGTTTCAGCAATATATTTGAATTTTCAATCAAATAAATGAAATCTCTACCAAAAAGATGAATTTTCAAACAAATAAGTTTCCACCGAAAAGACGAATCTCCATCTAAAAAAAGTTAATTTTAAACAAAAAAAAAAACTATATTTCAACCAAAAATACGAATTTTCAACCATATAGTTGAATTTAAAAAAAAAAAGATAAATTTTTACCCAAAATTGGAATAGTTTAATTTTCAGCTAAAAAAATAATTTTGAACCAACAAAAAAGCTAACTTTCAGCAAAATAGTTGTAGTTACCAAGAAAGATTTGAATTTTTAATTAAAAACAGTTGAATCCTCAACCAAAACAGATTAATTTTCAACCAAACAGTTGCATTTTTAACCAAAAATTGTTTTTCTACAAGAAAAAGAATTTTCAACAAAATGCATAAATTAACAAAAATAGTTTAATTTTCAAGCAAGAAGATTAATTTTTTACCAAAAAAGACGAATTTTCAACCAAATAGTTGCATTTTTAGTCTAAAAAAGATTACTTTTTAACCGGAAATGGAATGGTTCAATTTTCATTCGAAAACAACAATTTTTAATTTTGGAAAGCGAATTTTTTATAAAACAGTTAAACTTTCAACCCGAAAATATAAATTTTCCACCAGAAAAATGGAATTTTCGACTGTTTTGATCAAATAGTTCAATTTTCTATTAAATTGTAGAACTTTCAAGGCAAAAAGGCGAATTTTCTACAAAAAAGTTGAATTTTCAAGCCGAAAATATGAATCTTCAACAAAGAGGTTAATTTTCATCTAAACATTTGAATTTTCAGCTAATATTATGAATGTTCAATCAAAAAAATTATTTTTTAATAAAGCAGTTCAACTTTCAACCAAGGAGATGGATTTCCAACCTAAACAGATGAATTTTAAACAAAAATTGTACCCATTGAAGACAGCATAGAACAATTGTGGCCCTACATCCCCTTCTCACCACATACCATGCAATGTGCCTTTCAAGAATTATTCAATTCTAAACAGTTCTCACTAATTTTTATCATAATATACTTTGAAAAAGTGATGGAATTATAACCATATTGTTTTTATTAGTAAAAAATTCGATTTGTATCCATTCGCAAATTCAAATTCGCCCTAAATTTTCAAAATAATCATTAAGACTGTGAAGTTGGTATGAATTTAAAAAATCCAGTTATTTTTTAAGTTTCATGCAGGTTTCCGAGAAGTTTTTCAAAGTTCCATGAAGCAGATATCTGAAAAAATTCTTTCGTCATTCCTGTATAGATTTTAAAATTGTTTTTCTTTAAGGTGAGTTCCATCAGAAAAAAATTATGGCAAAGAGAGCGGTAATTATAATTTTTTTAAATTTGGGGAGACGCTTAAGACCTCCAAAAAAAAAATGTATTTTCCATTATTTTTTTCTTTTGACCCCCCTTATTGTTTTTTATAAAGAATGTTATCGAAAAAAATTTTAAGCGTATTTGATAAAAAATAAGTTGACACAAAAATTGTTTATTTAAGCATTGTTATTGGCATATTTGAGTTTTTTTTTCTGAATTAATTGATTTTATTCGATACGTGACAAGTTTTAAAGTATTTTCTAACCAATTTTGAATTGTTTAAACAATTATTATTCCTTTAAACAATTTTTGTTCGCTTTGAAATCGTGAAAAGTTATTATTTTTCATGATAAATGATATAGTTGATAAATTTCAAGAATAATATTTCTTGTTTAAGATATTCGGTAAGTATTTAAATAATTTGCATTTGTTTAAACAATTTTTCCCCTGTAAATCGTGAAAAGTTATTATTTTCTGAAAACAATGACACAATTAACGAATCTTGAGAGTAATATATTTTTTAAACGAAATTGTACAATTATTTAAATAATTTTCATTTGTTTGAACAAGTTTTTCCCCTGTAATTCTTGATAAGTTACTAGTTTCTGGAATCAATAACGCAGTTAATGAATGCCAAAAGTGATATTTTTTGTTAAAGATAGTATACAATTATTTAAACAATTTTAATTTGTTTGAACAGTTTTTCCCCCCTGTAAATCTTGAAGAGTTACTATTTTATGGAATCAATGATCCAGTTAATGAGTTTTAAGAGTAATACTTATTGTGGAAGACAGTTTTGCAATTATTTAAACAATTAATAATCATCTGCTTGCGCATTTTCATAGGAAAGTTGGATAAAATTTTTTTTTCTAATCTCGTACACTATGTCACTTATTATTCAGTATTTTCTTATTTCAGAACTTATACCCCATTTATTTAAGCAATGATCATTTTGTAACTAGAATTGTAACTCTAATTGATTAAATAATTGCAAACTGTCTTTCACAAAAAATATCACTCTTGGTATTCATTACCTGCACCAGGTAAAAAAAATAATAACTTTCACGATGTACAGCATGTAAAAATTGTTTTAACAAATTGCCAAATATCCTAAACACAGAATATTACTCTTTTTACGATTATCAGGGGAACAATTGTTTAAACAAATGAAAATTGTTTGAATAATTGCCGGATATATAATATTATATATATAATATTATTCCTAATATAAATAATTAATTTAGAAACAATTCAAAAAAATACCGTATTTAAAATGAATTTTTTCATACAACTGGTATTTTGCATTTTTGGGGCATTTTTCGAGTACATTACAAGTGGGTTGGGGGTCAAAATTAAAAGTTATTGAGTGAAAATCATTCTTTGAACATTCCTTAAGAGGTGACCAAACTTTAATTCACAAAAAGTTGATAACAAGTACTTCTTTTTTCCATTTTTTCGAAAACCAAGCTTTTCCCATTTGAAACACCATGTTAATTTTTAAATCTCGGGGGCACGGGATAATGTTGAATGTTTTGAAAAAAATTGAATTTCTTTTTCCGAAAAACGAACAAATTGGGGGGTTCGATAATCAAAAATCGAAAGTCGAATTTTTGGGCCACCCTATAATTCAAGTTGCGAATTAAAAAATATCCTGAATAATATTAAGTAAAAACGTAATAAATAGAATTGTTAAGAATATTTAAAAAAATAAAATGAGTTATTGGCACTAGGGGTGAATACAATAAGGTCAACTAGATCAAGTGTTTAAATAATTTTTTTTTCTTTTTTGAAGCAAACATTGTCAAGGCATTATTAACTTGGCGGGGTGACTTAGCCCATTTACAACGTTCACATTATCATAGCCTTTGTATTGTTCCACTATCTTGTCTTAAGCAAGTTTCTAGATCTTTTGAAGAGCACAATTTTTCTTTCTAATATTTTTTTCGTATCTCGTATAGTTTTTATGAAAAATGAATTTTTTATTTTTCAAAAAGAATTTTCTATGGATAAAATCAGAACACATATCTTATAACTGAGTTCAGAATGTAAAAACGCTTGTCTTTTCTCAATTAAATATTTATTTTTAAGTTCTTTTCATTAAAATTTAGAACATTGTTTTGAAGCATCGAAAAAATATTTAACTAAAACTTCGAAAATGTTAGATATTGTATTGTATTGTATTTTTTCGTTTACTAAACTATTTTGAAAAAATATAAAATACAGTGAACCGCGGATATAGGCATCCCGGATTTAGACAGAGAGAGAAACTTTACTGCTAAAGAAGATTTTATGAACGTATTTTTTTAGTTTTTGAAATCCACATACTTTATAAATATTTTTCACATTAAAAGGCTTTATCTAATGTATCACAGTTGAAGGGTGGCAGTACATAACTAGATAATCAAAAAACTCGTAATTTTTCAGGAGATCGATAAAACATTATGTAAAATCGAAATCACAATTTAAAAACAAGGCATAAGTCCACTTCCGAGATGACGTGTTGCTCGTTTAAGCCCAAAAAAACTTGCTCAGAAACAATTATACATTTTCGATTAAATAGATGTGTCAGCTGACAATCTCAACGGGACCCTGACCACAAATTGGAACAGGGCAGGCTGCGAATTGCGATAAAAAATGTAATCTTCAGTTTAGATTAAAAATAAAAACTTACTCCCGAGATATTGAGTTCCTGAATCAAGGTAAAAAAGTTTTTATCTAAAAAAGTTAACCTTTTCCTATATTTTTTCAAGAAATAATAATTTCAAAAAATATTGTGAAGGAATTATTTTATTACTGTATTAAAAAAATAGAATCCGAACATAATTTTATCACCACGTGTATTTGATTTTTCAAGAATTTTGCATGCAATAAACCCATTTTCAAATAAATGTTGGTTATCTAGTTCTGTACTGCCACCCTTCAGTTAATGAGTTTTATTTATGGAAAAGTCTTGCCTGAAAAATATTTGTCAAATTTGAGAAATTACAAATATCAAACACGTTAGTAGAATTTGGGGCTATTCTCGGGCTCTCCAAAACTGTAAAACTTAATTTTCAAAACACAACACACACGGTCTGAATATGAGCCTATTCGATTTTTGGGCTATTTTTAGGCTCTCCAAAACACCCAAATATGATTTTACAAAATCTACCCTAACACTAAAAAGCTACCCTTGAAGAAAAAGTTACAGAATAAGTGCAAGAAAAAGTATATCAAAGGTTTGGGCTATTATTTAGCTCACCGAAGCTAACAACAATAATTGTTCGAAAATAACCCATAACAGTAACACCTACCCCTAATTAAAAAAATTAGATGTTGAATCGAATAAAATTTAAGCTGCCTTCAACTGAAACAGTTTTAAAAAAATTGAATTGACAATAATTACACAAGACCCTTTCACAACTTAAAGTGAAAGGGCAAAATACCTTGTTTAAAAAAAAAAGAAAAGAAAAGTGCCCAAAACTCTAGTAGATATCCCCATCCCCATAATATAAATCAACAACCCTAAAAAATCACTCCTAGCACATTCAACGAACCCCATCTCAGTTGTCCTCAACTAAAAGAGCCAAAAAAAATTGTATTTGAAAATAATCACCCTAGACACCTTCCAAACACTCTGGTCGATTTCGCCATCCCCATAGTAATAATAAGAATTTAATTGAAAATGATCAGCCGAGGCACTTGCACAAGACTCTTTTAGATATCCCCATCCCTACAGTATTATTCAATAGCCCCAAAAAATAATTCCTATAGCAGATTTAACATACCCCATCTCAGCTGCCTTCAACTAAAACAGCCAAAAATTTCAAATTTTAAAAAATCACCAACGGCCATACCACGCTGAAAAAACCAGTTCTCGTCAGATCACTGAAGTTAAACAGCGTTGGGCGCGGTTGGTACTTGAATGGGTGACCATTCGAGAATACTGCGTGCTGTTGGCCCACCGTGGGTGTGGTGAGCCCACACTTGTAGTAGTTGTTTACTACAAGAAACTATCCACCTAGAAACACTACCCGAATCGGGTAGTGTCACACCTACCCTGACAGGGAAATGGCTTAATGTTATACTACTACTACCCCAGACACCTCCCCAAGACTCTGGTTTTTATCGCCATCCCCATAGTGATAGTAAAAAGCTATCTCTGACGAATTTAACGAAAACCATCTCAGCTATCTTCAACTAAAACAGCCAAAAAATTTCAAATTGAAAATAATCGCCCAGACACCTTCTTATGACTCTGGGTGATATTGCCATCCTCATAGTAATAATAAACAACTCCCAAAAACTACCCCTGATGAATTTAACGAAACCCACCTCAGCTGCTTTCAACTAAAACAGCCAAACAATTTCAAATTGAAAAGAAAAACGCAAGACACTTTTACAAGACTCTAGTTTTGATATTCCCATTCCCAAAGTAATAATAAAAATGAAACAAAAAAACAACCCACGGTACAGTTAACGAATCCCGTGTCAGCTGCCTTCACGTAAAACAGCCAAAAAATTTCAAATTGAAAAAAAACACTAGACATTTTTAGAAGACTCTAGTTGATATCCCCATCCCCAAAATAATAATCAAGAACCCCAAAAAAGAACCCCTGGTACAGTTAACGAACCCCGTATCGGCTGTCTTCAACTAAAACATATAACAAAATTAAAAATTTTAAATAATTACGCCAGGCACTTACACAAGACTGATTTTCTTTATACAGAAATAATTCCAAATTGAAATTAAAGTTTTGAAGGTGCAATTCTAAAATAGTTTGATTTTTGAGGCTTTCAAAATAAATGGGAAAGATTATGGAAAACCCTATCGAAATTGTGGTGGAAACACAATTTTCATTAGTATTAACAGAGTTATAAATCATCAAAACAGATGGTAGTTGGGAAATAATGCCCCATACATTAAAGGACTTCTTATTCTCAATTTTCCATTATTAAGAGTTTAATAAATTTATTCATTTGAAATTTTACCATTTTAATTTTAAATACTTAAAATTCGAAAGAGTTTCGATTTGATTTTGTATTTTAGTATTTAATACTGAAATTGAAAAAAATCAGGTTTTTAAGTTTGAGTTTTTTAAACTTTAATGACGTGACAAAATGTTCGTTAACCGGGCAAAAACATGAAATTCTTTTTTTTTAGATGCCACCCTGGAATATTTATATTGAGAATTTCACTGCTTACTATTCAAAAAGGTCTAAAGCCTTCAATAATTGACCAATTTGAAAGAGCTTTTTTGAATTGAAGAGCATCAAATTCCTACAAATAAACTATTTTCATCCTTTTTTCACAAAAAAAAAAAAAGAATTTGTTGCCGTATTTTATGTAACGAAGTAGCTGCTCATACTTATTAAGCTCCAGAAAATTAATAAAACCTTAGCTTCATTAAAATTAATTCCAGTTAACAAAAATAAAATTTTCATAAATTTTGTCCGGAAAAAAATTATTTACTATCTTATATATACATATATCGAAATAGTTTCACACACTTATTAATCTCCTGAAAATTTTTTAATTCACCCTTATTATTAATTTAATTTAACAAATAGCCACTTACTCCGCTGCGAAATATGATGAACTCTCAACACTTATCTTTGTTATAAATAATTTAAGTAAATAAATCGACAATTTTCATCATTTGTTCGCGGAAACAATCTTTGCTCTCTAATATGTATGGAGGTAGCTTTTTAGACTTACTAAACTAAAAGTCGTCTTGTAACAAAAGCATCGTCCTCTTGCCTAATTTGTTTTGAACCACGTGAATATATTTTTTACACATACATAATTATTTGGCTGCTAGATTAGGTGAAGTTAGTCGCATAAGGAAAATTTTTGGTGCAAAAGAATTCCCCTTGAGACAAATGAAAATCCTTTCAACCTTAAATTTAAGAGGAAATTCCATTTACGTCGAAAAAAAAATCCTTTTTTCACAAGATGAAATTCCTATGAGTGAAAATATTGTTTAAATGTAATGCTTAGCATTCTTATAAATAATGCATGTAAACAAAAATGGAAAATCTTTATCTTTGATTCGCGGAAAAAATTTATTCAGGGTCTTGTATCTATCAAAATGGTTTAGTGATCACCGGGAAATTGTTAAAATTTAACATTTAGTTTCGTTAATAATAACTTCAGTTCAAGAATAGAAAATTTATATGTATCCTTTGCGAATAGCTTAACACTTTAACAGACTTAGTAAAATTAAAAATTTTCTGTATCCTATTAAGTCTCATAAGCTATTTCAATACATATAAGCCGGAAAATAACTTTTTTTCTGATAAAAAATAATCAAATTTTCTATTTGTTAACTTAAGGTATTTATAGCAAACCAAAGTTTTAAAGCTTAATCATTTTCTGGAGTTTATTATATCTGAGAAGCTCATTATTAGACGGAAACGAAATTTTGTCGCAAAAAATGATGCAAATTGTCTTCTTGTTTATTTAAGTTATTCATATAAAAGCTTAATGTTGAATGTTCACAATATTGTGCAGTTTAGTACGGCTAATAAGTGATCTTGATACATATAAAATAAAAATTTTCTATAAACAAATAATGAAAACGTTCTATTTTTTACCATTAATAATTCATAAAAAAGCTGAATGTTAAGTGTCAAACATTTTATGTAGTTTAGTAAGTTTAAAAGGCTATTTTGATACATATAAAACAGCAAAGAATTTTTTTTCATGAAAACAGTATAAAAATGGTTTACATGTTTTTAAAATTTGTTTATAGTAATAAAATTGTACAATGAACATATTATTTGCCTTTTGTGTATGCTCAAGATTTAATTCTAGTTGAATGCACTTTTTTACATTTGTTTAAAAAAAAATAGGCTAAAAAGTAAAAATTTCAAAGTTTGTACCACTCTAGTGTGTAGTGCGCGAAGAATAATTGCTACTATTGAAAAAAAATTATTTGCAAAACAGTAATGCATTGTCTTTATTTCACATTTTTTATTTTTAAAGTTTTTGAAGTTCTTCGTAACCTCTACACGGTACACATAATCAGTCAAATTCATGTTTGTCTTTAGAGAAAATTGACAAACGTAGATGGATGAAAAGAGAAAGTTGGAATTATTACGTTTTAAACTTTTTTTAAATAATCTACAACAACATGAAACCTTTTTTTTCTTTTCATATTAATCACAATAAGTTGTAAAATTATAATAAGCTATTATAATAAGCTTTGAAATTAAAATTTTGTTAAACAATTTAATGACAAACGTTCAATTTAAATAATTTAAAATATTTTTTCATGCCGTAATAATAACTATATCTGTTTTTGCAGCCTTAATTGTGTAAGTGCTAAAAAAATTATTGAAATATAAAAAAAAATTTAACGCTTAAAAGATTACCACAAAAATTGTCATTTTTTATATTTTCACTACAAAATTTACATTTTTCGCCCCTTAAAGGTCGCAAAATTATTGTAAAATTTTCTCAACTGTATAGTTAAGTTATAATGCATATTTAACATTTAACACTTATAACATTTAACAACAGGTCGCAAAATTATTCTAAAATTTTCTCAACTGTATAGTTACGTTATAATGCATATTGAACAAGTTTTCTACAAGTTTCATATCAATCAATGAAACCGTTCTCTAATTATCCAAGTTGCGAACACCAAGAATGTTTTTGTTGATTCCAGTTTCTTTCGAAAATGAAACGAGATATGAAAAAAGTGAAAAGGAAATGTTTCCGCGAAAAAATATCTGCAAAAATAGCCCTTTACTATATACCTTGAATTCACTTTGTTTTTTTTTGTTTGAAAAAATTGATTTTTCAATTTCAAGAAGTAAAATGCAGCTATCACAGTTTTATACGATAAAAAATGGAATAAATAAAGTTTTATTTAAATAATCTTGGCATGGGGTTTTCTTCTTGAAAAATCTTATTGTTTATTTCTGTCTATGATTACAAAAAGTTTTTTAGCGAAATCTATCATTATTTCCCAGTCGTAAAGTCATCAGCATGAACTAAGCCTCATAGTTGAGGCCATTCCGAATTAAGCGTGGTGACAACTGCTCGATAGGTGGTGGCTTGTCGAGCGATGAGAGTGCTCTCTTAAACTGAACAAGTGAAATTGTCTCTGATTGAATCAATATTTTGAATTATCACTGGTGAACCAGTGATTTTTCCACTTTGACTGGATAAACCAGTAAGTGATTCAACTAAAATAGCGCTACTGCTTCTACCAGTGACACCAACTGATAGATTGAACCAGTGATATAGCGCTCCACGCGGGCAAGACATGAACCTCCAGTCATCTGGTGCGCGCGCGCTTCCGGTCAGATCTTGGCATTTCTAGAGTGAAAACAAACCTTATTGTGTACTAGTGTTTGTTTTATAAATATTCGGCACCTGGCTGCAATGAGCAGGGAATGCAATATCTCTCGCTTGATAGTGGGAAGGCCGCTGGCCACTTGGGTTTGACTTTGAGCGACGCGACACGTTGACAACGACGGGTCTTCCCACAATTAGGCGCAACATATTATTATTATTATTTTATTATTATACCATTAAGCCATTTCCCTTTCGGGGTAGGCGTGACTTGCTCGATTGGAGAATAGTAGTGTGTATATGGGTGTATAGGTATAGAGTAGATAGGTATAAGTTGAATATGTATATAGGTGTAAGGTATGTAGGTATATAGGTATATAAGTATAAGGTATATAGGTGTTAGGTGTAAATATTTTAGATTGATCTGGAATTCTCGTGTTATTTATTTAAATGACACGTTTATTCCGCAACACTGCTCCGACCCAGGTTGCTGATCAATCTCTCTAGCGATCACCCCAAGTGAAGAGCCTCACAAAATTGTTATGTATGGTTCCCCACTTGGGCCCATTATTATCCAAGGTCATTGTTTCATGCGTCATTCATTCTATTGTCACTCTGTTTACAAACTATTTGTCGCCACACTTTTCTGTCCTGGCATACTACTCTAGCTTCCTTCACGCCCATGCATTTTTTCATGCAATCTCTTGTGTTTCTATGGCTTCTTATGTCTCTACGGATCAATGTCTCATTTACAGATTCTAACCATTCTTTCGGCGGTCTACCTCTGGGCATTCTACCATTTACTTTACCTTTATACACTTGTTTGGTCAGTCGTTCATCTTTCATTCTTTCAAGATGTCCGAACCATCTTAACTGATTTCTTCCCCATATGTCAACTAGTGTCTCTTCTGTACCACATTCTTTGAGGATAGTCTCGTTTCGGACTTTGTCCATCAGTGTTTTCCCGCATATTATGCGCAGAGGTTTCATGCCGATCGCGTTAATTTTACTCCTGTCCTTTTCTTCACAGGTCCATGTCTCGCTACCGTATAGTACAGTCGGTACGAATATAGAATTATGTATGGCCATTTTAGCTTTTTTTGATATGTTTTTATTTGTGAGGATGGACCCTACTCTACCGATAACCTGTCTACCCTTATTTATGCGCCTATCTAACTCCCCATCTATTTTTCCGTCGCTAGTGAATAGACTACCTAGATATACGTACTTGTCAACTTGTTCTAATCTCTCATCATTTAGGACAATGTTGCATATTGTTTTCTCACTTTTTCCCTCAAACACCATGATTTTTGTTTTATTTACATTAATTTTGAGTCCCATGTCCTTCATGCTTGTATTAAGTTTATTCAACATTCTTTGCAAGTCCTCGACTGATTCTGCGATAACAATCTTGTCATCTGCGGAAGCTAACCCACGTACCTTGACTGTTTGGAGATCTACACCTTCTTCGTCGAAGAGTGCAGTTCTTAGACATTTATCCATGAATATGATAAATAGCCACGAGGACATAACGCATCCTTGTTTCACGCCTTGCATAATATCGAACCAGTCACTCAGTTTCCCATTTACCCTTACACTCGCTTTTATTCCATTATATTGCAGCCCGGCCTTCATTTATTGTTGTGAGAGTAAAGTGCGGTTTTTAAAGGTAAGTTTGCAACTGTTACCACAATAGTGATGAATGATTAGTGTCATACCTAAACAGCTGACAGACAAGGCGTACGACCAGATTCACTGGTACTGAGAAACCAGTGAACCTCACTGATTATAAACCAGTGCCGGAACTAAACTCAATCAACCAGTGAATTCTCACTGATTGTCAGTGACACACTTCTGGCTGTTTCAACCAGTGAGATTTCACTGGTTCATTTTAAGAGATGTTTATAGTCTTCACGCTGATGTTCGGATTGAGACATGACGTCACAGTGGCGGATGTCCGTCCTAAGTTGTGCTTCATATGCACGTCCCCAGGATAATACAATACTGAATACAGCCTTTTCGACGAGTAAGTTGGAGTTTGTTCGTCAAGGCATCTGAAATGATGGAGATTTGTGAGCATGGATCAATGAACGCTTGAACCTGATGGTGTGGTCCAGTTGCCGATGTTGCGTAGACCAAACCTGTGCAAAGTCGACGTTGAGCCTGAAAGCATTACCGTTGAAAGTAGGCGCTGCTGTCACATTATGCACTGTAGAATACTGTTTTTGAGAAGACCCATGAAGTATCGAGTGATGCTTCCCTGAAGAACACTCTTGGCACCGTTTTGTTGATGGACAAGCCGATACGCGATGTCGGCCTAAACAGTTTAAGCAAAGGTGCTGAGATTCGACGAACACTTAGCACTGACCTGATGTCTTCTTCTCAAAAATCCTGACACTGAAACAAGAGGTGTGGTCCTGAACAGAAAAAACAAACCTGGGGTCTATCAATGTTGGCATTATGAGACTTGAAACCTGGTGGTTTTCCTGACTGTGAGGAATGAGAATTCTTCGGAGGTGGAAAAGGTCAGTGATGTCTTCGAACCTCCGACGCTAGTCTCCCAGTCTTGGCGTGATGTTGCAAACTCGTCCTCCGATGATGGAGTTTCTGAATACTCATGATGTGTTCCTGGTCGATGACGAGTGACAAAAAGATCTCTAAAGTTTGTCCAGTCAGTGAACTTACCGAAAACTTCGGAAGATGTATTCGTGGCGTCTTAGGCTTCAATACAATAGTCACGAAAGAATTTGTCGGTTGAACTAGACCAGGCGTAGGTTGAAGAGCCTGCAGAATGGTTTTCAATTCGATTCTACATCCTGTGTAGGTTTCCGAAGCAGTTTTATAGAAGTTATCTACAAAATAAGTAATGTTCATATGCTTGTCGGTTTTTTGTTTGATGCAGGCAAGATGATTCGTTTTCATCTCGCTCCAGTAACTTTCGATTATTTACAATCGCCTTTGTATCGCAATTGCAGTGATCTTCTTCTCTGCTTGTTTCTTAAGATTCGTGACACATCGACTGATGAGACCTTTCAGTTCGGCTTGCCTGCATAGAAGTTTAGTGTTGTTAGTCAGTGTGCGTGAGGGAGAAGGAGCGCCCGCTCATATCATTATTTAGTCAATTATCCCAAACACAAAAATCATATGCCTGTGATTTTCAATCACTTTCCTTGTGTATTATCATAGTTATTCACTTTACGGTAATGAGATGGCAGCAAAAGTTGTAGATGAAAACCTAAAACAGAGTTTTGAAATCACAATTTTATTTATAATGGCGATAATAAGAGAACGGCCTCATTGATTGATATAAATATGAAAATTGCAGAAATCTTGTTAAAATGCATTAGAACTTAAATATATAGTTAAGAAAATTTAAAAAAAAATTGCCACCTGTGAGGGGCAAAAATGTCAATTGCCTATATAGAAGCCAAAAACTCAAATAAAAATTTGTATTTAATTGTTTTCTTATAAATCTAACAGATGTCCTGAATGATGGTCTGAATAATTTCTTATCCATTTCTTGCTACAAATAAAAAAATTCAATTAAAACTTCAAAAGTGAAGATCGTTTTGCGATTTTTCTTCAGTTTTTAACATAAAAAGTTTTAAAGAAGCACTTAGACTCTCCGAGTGGTTTCATTACTTGCCTCTTGTTTTGAAAAAATCAAGAAGCGTTTTCACTTTTCAAGAAAAGCCTTTTTTGGACCACCCTAATACATAGGTCATTCTTTTTTAATCAGTGATTGATCAATGTTGTTAAATGTTTAAAATACAAGGGTACACTTTCATTAATGTAAATTTTTTCTACAATATTAGGTTTTCATGGATTTCCAAACATTCCTCTTTACGTCATTGATGTCGAAATGAAGGATGGCTATTATCACGATTTTTCACAGATATAGCTTACATACATATTAACGATGTCCTAAGGTTTATGTCTAGAAGTTTCAAATCCATCAAAGTTACGACTAGACATAATCATTGTAATTATTTCGATCAGATTTTTACGACAATGCCGGGAACCTGTTTAGACTATGCTGCAGAATATCAAATATTTTCATGAAATATGAAGGTATTTGATATTCTTTAGTATAGACTAAACGGGTTCCTAGTTTTATTATAAAAGTCTGGTCGACATAATCACAATGATCGATTAATAGATTTAAAATTTCGAGATATAAAATATGTATATAAATTGCCATTGCCATTGCCATGGCCAGAAGTAAAAATATAACAAATAAAGACCTACCAAGAAAAGGATAATAGTCCAATTAAAGCGGTGGGCATGCAATGTGCGGTAAAACGCTAATGGACAAAGTCAGTAATAAGAGGATTCTCAAAGAATATGGTGTCGAGGAGACACTGTTTGACAAAAGTGAAAGAAATTAGTTAAGATGGTTTAGGCATGTTGAGAGAATGAAAGGAGAATGACTGACGAAACAAGTATATCTAGGTAAAATGAATAGAAGCGTACCCAGAGGCAGACCGAGGAAAGAATGGTGGAAAATTGTGAATGAGACCCTAAAACAAAAAGATTTAAAAAGCCACAAAAACACAAGACCTTGTATGAGAAAATATATCTAAAGATAATGTCATGACGGAAAAGTGTGGCGACAAATAGTTAATAAGAAATGCATGATAAAGAGTGTTAGTGGAGTGAGAGACGCCAGGAACAAAAGACCTTGGATACTAATGGGTCTGAGCGGAGAGCTTTAATAATAATAATGACTTTGTGAAGCTCTTCGCTTGGGGTGCTTGTTAGAGAGATTGATCAGCGACCTGGGTCAGAGCGTCTTTCTGAACGAACGTATTATTTAGATAAACAACACGGGTATTCTAGATTAATCTAAAAATGGACACTTCCCTTTCTCACATTTCTCATATGAATTCCCTGATCCCCATCTAGAACCGAGTGAGTCACGCTTACCTCGAAAGGAATTTGACCAGGACAGGCTGCTAGGATTTTGTTCCAAAAAAGTACTCCTGAAATAGCATTGAAGTAACCAAAAAGTTCAAAATCAGTCTCATTTCGCTAGGATTTTTTTAGGTCAAAGGTACCGGAGAAGTCCCACTCCATTTTTTTAGCAGGACTTTTTTAGGAACAAAGTACCGAAAAAATCCCACCTAATTCTTTTCAAATGTTCACAAGTCCTAAATAATGTTTGTCACACAAGTACTAGATAAGTTCAATTTGATTTTTTTCAACATTTTTACAAGTGCTGATGGGATTTATGTCTCAAAAAGTACTGCTAAAATAGGACTAAAGTACCAAAAGAGTTCAATATATTATCAAAATTATTAAGGACTTTTTAATATTTAAGAAGAATTAAGTGGGCCATTTTCGGCAATTTTGTCCTAAAAAAGTTCTGAACAAAAGTTAGGTTGGACTTTTCTGGTAGCTTTGTTCTGAAAAAGTCCTGCTCAAAGAAGAATTAAGTGGGATTTTTCGGTACATTTGTCATAAAAAAGTATTGGTGAAACGGGATATATTTTTAACTTTTTTGGTACTTTAGTCCAATTTCAGCAGTACTCCTTTGGAATATAAATCCCATTAGCACTTTTGTTCCAAAAATGTTTTAGAACTCATACAAATTTTGAAAGAATTCAGTTTCACTTTTCCGATACTTTCGTCCTAAAAACGTTCTCATGCTCAAAATAAAAAATAAAAATCTGCCCGCTGCGCGGGCACATTCTCATCGGGCGCTTTGCGCGCGGCTCGCTTCGCTCGCAAGTTTGAGCGCGCCTGAGGCGCGCGACTGTTAGATCTCGCGCTTCGCGCTCGATTATATATTCACCTCGCGCTACGCGCTCGGGCGTATTTACATCGCGCTTTACGCTCGGCTCCTCTAGATTTCTGAACTTCGTGTTCGACTTCGATGAAAAGAAAAAGTTTGTTTGCAAATCTTATGAAATTATCAAAACCTCTACATATTACGTGATTGTTAAATTTGTTTTTATTTTAGACTGAAAAGAAACTTTATTTACTCAAGGTTCTATCGACCTTAAGGAACACATTCTCATCCAGACACTCGCGCTTCGCGCTCGATATTTGATTTGAAAATCATTTGAACCTTGCGTTTCACGCTCGGTTCTGTGCACCGTATGATAGAAATAAAAAAGTTTGAGCGCACTTACGACGCGCGATTTGGTAAATACACTGAGCGCGCACTTTGTGCTTCGTGTTATATGTTCTTCATATACAAATTACTAAATTTCAAATGAAAAATAATTATATAATTTAGGCGACAAATTTTATCAGTTAAAATTTTATTTTAGCTTGTGCCGTTTTTCAAAAAAGTTCATTTTTTTCATTTTGAATATATTCTTACAACAAAAATTGATTACAAGTTTGTAAACCTTTTTTTAATGCACAATTTTTTTTCATTTATCTGTTTTCGTACCTTGCATTGTTTTTTCAAAAATTTGATTTTTTTTACTGTCAATGTTATTTTCACGAATAAAACAAAAACTACGCATCCTATCGAAACATAATTCAAAACAAATTTGTACCTCCTTCTTGGATGAACAAATTTGGTTTATGTCATTTTTTTCGTAGCTCCTGTTATGCGTCTACAAATTTGATTTTTCTATTTTCAATGCTGTTTTTTACGAATAAAACGAAAACTACGCATCATATCAAAAAGTGACTCATTAGAAATTTGTAGATCTTTTTTAGTTGCACAATTTTGGTGGAATAATCTTTTCTCGTATCTTGCATAGTTTGACAGCAAAATGGAATTTTTTATTTTTCATTATTTTTTGTCCGATCAAAATTTGAATTTTTTATTTTTTGGAAAATTCAAAAAACTGTTATGAAAATATTATAGGGTGTTCAAAAATCAACGTTTTTCTCCTCTTGACGTTTTTTCATATCGTGCGTTTTTCGGCCTAAAATGTTCATTTTCGTTTGTTTTTTGGAATTTTGAAAATCCTATAACTCCAGTAATTTTTTTTTATCACGAAAAGTCATTAGGATATTTTGTTCGTCATTTTGCGTACTACTAATAACCGTACATAGAATTTTCAAATCTTCAAAAAAAGTGGTCTCAAAAATTTTCAAAATGTGCTCACTTTTTGAATTTTTATCCAAAATAGCTGGTTAACGAACTCGTTCTTTCTTTTTAGGCCATAAAAAAGTGTGCCAAAGCTTAATCAAATCTGATCATTTTTTCGAAAGTTATCGTGGCTACAGACAGACAGACAGACTGACAGACAGACAGACTACAGACAGACACCTTGGTAAAAATCGTTTTTTCTGACTCAGGAGGTCTCAAAACGTGGAGATTTGATGAAAACCGACTATATCAAATTTTACATAAAACCAATACCTTCTCATTAGAATGAGAATGTAAAAATTAAGTGGGACTTTTTTTATACTTTTGTCCTACATTTCAATTTTATCTAAAAAAGTGGGTACTTAAGTACTGATTCTACACACTTTTGCTGGACTTTATCCGAGATCCCAATAGGACTTTTTTTTACTCGGGTGACCCAAAATTTAACAAATGTACACTACACGGGCTTTTTTTGCCAAGATGCTGATCAAGGGGTTTTTTTCAGTCGCTGAATCCGAATTTCAAGTCTAAATTGCTAAATATGAAATGGTTGACCAAAAATGCCGGACCCAAAATTTTGAAAATGTACCATACACATACGTTCTTGAGAAGGCGCTCACTAATGGGGGTTTTTGAGTCACTGAATTTGAATTTAAAGTCAAAATTTCTAAATTCAAAACGCATAACCCAAAACGAAAGAACCGAAAAAAATACAATACTCGGACTTTCTTGAGAAGATACTGACGATGGGAGATTTTTGGGTCGCCGATTTCGAATTTACAGATGAAATATTTTAATTCAAAGTACTTAAATTCAAATAACCCATTATTAAAATGCTCAAAATTGCCAAGAATTCAAATTTTAATAATTGTGAAAGATATCAAAAACGATAAAAGACACGCAAAAACTCAAGAAATTTTTGAAGTATTCTAACATACTTTTTTATTGTTGTGAAGGAAATAAAAGGTGAGAAAAACATGACTATGTAACAAAAAATTTCAGATTTTTGAGTTAGTGTATTTTTCGTGAGTTTTGACGTGTTGGGGATTGATTGGAGGCGTGTCTCACACTCGCTAGAAGGCTAAAAAAATTTTGCGATCTTTTGACATCGAATGAAATGAATTTCCGTAAAAAAATGTCGCACTTTTAAGTTAGTGTATTTTTGGTGAATCTTTCGATTTTTGGGAGGATGAATGGGGGTGTATTCCATATTAATTAGGGGGATGAAACTTTTTTCGCAATCTTCAGACAACGAACGAAATATTTTTCTGTAAAAAAATTCCACACTTTTAAGTTAGTGTAGTTTTAGTGAATTTTTCTAGTTTTTCGGGGATGCATTAGGGTGTGTTCTACATGCGCTAGGGGTATTTAACTTTTTTAAGACATTTGCAGATTAAAAAAAAATTCATTTGTTTTTCTCTATCATAAGCGTTGAAAGCTTCAGTTTGATTGTAAATAATACATTTTAAATTCCTTTGAATTTTAAATGATTCAACTTTTAACCTTTTGAAATTGTCCTAAAGAAATTGTCCTAAAGAACGGGTAATTAATGCGTGCATAGCGAGTACAATGTTTTAGTACCTTTAAATTCAGTGTATTCATCATAGTAACATAGTTGCATAACTGTGGCTTTTTTATTTTCCATCTGTAAAATTTAGACAAAGAACCTCCATATGAATAGAAAACATTGAACGGCTATCGATCTTCTGATACTCTTTCCAGGTTAATGTTTTCCAATTTAAAGTTGGAGATATTGTTTTATCTTTAGCGAGCTTCTTTTTGTTCGGGAGTTTAATTTTAACGTAATTTTAAATAGACTTACAATTATATATACGGGTCACTCCAACATTTTTTTTAAACATTGGCTGCGCGACCATGTCAGCGATTTAGCTGTCGATCTTTTTCCTAATACCCTGGAACTTGGATTGAAACAGTTCGGATTTACGCCGTTCAGAGAATTGATGCCGGCGGTTTCATAATGCGCAGCGCGCTGGATGGGCTGCTCAGTCAAGCGTGACGAACGGCTCCAGGACAGCACTCTGCACGCGTTAGTTGCATCAGGTTACGTCATGACGTCCAAATCCAAAAGAAATGATTCACGCGGCCCAGCCTGTTTAAGTTCTGACGGTCTGGAAATAGGATCAAGGCCAATGAAAGGGATGCCCGAAACCGTACTTAATTCCAAGTTCCAGTGTAGTAGATGCCCAAAAACTTCGAAAAACGAAGTGTATTATATTTTTCGAATCAGAACTTTACGTGAATTTTATTTGTAATTTGATTTTTTCGTCAATTTTTCTTTTCTATTCAAACTTGCATGAAAATGGCAATTCAAAACCGATTTTTAAATTTAATGGCTGAATTTATTAATTTCAGAAAGGAGTTTTAGCAAAAATATTTAACATACACTTGTATCAAAAACTAAAATAATAATTCCATCTTAAATGTTGTCTATAAATTCACTAAATTTCATCAACGTTAAAGAGCGGCCAATTTTTAATTTTCAAGTTCAAAAGAAGCTTCAGAGGCTTTTCTGTACATTTTAATTTTTGAGATACAGTTAATTTTTTTAACGACCTCTACTTTCACGGTTTTCATGATTTTCTTTTTTTTTTAATATTGTTTTCATATAAAAATATTCTACGGAGAAATGGTGTATTTCGTAAAAATACAACGTTTTTGTGCACAACATTTTTTTGTTGAAATCATTATTTTTCGATAAAATCGGCCAAAAATGAAAATCACGCAATTTTTTATGATTTGGTCAAAAAATGAACTATGTCTTCAAAAGTCTACATTTCAGAGAAAAATATTTCTTACGAGAAAAAAATAAAACCTCAATAAATCACACATTTGTTTTGGGAAATATTTTTTCATGTAGTCAACATTTTAAGAGTGACATTAGTTTTTACGACGAAAAAAAGTTCCTTGTAGTTTTTATAATTTATCAAGAAAGGTGTTGATTTTTCATAATGCACTTTTATAAACGGCTTATTTATTTTATAAAACGTTTGACTTTCAGTTTTTTGTATATTTTCGTGAAGAAGGTTTAGAAAATAATTCCAGGTAATAATGAAAAATAATTCTTTTTATAAATCTATAGAATGCGTATGTGTTAATAAATTTTATTTTTCAATGATAAAGACAAGTTACCCAACTGAACATAATTAGTGCTTAAATTATCATAATGTATTTAATTAAGCATACCAACATTTAACAAAATATTGTTTGGGCTAAAAAATGTCCTAATTTTCAATTTGTTATCAAATTTGTATACACAAATCATAAGATTTGTTGTTTAATCATGCCTAGTATTCAAACTGTATTTGTTAAGAAAATTTGTTCATAGTAATTATAATAATTATTATTCGAATACAAAATTTTTCCATCGCGGTAATATTATAAAACAAATTACTTGTAAAATAAAAAAAAATATCTGAAAATAATGAAAATTATAAAAAATCGAATTTTTACAGATAATTTTTTATAAACAAATTTAGTTGTTGAATGGTTAATATCGATTTGAAAATTTGCCACATTTCCTAAATTCCTTGAAATTTCTGAATTCCTTGAATTCTCTGAAATCCCAGAAATTCTTGAATATTCTGCATTTTCTGCATTCTTTTAATGTTCTGCATTCAAAAAAAAAAATTCTTTGAATTCTCTGATTCCCTTGAATTACCTAAATGCTCTATCTAAGATCCCTGAAATTCGAGGGATTCCCTGAAGTCCTTGAATTCCTTAAATATTCATAAATCTCTGAATCACTTGACTTCTCTGAATTCCTTGAATATTCTCCATTTTGAATTTCTTAGAATTCTCTGAATTCCTTGAATTTTCCGAATTCTCTGAACTATTTCAATTCCTTTAATTTCGTGAATTTATTGAATTCTCTTATGCTTTGAAATCCCTGAATTCCTTGAATATTTCCAATTCCCTGAATTTCTTGAATATTCTGAATTCCATAAATTCCTTGAAGATTCTGAATTCTCTGAATTCCTTAAATTCTCTAAATTTCAATTCCTTGAAATATCTTAAATCTATGATTTCTCTGAATTTCTTGAAATCCTTGAATATTCTGAAGATCCTGAATTTTTTTAATGTTCTGAATTCTTGAAATTCTTTGAATTCTCTGAATTTTTTGAACTACCAAGATGCTCGGAAATCCCTGAAAATTCTCGAATTTCCTTCAATATCCTGAAATCCTTTATTTTTCTGAAATCTTTGAATATTCTAAAGTCTCCTAATTTCTGTCAATTCCCTGAAAATCCTGAAATCTTCCAATATTCTGGATTCCTTTAATATCCTGAATTCCGTTAATTCCTTGAATTCCCAGATATCCTTAAATATTCTAAATTCCCTGAATTCCTTAAATATTTTTTATTCTTTTCAATTCCTGAATTCCTTCTATTCATCTGAATTCTACTCAATTCCTTAAATATACTGAATCCTCTAAAATCCCTAAATTAAAAAAAAAACAAAGAATTCAGATGATTCATAGAATTTACAGGAATTCAGATATATCAGGGAATTCAGAAGATTTCATAAGTTAAAAAAATCCAAAAGGATTTAAAGGAGTCTAAAGCATTCCAAGCGATTTAAACCGATGAAAAGGAATACATAGAATTTAAAGAACTCAAAGGAATTCAAAGGGAAGAAATATTTAAAATTACTAATTTATTACTGATACATATTCGAAATTTGACTACACATTTCATTGTATAATAATAATAACTTTCAATTTAAATTAGATTTAAATCCTCTACAAATTATAAAACAGCGGAAAAGCACTAAAAACTGAATATTTTTCATGTACATTTACAATTTTCCAAGTCCCTTTCCACATTAATCTGTAAAAAAAATTTTTAAAGTGTTGCTGGAAAAAAAAGTCATGTCTCAAATTATTATTTTTTAAAGTGATTACACTGTACAATTTGAAATTGCAATCATACTAATCATCTTTTATGTATGTTTATTATTAATTAATAATATAATTAATTAATAATCTACATGTGTTTGCATCTAACACTCCTTTCGCAGCATCAAGTTGGTGAGCATAGATGCTTTTGTTTTTTATTCCTGTTTTTTGAAATTGGTTCATTTTATTATTATTTCATGTTTTTCGTTGAAAATGCAACTACTTGGTTAAAAGTAAAAAAGTCTTCTTGTGGAAAATTATCCTTCTTGGTAGAAAATTAATCTATTTGGTTGGAAATTCAATTATTGGGCTGAAAATGAACTTTTTTGCTAAAAATTCGTTTTTTTGTTTGGTAGAAAATCAATCTACTTGGTAGAAAATGCATCTATTTAGTTCAAAATTTAACTATTGGGTTAAAAATCCATCTTTTACAAAAACGACTTAAAATTTGAAAAGATTTTTAAAAATTTGAAAAGAAATGTGGATTTTTGAAGATTTAGAAAGAAAATTCAGGAGCGCTTCATAGTTTTTAATTTCTTTTGTTTTAGCGAATAATTATTGATAAATTATTAAAGACTTTTTAAAAAAATATTATAAAAATTATTTATTTTAATAGTAAGGGAATTTTACATTAACTATGTCATAAACACATGTAATTTGCACTTAAACTGTCATAATAAAAGATTTAAAATAGTTTTTTGTAATTGCTCTTTAATAATTTATTAATCATTAATTAATCGCTAATACCGAAGAATAAAATATTCTATCTAAGAATTATTTACTAATTCAAATACCAGCAATAATTAACCAAAGATATATTTATAAAAAATAACAACTGTCATGTTAACCAAATCGGTATCTATGTAATTAGGAAATCAGCAATTGTAATCTAATTGTATTCATTTTTAATCGATATAAAAAATTACCAAAATATTATTATGCCTAAATATAATGAGATATCACAATGCATAAAATTACACATAGGTAAACCTTATTTTGTAAAATGAAGACTATTATATTATATTATAGGCATTAGGGCTTTATTAGCCTGGAGATAACTTCAACGCAATCAAATGTACTTTTCATGACAGCCTTTCGTTGTAATGAATAAATACTTAGTATAAAGTTAGAAATTCGATGACACAGTCAAGGTCTTGGAATCCGAAATGAAATATTTTGTTTTCATTGGATTTTGTTCCTCGTGAAAAGCAAGGGGCCGTCCATAAACTATGTTGCCGATTTCGGGCTATATTTGCCCCCCCCCCCCAACGGTCGCCATTCGTTGACGACCTTAGTTTAATCTCACACTTCCTCCCCTCAACAGGAAAAGTAACTTAGTCCAAAATTCTCTCAAAACAGGGGAAATAGGGGGATTTTTCACGCAAATAGGGGAATAATAGGTGAATACATTTTTTTAAATAAAATTATTGTAAATACATTATTAGCAACCGAATAGTTGAACTTTCAGGCAAAAAATAATAATTTTCAAGAAATACTTCAAATTCCATTCAAATAGTTAAATTTTCTCAAGAGACGAATTTTTTCAGAAAGTTTAATTTTAAGGCTGTGTCCAGTCGTCCCGAAAAATTGGTGGAGTTGAAAAAGGGCATGGACTCAAAAAACGAATTTTCAACAAAATAGTTCAATTTTCAGTAAAAAAATAATTTTAATAAAGTCGAATTTTCAACAATAGGAACCATACATAACAATTTTATGAGGCTCTTCACTTGGGGTTATCGCTAGAGAGATTGATCAGCCACCTGGGTCGGACCAGTGTTGCGGAATAAACGTGTCATTTAAATAAATAACACTAGAATTCCAGATCAATCTAAAATATCTATACCTAACACCTACATACCTATCTACCTCATACCTATATACCTACCTACTTTACCTATATACCCATATACACACTACTATTTTCCAACCGAGCAAGTCACGCCTACCCCGAAAGGGAAATGGCTTAATGGTATAATAATAATAGGTAAATTTGTTTGATCACGCCTAGGGCGCGCGATTGTTAGTTCTCGAGCTTCGCGCTGCGCGATCGGTCATTGTACTCCCTCCATATTTGTGAATAGACCTTTTAAAATTAAAGGTCAAAGCATCGACAACTGTCATTTGGTGATTGTGAATTCTCTTTTGTTAAAGCTCCTTCGGCTTTAACGAACACATTCTCATCACGTATCTCGTGCTTCGCACTCAATTTAGTCCAAAGTGCGAACTTTTTTACATTGAGTTCAACTCTGTTATATCAAATGTATATTATATTTATTTATATTCTATTTATATAATATATATTTATATCTATTATTAGAATTAAAAAGATAGATGGAAATTTAGATTGACAGAGAAATAGTAAAAGATTGACGTGAATTAAATAGGAGTAAGATAGGATGAGATAAGGAAGAGGAGATTGAAAGGGATAGGCGGGAATTTAGATTGACAGATAAAAAAAGACTGACGTGGATAGATAAACGATAGGATATGATAGAAAAGGCGGTATTGAAGAACATATACGTGAATTTAGATTGACAGAGAGATAGAATGGGATACGTTTTCTTTATCTCTTTCTATCATAAAGATTCAAAATTGTTCAAAAAGATAGGATCTCTATCTTTTTACTTCCAGCAGGGAGGGTTCTACATTGTATTATGAAAGCCATTCCAGTATAGCTGGATCATGCAAACTTTGATATGAAAGATTCAGCCACACAAGCCTATAATTTAGGAATACGATTTAGGATACTTTACGGATAACATATTTTTGGTCTAACGGTATGCCTAAAATAGCCATTCCGTATGGTTGTAGCAATACCATATGGTTGGAATAACCAGAATTATGCGTGTATCGTCCAATTATTTGTTTCAGTGTCATGGAATCCGAAATGAAATATTTTGGTTTGATTGGATTTTGGTCCTCGCGACCAGCACACGACTCAAGTAATAAAAGTAAGAGAAGAGGGGCTCGTTTGAGATGAGCCGCAGCCGCAGCCGGCAGCAGGCGCTTACATAGCTCACGGGGTAGGCGCGTGGGGGCTCAGTACAATATACCTGCTGGCCTCGTGTCGGCAAACACCTGCTCCACATCAGTTAGGTACCTCGGTCCAGCCGGCCCTTTGTCCCACCGGTAGTAATATAAACCCATACCTCAGTCTGGCTCTTTGCCAGTCAAGTTTCAGCAGTCCGCGCTCAAGCATCACCCATGAAAATACTTCGCGACTGTCATACTATGTTTGTATGACACCCTCGTGACTACCACGTGCCAACTTTATTTATTAGTGCTTTCGGACCAAAAATAAACTTTTTCTTATCATCATGGAAAAATTGTTGTGGTTAGTGTCAATTACTGTCCTTGGATTTGTTTTCGTTTTCGCCGATGATTCTTTTCCTACAAATGACCTAGCGAGTACTGTCAAGCTTCTTCAGGAGCAAGTTACCGCACTTCTCGAGCATCGACAAGAAGAGTACAATGCTCTTGAGGATAGTTTGAAGAAGGCCATGGAGAAGAATACCGAACTTATTGTTTTGAAGAATGAAGTCAAGCTTTTAAGGTTTGTGTTTTTTTTTCATTATAATAACACAGAAAAAGCTCTAGATTCTGTTTATAATGCTCGAAAAAATAATACGAATAATTTCTGTGTTTGACCGTTTAGACATTTAAACTGTAGGAAAGTTTATTCGGCTAAACTTTCCATTGTTTTAAAATTATATATTTTTTTTATTTGAACTAACTTCAGTTTAGGGCAGAGGATAATAACCTTTATTTTCTAAGCCAAATTTTCAGTTGAACTTCAATGTATATTCAAATTATTATTCTTTAGTTTATAAAATAGCCAATTTTGTTCATTAATGGCAGAGGCTTCACAGTCTTTCTCCTAATCGTCTCTTTCCCCCCCTTTTCTCGTGTTTCCACTTAAATGCGAACTGAATTAATAGAGCCCAACAAGAAAATCCAAATTTTTTTTTGCTAAACTAATTCTTTTTGGTTCAATAGTCTATTATTATATTTTTGGTTAAAAATGTTATTATTTGGATAAAAATTTTAATTTTTAGATAAAAATTTAATTATTTGGTTGAAAATTTAATTATTTTGATGAAAATTGAACAATTTTGCTTAAATATAATCCTTTTTTGTTAAAAATTCAAACATTTTTGAGAATTCGACTGTTTGGTTGAAAATTAATTTTTTTGTTGAAAATTGAACGATTTGTTTTTTTCTTGCTTGACTCAAAAGTGTTTCTTGATTGAAAATTCACCCCTTTTTGTAGAAATGTTATCTTTTTTGGTTGAAAATAAGAATATTTGGTTGCAGGTTAATTTATTTTTATGAAAATTGAACAATGTTTCTTAAAAATTCATCCTTTTTGTTTGAAAATTCAAATGTTTTGTTGCAAATTCGTCTTTTGGTTAAAAATGAAATTTTTTGTTAAAAATTGAACAATTTGATTGACATTTTTTTTCTGACTTAACTCAAAAATGTTTCTTGGTTCAAAATTCATCACTTTGGGTAGAAATTTGATCTTTTTTTGGTTGAAAATGCAACGGTTTTGTTGGAAGTCTAATTGTTTTGACGAAAATTCAACAACCAACTAGATTAGATTAAAACCAACTGTTTTATTTATAATTCATCTTTTTGGGTTAAAAATTAAACTATTTTGGTAAAAATTGAACTATTGCTATTGGTTCAAAATTCATATTTTCGTGTTGAAAATTTAACTGTTTTGTGAAAAATTCAACAATTTGGTTGAAAATTTGTTTCCCTCATAACTGAAAAATTTTTCTTTGTTGAAAATTCAACTCTTTTGGTAGAAATTTGATCTTTTTTGGTTAAAAATACAATTGCTTGGTTGAAAATTAATCTGTTTTGTTTGAGGATTCAACTATTTTGTTGAAAATACGTCTTTTTTACTTGAATTCAACTGTTTTTAATTCAATTTTTTCATTTGTTGAAAATTAAACTATTCCATTTTTTGTTCAAAATTTATCTTTTTTAGTTGAAAATTTAACTACTTTGTTAAAAAGTAATTTTCTTGGTTGAAGATTCATCTCTTTGGTGAAAAATGTGTTTTGTTGAAACTTCGTTTGTGTTTTGTTTTGGTCGATAATTATCTTTTACTTGAAATTTTAATTGTTTCAGTTTTTATATAAAATTGATCCTTTTCAGTTGAAAATTCGGTTTTCGATTTGAAAATTCATGTCTATTGGTAGAAGGTTAATCTTTTTTGGTTAAAAATGCAACTGTTTGATTAAAATTAATCTGTTTTGTTTGAGGATTTGACTATTTTGTTGAAAATTTATTATTCTCGGTTAAAAATTAGATTTTAACTGAAAATTAAAGTAATCGATTTTTGGATGAAAAATAATCTATTTTAGTTGAAAATTTGTTTAAAATGCTTCTATTTTGTTGAAAAAGGGATGTTTCGCCATAGCAAAGATCGAAAAATAAATTAACTGTAGTTATAAACAAATTTAAAGTTAACAACGCCTTTCATTTTTAAATTTCAAATGTATGTATTAAATGAAGCAATTTCAATTTTTTGACAACAATGTGTCCGACATTTTCTAAATATTTGATAACATCACTTTTTTTAAATAGGAAACTTTGATAAAAACGCGGCAAAGAGTTGACAACTATTTTGGGTATTATCATTGACAATTACAACCGTATTTACAACCCTTAATGTAGTTGTCAACTGTTTGCAGTGTTTTAATCCAATCTTAAGATTAAAAAATGCATGAATTAGTTGTTGTTTAATGAACGAGTAGATTAGGCAAGAAACTTTGAAATTAATTAACCAATAAGTATGTAAATGGATCTGTTCTGAAGTAAATGAATTTGTTTTTATAATGTCGGTATAGCAATTTCTCACCAATACTTCATTGTATAAGAGCACGATAGTGTTTACTCTGATATGATTAGATATTCTCGGAAGAAATTAAATTTTTGAATTAATTTACGATTGAAGTAATTTTCCACTTTTCCTTTGAATAATAATTTTTTTCTGAAATTATCACAGTAAAGTATATATATATATATATATATATATATAAATACACAGTTCTGTATATTTATAAAATTTTAGACGAATTTGTTTTGAAATTATAAATAAACAAGAAAAATGTATTACTACCTACCAGGCCCAAATTTACAATTTAAAATGAAAAATTGCTAAATAATATTATCACCGTTTTTTAATATTTGAGATCGATAATGCGGGCTACAATTATTAATTTTATACTTGCGAAAATTGTATTATAGTTAAAAATCCATTTATCAACGATGATTACAAATAATAGTAAATAATAATAATCACTATTTTTTTCAAGTAAAGTAACGCTCCATATTAATTTATCATACTATAAAATGAGAGGATATTTTTTCCCCATGTTTTATCTATCCTGCATATATTTTCAACTTATTTGCAATCATCAAATTAGTTAGCTTTAAACTCAATTATTTTAAACTGCATGTTACTAACTAGGCGGTCATTTTATATGATGATTACTATTTCGAATTGGAACTAATTGTATGATACAATATTGAAATATTAACTAAATTTATTATTATTACCATATTAATTAAAAAATTGATTAAAATACACATCAGGTTTTACTTTCGACTCCATTATATAAAAAACTTGAATACTCATTGCTCATCAGCCGTACTTTCCCTTACCATCAGTATTTTACACTGCACACATTATTGGGCGGCTGGGAAGTAAAGGTGAAGGAAAATAAACTCGTGAATCGATAATACATTTATATTCCCATTCCCGATAACGTCAAGAAATTTGCTTTATTTTGCAAAATTGATTACTTGTTTACTGCTGCATTCTTTCTTAATTAATTGTCATTATAATTATAGCTTTCTTTAAAACCAATTTTATTAATTTCAACTAAAACATTTTTATCTAAGATATTTTTTTTCAATTTTATCATTGTTTAGGGTAAATGTTTTAGATATGAAGGTTATTTTGGAAAGGACGGTCTTACTTTTACTTGCAGTTACTACTTGTCATAAATATAAGATCCAACTTTCTTAAACTTTCTGATGTCAATAAGAAGAGGATAATATTTAGTACAGTCAACACTTAGCAACTGTCCTTATCCGTTTTCTCTTTTCGTATTTATTTTTCATGATGAAAAATGAAAAAAAAAAATTTCTTGTTTTCTTTTATATATTTAGAAAATTGCTTAGAGATGTAGTTCTGTAAGTTTCGTTTCGACAATTTACAATGAATTCACGATTTTGTGTCAAACTTATTTTGTAAGAAAAAAATTCGACACAGTTTTTAAATATCTACACAAAATGAAGAAAATGGGGTAACTGGTATTCACGAAAATTAATTCCCTGTTCCGTTTATGAAGTTCTGAAAGAGACTTTTTCTTTGGGACGAGAGTAAACTGAATTAAATTTTTTTGATTCAAATTCAAAAATTCAATCGAAAGAGTGTTTTATAAATTAACAGGATCTAGACAAAGTTACATCAAATCAAATAAGGCTGAATTCAGCAGAATAATTTTCCACAAATTTAGGTTAAGGTCACTTTTGGTTCCTCTGGAATTAACAGAATTTGTTTAAAAAGTTAAAGTCCCTCTTATTGAGAGACTTAATTTATTATTCAATTTCCTTTTTTGATTTAGATGAATATTCGTATTTCCTGTTGAAATTACCTCGAATTTAGTAAAATTCAGTAAATTAACCAAAATTTATTAAAATACCAAATGCATTAAAAAGTATATCTAAGCATTACTTTCCAATGAGAATATCAAAAATAGTTAACCAAAGATATGTTTATAAAAAATAACAACTAATAATTAAAACATTGAAATTTTAGTGTTTTTCTCACATTGTGTAAAAAAAGTCTGTATAATTAACTGAAGGGGGTCACCATCGTGTGGCGAAATGTCTGAAGCAATTGTAATCTAATTATATAAATAATAATTGTATAGATTACGAATATATATATATTTAATATTGTAAGATATCACAATAAATCAAATGACGCATAGGAAAGCCTTATGTTAAATGCGTTTTATTTTGGTGGACAAAAATTATTAGACACCCTGAACATAATTCCCACTAATCCATCCAACAATCCTCTGTTATATATTTGCGAAGTCCATAACAATCACAGCAAACAAAATAATGCCAATATAATCCCATATTGAATATTTTATTTTTCATTCAAAAAAGTACCCCCAATTTTGATTAAAAATCAGCTTTTTCTTCCGGTTAATAATTACACTCATATAATGCATATCCCGTAGCTTTCAAATGGGAGGGTTCACAATCCGCGTACGGAAACGTGGGGCGAGTAGGTTATTATGCCCCGGGGCCTTAGAAAAGTTTAAGTAGGGCAGGGGCCGCTTGCGGAAAGCCGCAGGCCGACCTTCATTATGTATACTGTAGAGTACAGTGTATATAGTGTATATAGTCGCGTGCTGAGGGAGCAACTTATTTATTTGTCCCTTTTTTACCCCCAGAAAGGAAGTGAATATCCTGCGGGGCGGAAGTAGCAACGAGGCGAAGAACGAAAGATTGAGGGTCCGATGGCTGGGCAGCGCCGTGACGGAATTGCAAAGCGAATTGGCAGAGGTCCTTAAAGCCAGGAATGCTAGTGAGGAACTTGCCGAGAGGTCCAGGACGATGAGTGAAATCGCACTTCTGAGAGGCGATGTCGCTGAGGTTGGTCGAGGAATCAGGGATTTGGGGGGCAGGATGTCCAGGCTGGAGGCCTCCTTGGGGACCACTCGAATGGACATTGCGGCTGTCAAGGAAAGAGTCAGCCAATTGTCAAGAACCTGTGCTGATGTCAGTAGTCAGGTGTGTATTTTTCAGTATTAATTTCAAAAAATCATGTTAATTCCATCACAGGGTGGCCGCCAGAGTAAAACGTTGGTAAAACTTGATTTTTTTTCTGTCCTAAGGTAGTTTTAAAGGGCGAAACCGGACTTGACATCAAAAATCATTAATGAATACCATGGCGTCCGACGAGGAGATTTTGAGATACTGAATATTTGCTTTCCAATTCAAAAATCACCATTGTGAAATTTTTGAAACCACTTTTTACACGTTGTGTCACCGCATCTTCTCATAAGGCTGACCAACTCATTTCGGTCGCCTCAGCTGAATCTTTTCAATTGGAATGCAAAAAGAATGCAATGTCTCAAATGTTACTTGTCGGACACCATTTTATTCGCTAATGATTTTTGATTAGGTAAGTCCGCAGGGCCACCACCTATTGTCCTATTATATTGTGTTTTAATGCTTAAGGCTTGCCCTTTAAAACTACCTTAGGGCGAAAGAAAATTCAAGTTTGACCAAGAGTCAACACATCAAAGTAAAGGCACCGAATTAATTTGTAGACCTATTAAAATCTAAGAAAAATACAGTATCAAAAAGGGTCCCTGACAATTTGGGACTCATTATGAATAAAAGGGGCGTAGTAAGCCCCTCCACTTGTTGTGTCCTTTTAGGGCGAGAGCGACAGAGACACAGAAACTGTGCGTCACTGGTGGCCACTAGTCCGGAAAACCGGAAAATGGCCCGGAATTTTCGGAAACCGGAAAATGACAGTGAATTTATTTTTTTAACGGAAATATTACAGATTTTTGGAAGAAAATTCTATATAATCATTTGAAATATCAGATGATATAGCTATTCAAAATAAGTTCGATTTCAACTTTTTTTAAATGTTAAGTTCAATTTTTCACTTTTTAAATTATGAAATTATTCAGTTTACAATGCGTAATTCTAAAATCTTTAACTTACAAATTTTTCCATTCCAGGTCTTCATTTTTAAGCGAATATTTTTAATATAAAGTTTTATCAAATGCAGTTTTGAAGACTTAAATAATTAAAAATTACAAGTGTTTGAATTTGAAAATTGAACGTCTGATTGAAACTTGATCATCTATTTTTGATGTAAAAATAACTTAAAATTAATAGATTTATAATTACATACTTTTATTCCATTTCAAATCTTATTCAAATAGTGTTTTAGTATAAAATATTCCATTTTTAATCCGTTAAATTAAATTTTTTTAAATATTTAGCAATATTATAATTTTTGTTGAGAATGAGCATGTGAGCAACTATAAATCAAATATTCAAAACTAAACAATTTTAAACTGAATTTAAACTTTCGAATTTTAGTTGTTCTATGTAAAACAAAATTTATTTGAAGATAAAAGTGTTGAATTTTGATGTATAAATAACAGTTGAATAATTATTAATTTTGAACAACTTAAAATTTAAAAAATTGAACTTTGAAGGATTTATGTACACAAAAAGATTGAATTTCATCATTCTAATTTAAAAAAAACGCGAAAAAATATTGGTATTTAATTTTTTTTCACAATTGGAAGAGGAACTTTTTAATTTTCATTGAGTGTGAAACAAGGAAATTTTATATTTTTAAGATTTTTATCGAGTTGGAAATTTTGGTTTTCAATATTTTATGAACTGCAAGAAGAATCATTTTTAAATTTTAACATTTTTATTGTTTTAAAAGGCTAAGGGTAGTTTTTCAATATTTTATGAATTGGAAGAGACCAGGAATTCTGTTCCTTGATTAAAACGGCCTCCCTGCATCATTTTCGATATTCAGTGGAATTTCTACTGCGAAAAATGCGATCGACATAATCCTGGAATTATCACAACGTTAAATTATTGTATGTAATAACCGTAATACCTAATACTCTCAGCTAAAATGTATGTTATTGGTTTTTTAAATATTGAAATTTCAATTCAACCCACAACAAATATCTGAAATACCTTCCAGATTTATGTAAAAATTCTTTGTAAGGAATGTAGGGCGTATCGTTCCAGAATTTATGAGGGAGGCGGAAAAGAGTTTAAAAAAGTCTTTGATACCAGTTTGTGGAAATGATATCCTTTCCTTTCACAGAAGCATTATAGAATTATTTTCTGTCCTTTTTTTCTAAGAACTGAATTTGAATTTCCCTACTGAAAATTCCTACGTTGTAAACTACGTAAAAACTACATAGGACAATATAGGGTAGTGGGTACAGTGATTGGCCACCTTTGGCAATGATTGGCCACTTCAAAATGATTATATATTAAGAAATATTGACAATTAAAACTTATAATAAATAGCGTGGAGTGTGTTGAGAACAATCTTGCACTGTTTATTAATAGTTTTATTTGTGAATATTCCTTAATTACGTATATTTAAAGCAAATTACCAATAATTAGAGAATGGCCAACCATTGTACCCATTACCCTATCAGAAATGACGTCGTGACTTAAAACAAAAATTTGGTGTTAATAGTTGTTTTTTGTTGTTGAGAAAAGGACCTTTCATTTCAGAAAAAGCTCCTAGAAATCTGTAAACACTTTTGCGTTTTTCACTTCTGAGCAGTTATTTAAAATAATTAACTTTTTACGAAGTTATTTACAATCCGACGTTGTTTACGAAGTCGAAATTTTCAGTAGGGTTCTGATTTGGAAGAGACACCAGACTCGAATATAACATATGGATATATATTCAGACAAAAAAAAATCGTTTTCTTTTGCTAAACGTGCCGCAGCCTAACGAGGGAGGGACTGCATACTGCAATCAAGGTGCAGGCAGGTGCATCTGCACACGTTTTCTGGAAAGTATATCGTAATCGCCGGATCGCTTCCAATGCCGAGCATTCAGAGGCCTCATATGTTTTGTCTCCAAAATTGCGACTGCAAAACCTATTGGATTGTGATTGAACAGTAAAACCTAATATTTTTATTTTTATCTTATTAACACCTCCAAGAAACTTTGATTTCAAAGTTCAATAATGGCTATTACTTCTTTGGTTCATGATACTGATTTTTCCACTAATGCTTAAAGTTGATACAACTTAAATTTGGTATAAATTAAAAAAGTTATTGTCTGAATTTCAGAATCGAGCCTTAAAGTCAGTCAAAACAAAATTTAAAAAGATTTAAAGAATTTTTAAAACATTTTAAGAAATTTCCAAGATTCTGCAAGGCTTTTATATGGTTTCAAAGCTTGAAGAATATTATTAAAGATTCCAGCAGATTTCAAGGGATTGTAATTGATTTCAAGAAGCTTGATTTCAGAGGATTTCAAAGTTTTATCATTCTTGTAGAAATTTTAAGAGATATTACAAATATACCGGTATTTAACGAAATTTCAAAGTATTTCGAGGGATTTATAGGGATTTTTCCAGATCTACGCGATTTTATAAGATTTGAAAGATTTAAAAAATTGTAATATATTTCAAAGACTTTGGCACCTTTTAGGGTATTTTACAAGATTCCATGAAAATTCAAGGGATTTTAAAAGGATATCAAAGATATCAACGGATTTTAAAGATTTCAAGAGACTTCTGAGGATTTCAAGGGATTTTATTGGGTCATAGAGGATTTGAAAAATGTAAACAATTTTAAAGGATTTTAAAGCGGATTACAATTAATTTTAAAGTATTTCAAAAGTAGTTGAGAGATTCCATAAGATTATAAGGTATTTCTATAGATTCAAAGGGATTTACAAAAATTGGAGAGTTTTTGAAGGATTTCAGCAGAATGCAATGATTTTTAATACATTTCACTAGATTTTAACGGATTTCAAAGCTTGTAGGGTATATTCTGAAATATTTCTAGGAATTTCAGAGGATTTCAAAGATTCCATCATTTTTGAGGGAATTTTGAAAAAGGTTACAGAATTCACGATTTTTAAAGGGATTTTACTTGATTTTTGTAAGATTACTAGGGATTTCACAAGATTTAAAGGATTTGATCAATTTCAAGGGATTTCGAAGGTTTTTTAAGAGTTCCCCTTGAAGAAAACTCTTGAGTTTTTAAAGAGTTTTAAAGAGTATTTAAAAAAATTCCAAAGACTTTAACGAGATTAAAAATAATTTTTTTTTTTAAAGAACCTCGTAGGATTTCTGAAAATTCAGAAGGTCTTAAAAGATTATCCAGGATATCAATGATATTTAAAACATTTCAATGGATTAAAATGGATTTCTGGAGAACTTTAGAGAATACAATCAATTGAATTAAATTTCAAGGGATTTATAGAGATTTCTAAGGATTTCTTCACACTTCAGGGATTTTATCAGATTTTTCAGGGATTCATAGAGTTTCAAAAGAAATTATAGGATTTCAAGGAATTTCTACAGATTTTAAGGGATTTAAAAAAATTGACGCATTTTTCAGGAATTTGAGAGGATCTCAATCATTTTCAAGGGGTTTGAAAGGATTTCATAGCTTACTAGATTGCAAAAACTTTTAACCTCTCGATATAATATTTAAAAATTGAATGACACTCTTTAACTACTATTTTCCAAACGTTTGCTGCTATTGACACTTTTTGCCTTTCTTAAATGAGTTCGAAGCCTGTTATTTAAATGTGTCACAATTTTAAATTTTTGCTTTTAAATTAAGATGGTATTTCAAAGTTGTATAGTTTAGTGTTAAGGACTTGAAATTGAAGTAACTGAACATTGTAAATTGAAAGTTTAAAAATTATATGTTTTCGAATTCGTGTGAATGTTTAAAAATTTTACCCTTTCTAAATGAAAGTTTGAGAGCGAAAAATGTGTAATCATCAGGTATCTTACAGATTGAAAATTTCAAATTCCAACCTACAAAAGTGAACAGTTATAAATTTTGGGCCCTGAACATTTTTTAAATTCAGAATGAAACATTCAAAATTAACAATTTAATACTGATTTGTTGAGAAATTGGACTATTTCAATATTTGAGAAATGGAGGCCGTCAAATTGAAAAATTCCGAAAAAGCATTAACAACTATCAGTGCTATTTGAATTTAAAAAAGCTTTCCGATTTAGACAATTAAATTAATTATTCAAATTCACGAATCTACATTCTACGCCATTAGAAATGTAATTATTTTTAATATTGTTAAATGGGGCTAAGCGGCACGTGCGGGGGAAATCGGCTCACCCGGAAATTTATTTTTTATAATTAATTATCTGCTTCTCTGAATTTATTTTAAATCCTGTTTTGCGCAGTTTTTTGTTGTTGTATGTTTGTGTGATTAATTTGCAAAACCTATTTATGAAATGTTTTCCTGCAACTTTCAGCTTAAATTAAACTTGAGGAGTTTCCATAAGATTGTATTGAAAAAAATGGTGAAATGTAGGGTTTAGTTGAAGAGGATGCGGGTAGAAATGCGCCCCTGGCACAGTATTTCATATACATTTACGTATTTCCATTTGAGAGCTTGCACCTGCGGGGCAGAAGGCAGCGAGCGGGCAACCGTGTTAATATCTGTTTGTCGTTTTGGCGGCTAGCAGCTGCCGCAAGTATCCCCACTTTGCCCCGCGTTCCATTCAGCCCCCACTTTTTTCTCTTTCCGTCTCGTTCCCTCTTGGTGAGGCCCTCAGAGGCGGCTATATATTATTGCGGTACGGTGTATTACCTCACGAGCCATGGCCTTCCAAAACCCTCCACCTCCACCCCATCTCCTGGCCCGTTGCACCTGGCGTTTTCCTACGCACCTATCACTCGCTTAATTTACCATTTTACTTGACTTCGGTCAAGTAGCACACATGTGTATAATATACATCTTTTCTACACATTATAACATTACATTCACAGTAAATTCCAGGGATATTTTTTTATCCAACTTCAGATTATTATTATTATTATTGAAACTAGGCTGGTTCAATTAAGTCCTGTAGCACTGAGGTATATATATTGTACTATACCTTTTATTTCAAACCCCCCGATCAAGCAGAGGCCTACTCACGGGTCTTCCTCACTGTTAAAGTATAAGTTAAGTCCTTTAGCAAGAGTACATATACCGCCAGATGGTATAACCTATTGTACAACTTATTGTATAACCTATTGTACTATGCCTTTTATTTAAAAACCCCGGTGAAACAGAGGCCTAATCACGAGTCTTCATTACTGCTACAGAGTACATATACATATAACCCACGGCTGCATCCGACTTTATTAGAAGCGTTCTGTGACATTTTTACTGTTTTCTTGAAAAATGTCGGATTTAATTGACCCAATTATTTAAATTGTGATGAAGAATTTTTGTATTGGCATTTGGGTCTTATGGATTATCCATAAGACCCAAACGCCAATACGAAAATTAATCACAATTTATTAGAAACACTCACATTTTCCTGGACGATTGGTCTGGGGAGAGGAAAACTGCAGAAAACCATGTATCTAGTTCAGCCGGATTTCCGACTGTCGAGTTTTAAGAGAGACATTCGGCGTCAAACCCATTAGGAATCAAATTTTACAAAAAACTTTGAAACACTATCGTACAAGGGGGAAACAACTCTGGTAATCCAGTGTAATCCAGAGTAATTCGTAGTAATCCCAGTATTCTGGAGTAATCCACTTGTAATTCCGATAATCCCGTTCTAATGTGGAGTAATCTAGTTCTAATCCGCGGTAATCCTCTTGTAATGCGAAGTAATCCACAGTAATCCAAATAGTTTTTAATTATTTTGTTGGAAATTTTTTTTAAATAAATCTTTCTAACTGAAAATTTGACTGTTCCATGTTTGGTTACAGATTTATCGTTTGTAGATGAAAATACGCCTTTTTCGGTAGAAAATTAATGTTCTTGGTTGAAAATGCAACTATTTGGTGAAATAGTAATCTACTTTGATTATAATAATGAAAATTCATTTTTGTTCTTGTTGTAAATTAAGTTTTTCAACTGAAAATGGACCTACTCCATTTTCAGTTCAAATGTATTTGAGTTGAAAATTCACGTATTTTGTTAAAAATTTGTCTTTGCCGGTAGAAAATTAATCTTCTTGCTTGAAAATATATAATATATATTTTTTAAATTGAACTATTTTGGTAAACTTTTAACTATATTGTTGAAAATTCGTTTTTTTTAAATTGAAAATCAATTTTTTAACTGAAAATTTAACTAATCCGTTTTCGATTCTATCTTTTTTAGTTGAAAACTCAACTATTTGATTTAAAATCCATGCATTTTGTTAACAATTTGTCTTTATTGGTAGAAAATTAATCTTCTTACTTTAAAATTTATCTATTTATTTGAAAATGAATGTACTTTGGTAAAAATTCGTCTTTGTTGGTAGAAAATTAATTTTCTTGCTTGAAAATATATATTTTTGGTTGAAAATTGAACTATTTTAGTAAAAAATGTAACTATTTTGTTGAAAATTCGTTTGTTTTTTCAAAATTTTAAATCAATTTTTTAACTGAAAATGTATCTATTCCATTTTTGATTGTAAATTTTTCCTTTTTAGTTGGAAATTCAACTATTTGGTTTAAAATTCGTGCATTTTGTTAAAAATTCGTCTTTGTTGGTAGAAAGTTAATTTTCTTGCTTAAAAATATTTATTTTTTATTGAAAACTGAACTATTTTAGTGGAAAACTGAACTATTTTGATGAAAATTCGCCTTTTTATTAAAAATCAATTTTCTAACTGAAAAATATACTATTCCATTTTTGATTGAAAATTCGTTATTTTTTTGGTTGAAAATTCATGTTTGTGGTTAAAAATACAACTATTTTGTGAAACATTAATCTACTTTGAAGAAAATTTGACTATATCAATGAAAATCCGTTTTTTGCTGTTGTTGAAAGTTAAGGTTTTCAACTGAAAATTGAACTATGTATTACATTTTTTGTTTGAAAATTCAACTATTTGGTTTAAAATTCATGCATTTTGTTTAAAATTGAAGAGTTTTTTGAAAGTCATTTTTTCGTAGATAATTCAACTAATTGCTTGACAGTCAACTTTTCTTTTGTTGAAAATGCATGTATTTTATTGAAAATTCGTCTTTTCTGGTAGAAAAATAATCTTCTTGTTTAAAACTTTTTTTTTTAATCCAACTACTTGGTTGAAAGTTGAACTACTTTGTTAAAAATTAAAAAAAAAACGTTCTAAAATTTCGAATATTAACAGAATACTCTCCAGACTTTAAAAATTATTCAGAGATAAACATTTTTAATTGACCAATGTGTATCTTTCACTTAGTCAAATAATTCAATATTTCGGTCGGAAACAAAATCGGAAACTAATAAATAAATAAATGTATAAAAAGACTTTAGACTCGAAATGCAAAATATATATATTTTTCTAAATATTAAAAAAGTTCATGAAAAACGCAAAACAAGAGATTCTACTCTTCGAATCGAGTGTGTTGGCTAAAAACGATAATCCACCTTACATAATACTTTTATCCAGAGAAACCTTAGGTATTTCAGCTTTCTGTGTCCCCACATCTTCCGGTACAATGGACAAATTGCACCTACCTCATGTGCATTACTGAGGGCAACTCGGGTTGCATTATAAATATCAATTTATCGCAAAATGCACAAGAATGTGACCTCAGTGTGGTTAACATATGAGATCAGCTGCCCAGTGCTCGCATGTAATATTGATTTGCCTTTCAAACATGAAGCATATAATAGATAACTAAACATTTTTTCAGACAAAAAATTAAAATCCTTATTAGAAGAAATGATTTCATTGTTTTCTAAATAGATTTGATTCTTTGGATTAATACATGGATGTTTCAAACAAGTTACAACCTAAATACAGAGATCACTCAAATTAAGCAAAAATTTATCTGGATTAGAGTAAAGTTTATTTGAATTTAAACAATTATTTGACGACATTCTGATATTTACCTTCTTAAATTCCGACAAATTTTTGCTGAATTTAGATTCAAATCTAAATTTAAGGTGTAATATTTTTAAATATACGTTTTACTGTGCACGAGTAAGCCTTCAGCGTTTTTTTGAGCGATTGGAATGATTGTTTTAATGAATAATTATTTGCTTCCAATGAAAAAAATGTTCTAAAATGACTACAAAGGATAAATTTTCAACCAAAAACAGAATAGTTAAAATTAAAAAAAAAGTCAACCAGAAAAACAACATGAATTCTCAGCAATAAAGTTCAATTTTTAACCAAAGAAATTAATTTTTAACGAAAAAGATTATGCTTATGATGCATAGTTACATTCCCAGTAAAAAAATAAATTTTCAATCAAATAAATTCAATTTTCAACAAAATAGATAAATTTTGAAAAAAAGTTTTTAAAATTAAGTGGTTGAATTTTAAACCACAACTGATTAATTTTCAACCAAACAGTTGTGATTTTTATCAAAAAATGTGCAATTTTCACTAAAATAAATGAATTTTCAACCCAAAAAGACCAATGTAAAAAAAACAGTTAAATTCTCAACTATAAGGAATGACTTTTCAAGACAATTGTTGAGTTTTCAACAAAATACATGACTTTTCCACTGAAAAAGATAAATTTTCAACCAAAAAAACAACATGAATTTTCAACAAAATAGTTCAATTTATCATATTCAATTATATTTTCATTTAAAAATTAATTTTCAACCAAATAAATTTAATTTTCAACAAAATGTTTAAATTTTCAACCAAACATGTGAATTTTCAACGAAGAAGTTAAATTTTCAACCAAAAAATAATGATTTTCGAAAAAAAAAAATTTTCAATCAAAATAGTAGTTAAATTTTGAACAAAAAAAAGTTTTTAAATAATAGTTAAATCATCAAACACAGCAGATTAATTTTCAACCATACATTTGTGATTTTTAACCAATAAAGCTGCAATTTCTACCAAAATAGATGAATTTTCAGCCAAAAAAGATTAATTTCCAAGCCAAAAAGACGAATTTCAACATTGCAGTTGAATCCTCAACCAAAACAGAATAATTTTCAACCAGACAGTTGTGGTTTTTAACCAAAAAAGGTGGAATTTTTACAAAAAGAGATCAATTTTCAACCCAAAAATACCAATTTTCAACAAAACACTTAAATTTGCAACAAAAAAGAATGATTTTTTAACCAAATTTCGAATTTTCAACAAAATACATGAATTTTCAACTAAAAAAGCTAATTTTTAAAGAAAAAACCGAAATATTAAAAAAAAAAGTTGAATTTTCACCTAAAACGTATACATGTTTAACTTCAATCAGAAAAGTTATATTTCCAGTTAAAAAAATTAATTTTCAACCAAATATTAAATTAATTTTCACAACAAAAAAATTATTTTCAACTAAAAAAAAATAATTTTCAGCATTCTGGAATCCATTTCAAATCAGGCTGCAGAATCTCTGAGCAACGAAATATGTTGATTTGAGATGAAATTAGGCGACACGTATTTTTTCGATTTGAGAAAAAAAATTCTCACGAAGTTACGAGTATGTAAATTTTGAGGTCTATTAAAAAAACACTAATTGTTACTTAAACCCCCTATAGTTTTTTAACTAATTCAGATGTTTCAATTTTATTTTTGTATCATGGTGGGGCTTACATTCTATTTTGAAAATCCGTGAGAAAATTTGAAGAAAGTTAAAAATTAACAATATGACAGAGACTTGTTTGAAAATATAAAAAGTCGATTTTCACAAACAGAATTTTTTTTTTGCTTTAAAATAACATTTTTCTTGGAAACAAAAAAAGATTTAAAAGAATCAAGAAAAAAGATATCACACACATGTGATATCTTGCTTCGCTTAGGACAAAAATTAAACATTTAATTTTCTGGGAAAAAAATTCTCTCGGCCTCAAAAATGGGTTAGTCTACATAAAATTCACTGGATGTCTTCCCTATAAAAGTTCGAATTCCGGAAAAAATTTGCGAAGGATATATGTGTGGTTTATGTGCGAAAATCGTAGTTTTTTTCAAAAAATAGACGTCAAGATTCAAATACTCGTGATTTCGTGGAAGTTTTTTTCCTAAATCTAAAAAATGGACGTTCAACGACTCGTCCTCACACCTGCTTCAGGACGATATCGTACGTTCGATCTGACCCTTGCGGACCCCCCGTGGTGACGACAGGCAATAACCTTGTTTTGAAGAAACCACCTTATTTACGAACGATGAATAACATCTTTGAAGTTCTTAATCCAAAATATTCACGAGCTAATCATAGTTTCATAAGGAACTAAAAGTTCCAACATTTCCATTTTGCCAGTCCAGTATCAATTACATCTTGGGTATTGTGGTGGGAATGTCTCTGGTCACCACGAGGGGTCCACAAGGGCCAGACCGTACGTACGATCTCGTCCTGAAGCAGGCGTGAGGACGAGTCGTGGACTGCCCGAAAAAATACGTGTCGCCTGGTTTCCTCTGAAAAACAGCATATTTCGTCGCTGACCTGACTTGAAATGGATTCGATCCCTGTTTTATCTATAAAAATAGGTTTTACAAAATATATATCTAACAGAAAAATTTCTATTGTTTCAGTTGAGCACGATGCAGATCGAATTCAGATCAACGAAGTGCGATACCAGCTCATCAGAACACAAACTCAACCATCATCAGTTATCTCGCAACGAAATTCAAATTGAACCAAAACGCTCAGGTCATCACACACGACACTCCTATTCCAGATTGCCAACCTTGATGCGTCACGTTGAAGAGCGAGTTGGTAATTTGGAACGCAAAATTGCCATTGTTGCCAGGAAGAAATCGGTAGTCGAAAAAAGAGTGGTTTTCGAGGACCAGGAAGATTTGTCTGATCGAATTGAAAAATTGGAAAGCCTTCAACAGGATCTTTCACGAAGGGTCTTCAATGTGAGCCAGGATGTGATTGAAACCAGGAAGCTGAGTGAGTCAATGGTTCAACTTTTTGAGTCTGTTCAAAGTCTCGAAGATAAATTTGAGTCGAATCAGTCAGATAATAAAAGGGAATTGGCTCGTTTGGATGTGAATGCTGCAAGAAAGGCTGCAGAATTATCGTTGACGAGGGAAGAATTGGGAAATTTGAGGAAGGCTGTTCAGGCGTTGAGTGTCAGCGCTTCAAAGTTACAGGAGAAGGATGATCAGCAACAGGTGGCAATTTCGAATTTGAATTCTACTCTTCAGAGACTCGATTTGGTGAAGTCGATGGATAAGGCGACCAACATTACGAAGGAATTGGAACATGTGGAAGATCAGTACAGGTGAGTGATCATTTTTTACATAGTGAATTTCCAATTTCAAATTTTTATCTTGCACTAAAACTCATGATCAGGGTGTCCACTAGGGTGGTTCAAAAATGCATTGGACATTTTTTTCTTCGAATTTTCATGCATGTCCTCTCCCTTCAAAAAAATTTGTTCGAATCCACAAAAAAATGATATTTAGAGGTTTCGCAAGCGCCATGAAGTTCAACACGTATTTCCTATAAGAAAAAAGGACATTTTTCGTAAATTTATTCAGAATCGTTAATATTCGGATTTGCGAGTTTTTGACGCTAATGATTATTTTTTGCGGTTTCTTTGAGTACATATTTTTTCAGATACATAAAATATTACTTTATACTGATAATTAGATGCTTAAATAAATTTTGAAAATAATTTATTATTGTTTGCATTATTCTGAAAGAATATTGTTATAAATAATAATAATAATAATAATGTTAACATTACTTGATTATTGCCTCACTTTAACTGAAAAGTTGAAAGCATGTTGAAAAATTTAGAAAAAACCGCGACTATCTAATTCTATACTAAGAGAAAATTGGTATGTTTAGGGTCAACTTAATGCACCTAATATTGACGACTATGAATAAAATTTACAAAAATGTCTTTTTTCCTTATGTAGAATACGTGTTAAACTTCAAGGAGCTTCCGGGACTTCAATATATATATTTTTTACTAATTTATTTTTTTGTGGATACGCACAACTTTGGAGTGCGGATATGCATGGCAATGTGAGAAAAAAAATTTGGACCACCATAGGGTCTACATGATGGATGATTTTTTATTCACGGTCATTTCTCGGTTTTTCCCAGTCTCAAAAAATTCCCGGTCATTTCCCGGTCCAGCGACCACCCTGAAAATTCGCTATTCCCAGTCGGAATTATGATTTTTTCACACATTTCCTGTTCCAGCTTAGAATTAGAGTAATAAAATATACGAAAGCACTTTTAATTTGCATATTAGTACATTCGGGAGAAATAGCCCGTTTTTCCGATCAAGTAGATACCCTATTATTATTCTTATTAATATTAATAAAAATCTTGTTGATATTGTAGATCTATGATTGACGCTCTCCCTGGCAACTGCGAAGAAAGAGACGGCCTGACTCTGTTAGCACCTGGACCAGGTGCTCCGCTGCTAGCCTCTTGTAGAAAAGGGTGGATAGTAGTGGGAAGGAGGACAGACGGTACTATCGACTTCGATCGCACCTGGAATGATTACGCCACCGGTTTTGGTTCACCAGTCAACGAGTTTTGGGCCGGAAATGAGGCCTTGCACAGACTCACGAGGGACAATTGCACCAGATTGAAGATCGATTTGGTTGATATCTATGGTACCTACTGGCAAGCAGATTACGAGTACTTCATGGTTGATTCTGAAGAAACAGGATACAAACTTCGAGTTTCTGGTTATTCAGGAAATGCCACTGATGCTATGTCCTATCAAAATGGAATGGCATTCAGTGCAAAGGACAGAGACATGGACATCAGTCCGAGTGATTGCGCTGCCAATTATCATGGTGGATGGTGGTTCAGTCATTGTCAACATGCGAATCTCAATGGCAGGTATTCCCTCGGGCTTACGTGGTTCCGATCGGACATCAATGAGTGGATGGTCGTCGCATCAGCGGAATTGTCTGTTCAAAGAAAAAGCGAATGCTAAATAACCGATTGGGTTTACGGAGGGCTGGAATATTTGAATATTTTTGCAAAATTTACAATTCAAAATAAAGAGAATTTCACATGGTGTATAGTTATACCCCTAGCGGACCTCGCGAACGGAACGGTTACGCAATTGCGTGAGCGTAAAATAAATACAAATGCATAAACATAAAAATGTGTAGAAGCATAAAGAGTGTTGAGTTTTCTGAATAAATGATAAAAAGTATAAAAATGTGCCCCAGCGGGCCCAGTGAACGGAACAGTCGTTCACACAGTCCGCTAGAGACTACCTGCGGATAGTATCGGACCACTATCCGGGTGACCTGTTAAAAATTAGCCTTGACTTTGAAAGGTGATAGCGTTAAGATTTTGCAAAGTTTAATGGCTCAAATTAAAGGTAAAATCCTAATGATTACTTTTGTGAAATATTAAATTGATAAATTCATTTTCATAGCTCTTGACAGGAGTTAAAGTTGAACTACAAAATTGTTTAATCGGAATTTTATTTTTGTCTCTCACACGTTATATTTCAATACCCAAGAGGCCAAATTACTTCAACTATGGCTCAATTAATGCAGAATTTAATAAGCTTTCCAACGGATAAAAAATGATTTTATCTACATTCTGGACGGCGCTATCACCTTTTAAAGTCATGGCTAATTTTATTCACTGGAAAAAATAGGCAGATGTGAAAACTATTTATCAATTTTTAAAACATATCAGGATTCTCTTTAATATGAAATGTTGAACATTTCACAAGTAAAAAGAGAGTTATATTTTAATCCTACCTCGCTTACTCACGTTTTTGAAATTAGTAATATTTATTTGAAAAGGAACTGAACTATTGATTTAATTTTCATATTTATTGCTGAATCTTCAGAGTGAAGACATTTGTGAGAGTTAGTTTTCAGAGTATATGTTTATCGATACTATTGTATAAACTGATGAATGTGAGAATATGTTACTTTCAGTTAGTATCAATCTAGGTAGTTTGTAATTCGTTTACCATTTAATTTATACTATTTAAATCATGGAAATGTTTCATAGAATCAAATCCAAAAGATGACAAAATCGATAGACCAGTCATATTTCTATTGATTTTTAGTCGAATAGACAAAACGATGAGACTATCTTCTTTTCCTCTACTCAAGTTTTAGATATAAGCTTCGCAAAAATTAAGGATTTGCTACATAAATGATTCTTTGGTTTACTATTTCAAATACAAATATTGTTTATGTGTCACGTAATTTTCAATAAGAAAGAATCTAGTAAACTAGTATAAAAAGTTAGCCAATATCGAACAATATAGTCTCAATCATCACACCAAAGACTTGATCATAATAATCTTTTGTATAAAACTATAATGTAAATACTGTATATTGATGTCACATGCCAATTTATACTTATTTAGTGTATAAGATTGGTTGTGTTCGTAATTTATAGTCAATAATTGTAAACAAATATTTCTTGTATACATTTTATTTTTGAGTAAATAAATAGATATGAAATATATCGTATTTTTATTTGATGTTTCAATTGGGAATTTCCTCCAGTGATTTTGAGTGAATATCTTGTTTATCTCTTTTCATCTTGATTTGATCTATTTCAATAATGTCGATTTAACAGTTGTATGGAAGTTAGGGTGTTTCAAATTTTGTTTTCTTCGAATTTTCATGAATATCGTCTTGCACTCTGATTGGCCCTGCTATCCGAACTGAATTTCAATTTTATATAAAAAAGAAATAAATATTATTCATTGAATTTTTAAATTTTCTTTTCCCCCTAAAGCAATTTTTATAAATAATTAATCCAGATAAACATATTTACATGGTATTTATGAATAATCATTCGAAAAAGGTGGAAAAATCCAATCTGGCAAATGAGCAATTTCGACGAAATTTCCCCTATCTGGGCAGGCCTGCTTTATAGCTTCAGCGCCAGGGGTGCCCTTTTTGGGACTCCCCGCCCCGCGATATACTTAACTTTTCATCCAAAAAGTTGAATTTTCAACTAAAAAATAAATCAATTTTCAAACAAATAGTTGAATTTCTAACAAAAAAAGATATATTAAAAAAAATTACAAGCAGATAAATTTTCAACTAAAATGATAAATCTTTAACAAAAGAGTTGAATTTTTAACCAAGGAAGAAAAGAATTTGTAACAAAATAGTTAAATTTTCGACCAAAGATATGAATCTTGAACCAACAAAATTAATTTTCAACCAAAAAGTTCAATTTTCAACAAAATAATTAAGATTTCAATCAAATATTTTGTAAACAGAGAGATATGAATTATGAACAAAAAATATAATAGTAGACTTTTGAATGAAAAGGAAATTCACTTTCAACAAAAAAACGACTTTTCTACCAAAAGATGAATTTTCAATCCAAAAGGACCAATTTTTTATCCAAAAAGACGAATTTTCAACAAAACAGTTGAACTATCCATCGAAATACATTTAAATTATTAAATTTTGTAGTATAAGAGGTACATTCATTTCTGAACGAAGCATTAACTTTAAAATCTTAAATCTAAAATGTTCTTAAATATTTTAACGGAAATGGATAACACTAAGCACAATTCCAAACACATTTTTTTCCGAAGGACGACGCACTATTGATTGCAAACGTAAAAAAAACCCTGATAAATTCCACGTTATCTAGTTAGACTCTTGAATTCTTAAATAATATATATGTAAAATTCTTTTCAGTATATTTTATTTATTAAATATAAATGAATTCTCCATCAAAGAAATACAATTAAAGTGAAGAATATAATCCTCCCAAGCTTACTTATTAAAACTAAAGGATAAACTTACATAAAAAATCTTTGAAAAAAAATCAGTTTCTCCTCATTTACACCTCCTGCTCATCACCCACAATTTCCTCATGCGCCGGTTGCTCTAATTCATCCAGAAAGTTTAGCTTACATCTCTTTTGGTGAGCAAACAAGCTACCAGAATTACCATAACCAATTCCACACATTTTACAAATATAGGGTTTTTCACCAGTGTGAGTGTAAATGTGTTCATTTAAATATTTACGTCTTCTAAATGATTTTCCGCACGTCTCACAATGATAGTGAGCTTCTCCCGTGTGCCTCAAAAGATGATTTGTGAGTCCATTAGTTGAAGCATAAATCGCAGGACATAAGTGGCACTTAAATTGTCTGTCTGCTGCATGTCGTACTTCATGCTTCTTTCTATAAATTGGCATCGTGAAAGTTTTATCGCAGAATTTGCACTTGTATGGCTTCACATCCATGTGCAGTTTTTGGTGATGTTTCAAGCCAGACTGAGACACAAAAGACTTGCTACAAATTTCACACAAAAAGTTCTTTTCTGTATTAAATGGTTTCCCTCTGCCATGAAGCCGCAAATGTGAATTAAGCAGATATTCATACGCATATTTTAATCCACACACGTCGCATTCGAACCTTTTAGTTTTATCATGCACCCTCGCGTGCGCGGTTAGTTTTTCTTCAGTTTTGAAAACTTTACTGCAGGTGTCGCAAGTATACGTTTTTTTTGTGAGATGAAGGTTGGCGTGTCTTTCCAAAAATTTCTTTGTTGTGAAAACTCGAGGACACATGTGACAGAGAAATCGCCCCTTATCTGTCAGCTTCGTCCTCTTTCTCGCCATTATTATTTCAGTTTTAACCTGCTTCTCCTCCTCCTTCTCCTCCTCTTTCTGGTGAACTTCCTGCTCCTCAGAACTTTCGACTTCGTTTGCTTCTTCAGGTCGATCAGCGTCAGAGTTCTCTATGTCGTTACTAATTTCCTGAGCAAAAGACTCTAAGAAATAAGAGACCGAATTTTCATCGATATCATCATTTTCTTCGTTTATGTTACCAACTATGTCCATCTCTGCTTCATATTCATCAACGGACTCTTTGTCCTCTTTCATAATTTCCTTCTTCAGTGACTGCATAGGTATTAGTTTTTTAGAACGATCGAAACATTCGACCTGAATCGCTTTATCCTGGAATTAAAATGGACAAAAATTAGAGTTAAGATTACAATTGAAGAAGTTTCCAGGGTGGCAGTCAGTGGTGTAGTTTTAAAAGAAAAAGTTGTCTGGCGGTAATTTCCATAAACTATGTTACCAGTTTGAGGGATGGAGGGGGGGGGGGGGGGTATAAGTGAAAATAACTTTACGAACTTATAACATTTAGAACTTAAATCCAGTAACAAAAACCAATTATATTTTTGGGTAAAAGTTCATTTTTTTATTGAAAAGGCTACTTACTATTATATTTTTGGTTCGGAATTCATCTCGTTTGATTAAAAATTTTATTATTTGGTTGAAAATTTAATTCATTTGTTGAAAATGCAACTATACTGTTAAAAAGTCATATTTTTAGGAAAAGTTAACTACTTTGTTAAAAATTCATTTTTTTTAGATGAAGGTTCATCTCTAAGGTTGAAAATGTAACTATTTTCATGAAAATTCGTTTCGTGTTTGATGAAACTATGTCCCGTATATTGTATAAGATAAAAATTCAACTATTTGGTAGAAAATTCATTTATTTTGTTGAAAAGTCGTCTTTTTGGGTACAAAATTAATCTTGTTTGTTGAAAATTCAACTTTTTGGTTGAAAATACAACTATTTGGTAGAAAATTCATATATTTTGTTCAAAAGTAGTCTTTTTTAGTAGAAAATCATTCTTGTTTGTTGAAAGGCCAACTTTTTAGTTAAGAATTCAACTATCTTGTTAAAAATTCATCTTTCTTGATTGAAAATGATCTTTTTTGTTAAAAATTCATCTTTTCCGATTTAAAAGTCCACTGTTTTCCAAAAAATTCGACTTTTTAGCTTGAAAACTTTACTTTTTTGTTGAAAATTCATCATTCGTCGTAGATGAGTCATCTTTCTTGGTTAAAAATGAACCTTTTTGATGAAAATTCAACTGTATTCTAAAAAATTTGTCTTTTTGTCTTGAAAATTCAAATATTTGATTCAATTTTAATCCTTTTTGTTTAAAAATTCGACCATTTGATTGAAAATGCAGCTTTGCATGTTGAAAATTCAACTACTTGGTTAGAAATTCAACAATTTTGGTAAAAATCCAATTATTTTTGTAAAATTGAACTATTTTGTTAAAGTGATCATTTTCGGTAGAAAGTTCAACTATGTTGTTAAAAATTCATCCTTTTGGATTTGGAAATTCATCTTTTATGGTAGAAAAGTCATCCTTCTTGGTTTCTTAGCTGAAAACTTTTTGATTTGAAGTAATCAAAACTGAACTTCAAATTAAAACACTCAAAGTGGAACTCTTTTGAATTTTCAACCTTCAAAATTGAAGCTTACAAAATTTGTAATTCAAACGCTCAATAATTTACACGTATAGAATAGAAGCTTTTAACACTTTTCAATTGAACAATTTTACATTGAATGTTTTTTTATGTCGTTTTGAATGAAGAATTGTTCAATTGTTATTTAAACATCGAAATTCAACACTTTCACTTACAAATTAAAAATTGAACAATAAAAATTGTAAAGCTATTTCAAATAATTCAGTTCCAAATTGTACAGTTTTTAATATTTGATTTATAATTGCTCCCTTTTCAATGAACAATCAAATATTTATAAATATTAAAAAATGGTTCTTTATTTGATTGAAAATTTTCAAATTGAATGGGTTAAAAATGGAATATTTTAGACCGAAACTATATTTGAATAGGATTTGAAATTGAACAAAAGCGTTCAATTTATTAATCAATTAACTCGAAGTTATTTAAAAAATTTAATAGCTTATATAACTTCTTTAGAATTAAAACAGTTCAATTTTTGACGTTCAAATCTGTAAATTGTTCAATTTTTAATACTCGAACTACAGTTAAGTTTTTAAAATCATTATTTAATTTATATTTACAGTTAATCAATTTAAAACGTTTTTTATTTTTAATATTTCAATTGCAAACGCTTTTAGTTTTTAATTGTTTAACAAAGAGATCCTCAGAGTTGGGATTTTTGTAAATCTTATGAATTCCCTATCTGAAAGTCAATTGGATGACTATTACTTTGCCAGAACATTGTTTGCCAATGAAAACCCGTTTACGGAAAAATATACTGTAATAAAATTTCTTACTGATTGAAATGTTTATTATATTCTCATGTAAAATTATGTAAATGTGAAATTTTTTACATTTGTTTTTAATAAAAAATACGCTTGTTTCTTAATTTTTCAACAGCTGAAAATTCAAGAAAAAAACGAATTTTTTATTTAAAAAAAATGTTAAAATTGTTATATTTACATAATTTTACATGAGAATTTAATGAATAAACATTTTCGTCCATAACATTTTTTTATAAACGGGTCGCCATTGGCCAATAAACATTTGGCAACATCATAATTATCCAATGAAGTAGGGAATTTATGATTTTTAAAAATCAAAATAATTCTGATGATCTTGTAAGTCTTTCAAACTGCATTTTCAAATTCTTTAAATTGAAAATGCACGCTTCAAAATTGATCTTTCTTGGTTGAAAATTAATTTTTTTCAAACACCTATTTGATTGAAAATTCATCTTTCTTGGTTAAAACTTATATTATTTGTTACAAATTTAACTTTTTAGGTTGGTAATTCAACTGACCAGGGTGACCACTCAAACTTCAAAAAAAAAAAAAATTCCAGGCAAATATTTCCCGATTTTCCCGGCCAAAAATTACTTTTTTCTCGGTTGAATTTTAAGCGTTTATATAAATTATTATTCAATAATAATAGCTTTATTATATCAAATTTGAAAATAATTAAACATTTTGTAACATTGATTTCAGACTTTATTGCCCAAATTACTCTCAAAACAGGGAGAATAGGGTTATTTTTAAAGATAATAGTTGATTAATAGGGAAATAAATTCTTTTTAATAACATTGATGTAGGTGCCGTATTTATAAAATTTAAAGTCGAAATATATTGCATTTTGAACAAAAAAGTGGAGTTTTCAATAAAAAAACTATAAATTTTCAACAAAACAGTTGAGTTTTCTAGCTAAAAAGTTGAATGTTGAATGTTTTAGAAAACATTTAACTTTTAAACCCGAAAAGATGAATTTTCAACAATAAAGTTAAATTTCAATAAAGAAATATGAATTTTTAACCAAAAAATTAATTTTCAACCAAAGAGTTGAACTTTTGAGTAAAAGAGACGAATTTTCAACATAAAATTTGAATTTTTAACCAAATAGTTGATATTTTAAAATACGAAGATGAATCTTCAATCAAATGATCAAATCAAATGATCAAATGATTAGAAGACAGTTGAATTTCATATCAAAAAGGATTATTTTTTAACAAAAAAAGATAACGTTTCTAACAAAAAATTAATTTTCAATCCAAACGAACGGATTATTCCATTTAAAAAGACGACTTTTTGTAAAAAAAAGTTGAATTTTCAACAAATTAATGAAATTTTCCACCAAATAGTGACATTTGTAACCAACAGAGATGAATTCTGAACCCAAAATATGATTGTAGACTTTTGTAATTAAAAGAATTAAATTTCAACTAAATGGTACAATTTTTAACCACAAGAGATGAATTCTGGACTAAAAATGTGATAGTAAGATTTTCCAATTAAAAATAATTAACTTTCAAACATAAAAGATAAATTTTCAATCAAAAAGATGACTTTTTAATAAAATAGTTGAATTTTCAACAAATTAATTGCATTTTTAACCAAATAGTACCTTTTTTAACTAAAAGAGATTAATTTTTAATCCAAAATACAATAGTAGACATTTCAAACAAAAAAAAACTTTTAACCAAAACAGATGAATTTTAAAAAAATAGTTGAATTTTCATCGAAATAATTAATATTTCAACCAAACAGTAGAATTTTTAACCACTAGAGATGGATTCTGCATCAAAAATATAATAGCAAACTTTTTAATTGAAAAGAATTCAGTTTCAATCATAAAAGATGAGCTTTCAACCAAAAAAAGATAATTTTTCTAACGAAAGATGATTTTTCAATCCAAAAGGATCTAAAATAGAAAGATGAATCTCCCAGAAATCAGTTGAATTTTCGTAAAAAGAAAACAGACTTTTTAAAAATAAAATTGAATTCTCCACAAAATAATTAAATTTTCAACCAAATAGTAGAATTTTTAGCCAAAAGAAATTAATTCTGAACCAAAAATATAATTGTAGACTTTTCAAATAAAAATAATTAACTTTCAACAAAGTAGTAGAATTTGTAACCAAAAGAAATGAACTTTGGAACAAAAATATAATAGTAAACTTTTTAATTAAAATTAACTTTCAACTTAACAACGGCCATGCCACGCTGAAAAAACCAGTTCTCGTCAGATCACTGAAGTTAAGCAGCGTTGGGCGCGGTTAGTACTTGGATGGGTGACCATTCGAGAATACTGCGTGCTGTTGGCATATTATGGGTGTGGTGAGCCCACACTTGTAGTTATTTATAACTACAAGAAAACTATCCACCTAGAAACACTACCCGAATCGGGTAGTGTCACGCCTACCCTGAAAGGGAAATGGCTTAATGGTATACATACATACAACTTTCAACTATAGAAGATGAGTTTTTAAACAAAAAGATGACTTTTCTGCAAAAAGACGAATTTTCAACAAATCAGTTGGATTTTCGACCAAAAAGATGAATTTTCAACAAAATAATGAAATTTTCCAACAAATAGTCAAATTTTTTCTGAATTCTAACCCAAAAATATAATAGTACTTTTCAGTTAGAAAGAATCAACTTACACAAATAAAAAAATCTGCCCGCTTCGCGGGCACATTCTCATGGCGCGCTTCGCGCGCGGCTCGCTTCGCTCGCAAGTTTGAGCGCGCCTAGGGCGCGCGACTGTTGGATCTCGCGCTTCGCGCTCGATCATATATTTATCTCGCGCTTCGCGCTCGATTATGTATTCACCTCGCGCTACGCGCTCGGGCGTATTTGCATCGCGCTTTACGCTAGGCTCCTCTCGATTTTTGAACTTCGTGTTCGACTTCGATGAAAAGAAAAAGTTTGTTTGCAAATATTATAAAATTATCAAAACCTCTACATATTAAGTGATTGTTAAATTTGCTTTTATTTTAGACTGAAAAGGAACTTTATTTACTCAAGGTTCTATCGACCTTAAGGAACACATTCTCATCCAGACACTCGCGCTTCGCGCTCGATATTTGATTTGAAAATCATTTGAACCGTATGATAAAAACAAAAAAGTTGGAGCGCACTTACGGCGTGCGATTTGGTAAATACACTGAGCGCGCACTTTGTGCTTCGTGTTATATGTTCTTCATATACAAATTACTAAATTTGTATTTGATTTCAAATGAAAAGTAATGATATAATTGAGGCGACAAATTTTATTAGTTAACATTTTATTTTAGCTTGTGCCGTTTATCAAAAAAGTTAATTTTTTCATTTTGAATATATTCTTACCACAAAAATTGATCACGGGTGTGTAAGTCTTTTTTGAATGCACAATTTTTGTTCATTTATATGTTTTCGTACCTTGCATTGTTTTTTCAAAACTTTGATTTTTTTTTACTGTCAATGTTATTTTCACGAATAAAACAAAAACCACGCATCCTATCGAAACATGAGTCACAATAAATTTGTACCTCTTCCATGGATGAACAAATTTTGTTTCGGTCATTTTTTCGTAGCTGGTAATATTCGTCTGAAAATTTGATTTTTCTATTTTCAATGCGGTTTTTTACGAATAAAACAAAAACTACGCGTCATATCAAAAAGTGAATGATAAGAAATTTGTAGATCTTTTTTAGGTGCACTATTTTGGTGAGATGATCTTTTCTGGTATCTTGCATAGTTTTACAGCAAAATGGCCTTTTTGATTTTTCATTAATTTTTTGTGCGATCAAAATTTGAATTTTTTATTTTTCGAAAAATTCAAAAAGTTGTCATGAAAATATTATAGGGTGTTCAGGAATCAACGTTTTTCTCCTCTTGACTTTTTTTCATATCGTGCGTTTTTCGGCTTAAGGGCATGTGACACAGCGAAATACCTATATTGCCGACCTCACTTTATCAGTTAAATGAATTTTTTTTGTACCTGAGAACTTTTAAAAGAAGTAAAATATCGAGCTGAAACTTTGGAAAATGTATTAGAATACAATAAAGTACGTTAAAGTACTTCATTTGGGTAGGAACTTCACTAAAAATTATTTCCGAACAAATTAAAACTGGGAGCCTATTATCACTCTCTAACAGCTGGCTCGTCCTAGAGTCGGATGTGATTTAGTTGAAATAATTTTTTTTTTGTCTTTTATTATTGAATGACGGCATTTAACGTAGTTTCCTGTCGGCTCTTGCATTTCTGAAAGTTTGAGGCCGATATTTTATGTATAAAAAAAGTTCGAACGTTCAAAAAATTTCGAGGTTCAGAAAAAATATGTGATAATAGGCTCCCAGTTTTAATTTGTTCGGAAATAATTTTTAGTGAAGTTCCTACCCAAATGAAGTACTTTAACGTACTTTATTGTATTCTAATACATTTTCCAAAGTTGCAGCTCGATATTTTACTTCTTTTAAAAGTTCTCAGGTACAAAAAAAAATTCATTAAACTGATAAAGTGAGGTCGGCAATATAGGTATTTCGCTGTGTCACATGCCCTTAAAATGTTCATTTTCGTTTGTTTTTTGGAATTTTGAAAATGCTATAACTCCAGTAATTTTTTTTTATCACGAAAAGTCATAAGAATATTTTGTTCGTCATTTTGCGTATTACTAATAACCGTACATAGAATTTTCAAATCTTCCAAAAAAGTGGTCTCAAAAATTTTCAAAATGTGCTCACTTTTTGGATTTTCATCCAAAATAGCTGGTTAACGAACTCGTTCTCTCTTTTTCGGTCATAAAAAAGTGTGCCAAAGCTCAATCAAATCTGATCATTTTTTCGAAAGTTATCGTGGCTACAGACAGACAGACAGACTACAGAGAAGACAGACACCTTCGTAAAAATCGTTTTTTCTGACTCAGGAGGTCTCAAAACGTGGAGATTTGATGAAAACCGACTATGTCAAATTTTACATAAAACCAATACCTTCTCATTAGAATGAGAATGTAAAAATGAATTTTCAACCAAAAAGATGACTTTTCTACCAAAAGATGGATTTTTAATCCAACAGGACGGATTTTCTATAAAAAAAGATGAATGTTCGAAAATGCATATGAAAGGTCAATATTATGTTATTAATATGATTATAAAAATTTATAACATTCGGGTAATTCAAATACTGTATTTTCAAATATCATTTATTTAAAGAAAAAAAGGTCAGTTTGTCGAGAATAGAGTAAAAAAGGGGAATTTGGAAAAAAAATGAAAGTTAAAAGAATAGGGGCGATTGTGAACCCTGTTACTAATTAAAAAATGTATTATAATAACAAATAAGAAGAAAGCTTCTTCAGATCAAATCACTGCTACTCACCTTTTGTTCAACAACACATTTATCAGCTTCAGGCGGGGGATCACTTTTCTCAGGTAGCTTATAATATTTCCTCAGTATGTTATCTGACTTTTGACATTGGTTTCTGAAATCCCAGGCTCCTAGTAACTTTAATCTGCATTCGCTGCAAATCGACTTTGGCATGGGATCGTCCTGAATTACCTGAAAAATTGTGTCAATTTATTTAGGGACTGTCCATAAACTACGTTAAATTTTTTTTGGCTTTTTTACCCCCCCCCCCCCTTCTCGAAAAGTAATGTAGCCCAAATTTCTCTCAATATAGAGAAAATAGGGTGACTTTTCAAGAAAATAGAGGAATACATTCTTTTAAATATAATTAATGTAAATACCGTATTGAATTCAATACGAAACACTTTAAATTTATAAAAAAAATTCAAGTGGAAATACATAGCATTTTCAACAAAATAGTTGAATTCTCAATAAAAAAAAGATGTTCTACTACGAGGTGAATTTTCAAACCCAGAAAAAAACGAATTTTCAACAAAAAAAATAATTTTTAACTAAACAGTCGCATTAACAACCAAATAGTTTAACTTTTACGAAAGAGAAGAATTTTCAACAAAATAGTTGAACTATTAACCAAATATATAGTTAAATTTTCAAGCCAAAAAGACGAATTTTTTCTAAGACAGTTGAATTTCAACAAAAAAGTTCATTTTTGACCAAGAAAGATGAGTTTTCTACCTTAAAAGATGAATTTGCAATCCAAAATGCCGATTTTTTAACAAAACAGTTGAATTTTTGACCAAACAGATGACTTTATCAAAATAGTTGAATTATCAAACCTACAAAGATACATTTTTAACCAAATGGTCGAATTTTCAAACAAAAAAGATTAAAATTCAACCAAAAGCAGTTGAATTATCACACCTAGAAAGTTAAATTTGCAACAAAAAAATTCATTTTCAACTAAAAAAGATGATTTTTCTACCATGAAAGTAGAATTTTATACCAAAAGACGAATGTTCAATCATTTGAAGTAAACGAAAAAAATTAATTTTCAACAAATTAGTTGAATTTGCAACTAAGTAGATGAATTTTCAATAAAAAAAGGTGAATTTTGAACCAAATAGTTGAATTTTTGACTAAAAAATATATTTTTTGTAACACATGCACGAAATGTTCGCTTTTCGAGGCATGTATTGCGTGCGGGAAGTGACCAATTCCAAAGCCGTGGTAAAAAGCAGTTATACAAAGACTTTTTCTAGCTGCTGCGCTTGCGCTCTTTGAGCAAGATTACTTTTTCTAGCTGCTGCGCTTGCGCAGTTTCAGCCAGATTACTTTTTCTTGCTGTTGCGCTTGCGCATTTCGATTCAGATTTACTTTCCAGGACTGTCGGAATAATAACCTCACTTCATTATCATTAGACGCTTGAGAGACTGATTGTGAGTAGTGAATAGTGATTGGACAAACTCGAAGTGATAAGTTACCATAAATGATTGATAAATTGCCATCAATTACCAATAAATTACCAAAATTTTTAGAAATTTGTGGATACCTGAAATTTCCGGTAATTTATCAATTTTCCATAAATTTCTGGAATTTTGGGAAATTTAGCAATTTTCCATAAATTTCCGGAAATTTTCGAAATTTCTAAATTTTTTCCAAAAAGTTTTGGCTAACTGAAATTTCCGGTAATTTAGCAATTTTCCATAAATTGCCGGAAATTTAGCAATTTTCTATACATTTCTGGAAATTTTTGGATTCTTTCCAAAAAGCGTTGGATACCTGAAATTTCCGATGATTTAACAGCTTTTCATAAATTTCCGGAAATTTTGGAAATTTTCGGATTTTTTTCAAGAACCTTTGGATACCTTGAATTTCTGGAAATTTTCGGTAATATACAAATTCACCGGAAATTTCCGGAAATTTTCGGTAATTTTTGGTAATTTTACCACAAATTTCCAAAAATTACCATACATTTGCAAAAAACTTTTGCTTATTGTTTCTCAAATCGAAAATTTCCTGCATTAGTTACAAAAAATATCGTGTGCAACAGGTGCTGAAAGTAGACAGTTGCAACTTTTGTGAAGTTTACAGTACTTGCCATCGGCTCATCTTCGGGTCGTTTCCGGCTTGTCTTCGGCTCGTTTACAGCTCGCCTACGACTCGCCTACAACTCCCCTTCGACTCGCCTCTGGCTCGTACAGCAAACTTCACACTCGTGTGGAACTGCCTACTTTCCGCACTTGTAGCACGATATACTATTTTGAACCAAAAATGGAATCGTCAAATTTTCAGTTTGAAAAATTAATCTTCTACCAGAAAAAACGAATTTTCAACCAGTTGAATTAAATTTAAAAAAAAACGAATTTTTAATCTAGAAGTTGAATTTTCAATAAAAAATTTTCTATACACAAATTTCATTTTCATCAAAAAAATTAATTTTTAACAAATAAGTTAAATTTTCAACCAAGTTAATTAATAACCAAACAGTTGTATTTTTAATTAAAACATGAATTTTCACCCAAGATTAATTTTCTTCCAAAAAATAGGAATTTTCAACTGAAAACGATAATTTTCAAATAAAAATATCAATTTTTAACCAAAAATGAATTAGATACATTTTTGCTTAAAAAATTAATTCTAAATGATGAATCTTAAAAACAAAAATGAATTTTCTACAAAAGAGTTCAACATTCAACCGAAAAGATGATTTTTCAACCAAGAAGGTTAATTTTCTGAAAATGTAATATTTGAATTTTCATACGGAGATGAATCTTCAACAAACAAACAAAAAAATGAATTTTTCACAAAGTAGTTCAACTTTCAGCCAAGTAGTCGAATTTGTGATAAAAAAAGATGATGCTTTAATAAAATAGTTGCATTTTCAACAAAATAACTAAATTTTCAACCAGAGTAGAATTTTTAATTAAACGAGATGAGTTACGAACCAAAAATATAATAGTAGACTTTTCATCAAAAAATAGTAGGAAAGGGGAAAAGAGGAAAAAGGGAAAAAGAGGGGCATAGAGGAAAGAGTGTGAATTCTGAAACATAAAAGTTCTTTATAAACTAATCAAGTTATTATTGAACTGTATCATTGCAAGGCCATTTTTGAAAAATTCGCACACTTTGTTAAAATTTATTATTAGGAAACGTACTAAATATTATCTGGATTTGTAACGTTACTTCCACTGACCCCCCCCCCTGCCATCAAATTGGTAACGTAGTTTATAAACGGGCCCTACAGCACCGATTCAAGTTTTTGGTAATTTCCCAATAAAATTATATGAAAATAAAATTTCCTTAAAAATATTCACACAAACCTCAAGAGTGCAGCACACCTTCAACAAATTTATCAACTGCGGTTTCGCTCGATCTCCCAAACAGAGAGGAGTCAAATTATCCTTGTATTTGAGGCACAATCTGCAGATACGATCAGCAATTTTGGCCGACCTGGCCTGATTATTACTAGGGGTAATTCTTTTCAATGTAATAATAGGACTCTGATACTTATTAACGTAAGCATGATCTTCATCGACATTCTCAACTTTGAGTGGTAAACTTGTCTCATTATGTAGAACTTTTCTCTTCGCTACATATTTTTTTATGGGAGTATTTATCCACTGAGGAGTATCTTGTGAGGGGGGCTCATCAATCGTCTCCTCTTTGATAAAACTGGTTGAGACTTTTGTAATTGCAGATGTGTTTGAGACTTTGCTAAATCGACCGATATTTTTTCCACGTGTACCCGGAGTAAGATTGTGTAGAACAATATTCTGTGCATTTTTCAGAGGGATTACTTTCTGGATTTTAGAACCTGATGCCAAACTCTGAACGTTGGTAATGACGAAATTTGGTACTTTCATTGATCCATTCGCAAAGGTCATTAATGTTGAACCTTCAGGGAATTTTTGAACCGTTTCAGAGTTTTCATCCTCGGAATTCTTGACGTGCACTTCTGTTTCATTTTCGCTATTTCCTTGCGAGTTTTGGGAGATGGACTTCACTTGCTTTGGACTTTGGACGGTGATCCACCCTGTTTTTGGACTTTCAGTACCCTTTTTCAGAGAATTTCGTGTCGGCATTTTTAACCAAAAAAGTGTGAACTTCTTATTAGTGATTTAGTATCAAATATTGAAGTCTTCAAAAGCTTCGTACATTATTCTGAATTCCTGGTCATTTATCAGAACTCTTTAAGTTTTTTTTTAATCAGCTGCAAAGAAAATATGTAACGTTAACTTGCATAAAGATCTGGTACTGAATTCTGAAAACTAAATAAAAAAAACAAAAAATAACAAATAACGGAGAACATAATAATTTTTAAGGGTGAAACCCAAAAAGTAAATGATATCATATCCTTGGAATATTATATGCTAGTGTGTTGGAGGAATAATTTCCATAATTACAAGGTTTTATTTAGCGTATTTTCTTCAATAATACCCTATGTGCCAATTATTATTACATTACTCCGTATCAAAATAAATTCGATTAAATATGAGGAAATGTTATCCGGTAACATGTCCCTGATTACCTATTTTAACATTTATTTCACCCCTACATTCTCTCAAAACAGGGGAAATAGTATGATTTTTCGCGAAAATAGGGGAATAGATTTTTTAAATAGAATTAATGTAGGCACCATATTTAATTTATTTTGAAATGATTTAAATTTCTCAGATTTCAAGTCCAAATATATTCCACTTTCAACCCAAATGAATGAATTTTGAAGCAAGAAGATTAATTTAAAAAAAAAAAAAATGAATTTTCAACAAAATTAATGAATTTTTAATCAGTTAGTTGGATTTTTAACTAAGAAAGATAAATTTTCAACCAAAAATGCAATTGTTCAATTTTTAGTAAAAAAAGTATTTCAACCAAAAAGAAACGATTTTTTTCAACAAAATAGTCCAATTCTCTGCCAAATAGTTGAATTTTCAACCGAAAAAGATGAATTATCAACGAAAAATGTAAAAGTTGATACTTAAACTAAAAAAAGTTTTTCATTTTAAATAAAAAATAATTGAATTCAACCAAAAAAAAAAGGCGAATTGAAAAATAGCTGAAAAGTCAACCAAGAGAGATTAATTTTCAAACAAAAACGAATTTCCTAGAAAACAATTGAATTTTAAACCCAAAAATATGAATTTTCAATAAAGACGTTAATTTTCAATCAAATAGTTTAATTTTCTACGAAATAGTTAAATTTTTAACGCAAAAAGACGATTTTGTTACGAAGCAGTTGAATTTTCAATCCAAAAATAGGAGTTTACAACAATAAAGTTCATTTTCAACTAAATAGTTCAACTTTCAAGCAAATAGTTAAATTTTCAAACAAATACTTTAGTTCTCAACAAAATAGTTGAATTTACAATCCAAAAGGACGAATTTACTATCCACAAATACGAATATTCAACAAAGCAGCTAAATTTCAACAAAAAAGTTAAAATTTTAACCATATATAGTTGAATTTTCTACGAAATTGTTAAATTTTCAAACCAAAAAGTAAATTTTTCTACAAAACAGTTGCATTTTCAAAAAAAAATCTAATCTTCAACCCAATAATTGAACTTTCAACCAATTAGTTCAATTGTCAACAAAATAGATGAATTTTCTACCGAAATAGTTGAACTTTCAACCCAAAAAGGCGGATTTACAACAAAAACTTGGAAATTTCAACCAAAAAAGATGACTTTAAAAAAAAACGGTTAAATTTGCAACCAAATTATAAAAATTATTAACCACAAAAGAGGAATTTTTAACCAAAACAGAGGAAATTTTAACCAAAAATGTATTTAACTTTTACACACAAAAAGACAAATTTTCAACAAAAAAGTTAATTTTCAACCATAAAAGATTATTTTTCTACTAAGAAAGAAGAATTTTTAACAAAGCAGATAAATTTTGAAAGGAAAACTATGACTTTTTAACAAAATAGTATAATATCCAACAGAATAATTGCATTTTCAATGAAAAAGTTCAATTTTTAACCATATAGTGGAATTTTCAACATACAAAGATGAATTTTCAAGTAAATGTTAGAGTTTTTAAACGCATTTTCAACCGAGAAATATGAATTTTTAACCAAAAGGATTACATTTCTACCCAAAAAGGTGAATATTCAATCAGAAAGGACGAATTTTCTACCAAAAATGACAAATGTTCAAAAACACCTGGTCTTCCAGGTAACACAACAGTTATTTGCAACGAGTAAAATTAGTTGCAAAGCGGAAAATAATTAATATTCCGTTTATTTTTTGATTCTAATATTATTTAAAATAAATGTTGACGTTTACTATAATTTTTTGCAACCTAAAAATGATTTCTAAACATGTAATCTTAATAAATGAGCATAAAAATATGAAAATGGTTTATTAAAATTAATTAAAATAATTAACTTACATGGTAAACATCTGACCAAAATAAGTATTATTGAGATAATTATGACATTGTGTTTACTTAACCAAAATAAATATTATATACAAACTAAATGCGCGAAAAAATGAATAAAATAAGAATTTTATTCTTGTAATTTTTAAAATTTTTTATTTAATTGTATTATGAAGAATTATTTATTTAATATTATAATTATGAAGAATAATAACAATGAAATTATAATGTTCATATTTTAAGTCTCGAGAAGCACGTGTAATTGTTACGTTGACTGACAAAATATCTTGAATTATAATTATAAAATAATAAGATCCTACTACTTCATCACGCAAATCATTATTTTTACACTCACTGTACATAATACGAATACAAAAGAAATGTTTTATGCTTATCTGGAATATTTTTGTATTAATCATTTCAATTTTATGATTTTCATCCATAAGTGTTCTGGTTTCTAAATTTTTGACAGGGGAACTTCGAACTGGGTTAGCGTATACAAGAATCACATATGTTTCTATTTGTGTACATAAAAAATACAAATAAAATATTGTTAATAGATTAAATGCATGCAATAGAGGATTTTCAGAGTAGCTCATAAAAATTGAATTAATACGATGAATATTGACAATATTAAAAAAAGCAACATCGCAAAAAAACATAACCTCCAAACTGCTATGATAAGCTGAAAATGATTTGCTGTAATACATGTATATTATGATAGCAAAAAAATATGATTTTCTCTTGAAAATAATCACCTTTCATATGTAAAAAGTAGAAAATTCGTATATCTGCCTTCAAAAACACCGAAAATGAAACGTTTATAGGAAAAACTTAATGTTTAGACTATAATACACCTTCCGTGTTTCGATTGAAGCACATCGTGAACGAGAAATAATATTTTCAAGTTCTTTTAGACTTTTAAACGATACATTTTTAACAATGCATATAAAATAAACACAGAGTACTTTTGCAAAAACATTAATGAATGGTATTTTTCCTCGTGATATGATTAGGAACGAGCGCGATTGTCGACGCGATTTATGGTGGTTTACGCGGTTTGATGGCTTGGTTATCACTTATCGGTTATACAGTTTATTCTATCGATAAGAAAGGCCAACAATATAGGAGTTTGGTTTACGAGCCGCTAGGTGGTACTAACTGCTTTAGGCCATGTTCCGCGAAAATTCAAATTTAATCAATGAACAATTGCTTTTTTGCTAGAAATTAATAATAAAATTTGTTAGTTTATTCATAAAACAAAGTGAAAATGTCAGTAATTCAGTTTGAAAAGGAAAAATTGGATATTTTAAGTACGCTCAGTTTTCCTTGCCTAGTTTGGAATTTCGTAAATATAACATTATTGCGTCTGTACTGTAAGAACGTTTCAAAGTACAAGTTGTTAAAAGATTTATATTTTTGTGGTGAAAACTAGCAAATGTCTTTTTTGGTTGAATTCAATTTTGTTAAAAATTAATTTTATTGCTAGAAGATTTTTCTCTTTAGTTGCATTTTTTTCCGGTTAAAAATAATTTTTTTTTTAAACTGAAAAATTATCTATTATATTTTGGCTTCAAAAATTAAAAATGAATATTTTTTATTTGCAAATTTAAATAATTTGTTGAAAATTCGTCCTTTCTGGTTGAATTTTTACGTTTTTTGATTAAAAATCTTTCATGGTTGAAACATCAAATTAACTATTACATTTCACGTTGAGAATTCATCTTTTTGGTTGAAAATTCAACTATGTACTTGGTTGAAAGTTGAACTACTTTTCTAAAAGTGAATTTTTTTAAAGATCCACCTCTTTGTTTGAAAATTTAACTATTTTGTTGAAAAGTCGTTTTTTATTTGGTTAAAAAAGAATTTTTTATCTGAAAATGTAGTTACATTTTTGATGAAAATTTGTCTTTCTTAGTAGAAAATCCAACCATTTGGTTGAAAATTCAAGTCTTTTATTGAAAATTCGTGTCTTTTGGTAGAAAATTATTCTTCTTATTTAAAAATGTATCTGTTTGGTTGTAAAATCATTTCTTAGGTTGAAAATATAACTGTTTTTTTAAACACGTTTTTCTTTGGCTTGAAAATTGATCTCTTTTAGTTGAAAATTCAACTATGTGGATAAAAATTAATCTTTTTTTGCAGAAAATTATTCTCATTGTTTGAAAACTCATCTAAGTTTGGTTAAAAATTATTCTTCTGGTTTGAAAATTCAACTATTTTTGCTAAAACTTCATTTCTTTGGTCAAAAATGTAACGACTTCGTTGAATTTTTTTGTTTTTTTCTTTGATTTGAAAATTAATTTCTTCTCGGTTAGACATTATTTGTTTAACTGAAAATTTCTCTATCCCTTTTTTTAACTGAAAATTGATCTTTTTTTTCTTCGGTTGAAAATTAATGTTTTTTATTTGAAAATTCGTCGTTTTGGAAGAAAAATATTCTTCTTATATGAAAATATGTCCTTTTAGTTGAAAATTTAACTATTTTGTTGAAACTTCGTTTTGTTCTTGATTGAAAATTATTCCTTTAACTGAAAATCTATTTAATTTTTAATAAAAAATTTCTCTTTTTTAGTTGAAAATTCAACTATATGGCTAAAAATACATGCATATTTGGTTTAAAATTCGCCTTTTTTGTTGGATTATTATTCTTTTTGCTTGTAAAATCATTTCTTTGGTTGAACATTTTTCTATTTTTGGTTGAAAATTAATTTTTTTATCTGAAAATTAAACTATTCCGTTTTTGGCAGATTTTTTTTTTACTTGATAAATTATTTCTATAATTGAGAATTTAATTATTTTTTGAAAATTCTTTTTTTTTTATTGATTTTTTAAAAACTGTAAATGTAGCTATTCCATTTTTAGTTAAAAAATTACGTTTTTTTAGTAAATTCATATATTTTGTTGAAAAATCGGGTTTCTAGTAGAAAATCAATCTTCTAGTTTCTTCTTTTCACTTGACAATTCATTCATATAGTTTAAACTTTGACTATTTTGTTGAAAATTCGTTTTTTTCTGGTTGAAAATTTAATTTTTTAAAAGTAAATTCATATATTTTGTTGAACATTCATCTCTCAAGCAGAAAATTAATCTTCTGGTTTAAAAATTCATCTTTTTTATTGAAATTTGAACTATCTCATTTTTTGTTGAAAATTCAATTATTCGATGTAAAAAAAATAAAAAATAAGAAAATTATGAAGTGTAGACAACAAAGTTCTATTCATGAGAAACGAAATGTTTCACACTTTACCTTTGCTTTATGAATAAACGATAAACTTTTATCATCAATTTGTATTAAAAAAGTAACTTTTCATTTAACCAATTTGAATTATCGCGGAACTTTGGTTAAGACAGCTAGCGCTACCAAGCGGGTGATAATGCAATTACGCCCTCTAAATTTTTCGCTGGAAGGAGAAACATAACCCAACTTCCATAATCGCAAGATTTTTGTCAAAGATTTGACCGATTTCAACCAAAAAAAACTTAATTAATCGTCAAGATGTCAGCATGGAGGCAAGCAGGTCTTAAGTAAGTAATATTTTCGAATAATCCAGATTAAATCAATAGAAATCTTGAAAGTCTCATCTTTTTTCCGCTTTTCGTCGCGAATTTTGTATTGATCTCACGAGAAGTTACATAATCCAGTAAAAAGACTTAATTCCTATAGTTTTGCATTAGCAATAGTTTCCAAATAATTGTAAAATTCCTTTATTTAATCAAAGTGTATCATTTTTGAAAGGGGTTTGATTCAATGATGAGGTTATTCATTATTTTCTGAACGAACGATTTTCTTCATAAATATCACTGAAATGTGTCACTTTTCTTCTAATTTTTTAATTAGTAGTACATAAGTTTGTATTTCAGGTTGATAATAAGTTTATATTGATGTAGTTGTCGTTTAATATACTTTATCATTTTGAGAAATTTTCTAACCTCAAATTTTTATCGCATGCTCCAAAACCAAAGGTTATCGAAGAAATCGAAAAGTGTTATATATTTTAAATAAATTCTACTATAATATATATATATATATATTGTCACATTTATTCAGTTAAAAAATTAAACTTAAATTCAAAATTACAATTTACAATGCCTTGAAGTTCATTCGTGTCAGCTGAAATGAGCTCCAATTCTTTTGAGACTGATAGAAAGCCGAAAAATGACAGTGAATTTATTTTTGGTCGCGAATTTTTTAAATCATTATAGTTTTAGTAGAAGAACTTATTCAATCAAGACTTCGAGTGAGAAGTCTTACAGCTTTATACCCTTCCAATTTTAAATTGTTGAACTTAAAAGACTAATTATTGTAAAATTATTTAATTTTGAAGGCTTGAATTTTACAATTAAAATTGGTTTAATTCTTCCATAATTGTTATTCTTATTTGAAAATATATATTTTTCGTAATTCATCTTTTTGGTTACAAATTCAAGTACTAGGTGAACTGCTTTTTTAAAAGTACATTTATTTAAAGATTCATCTCTTTTGTTGAAAATTCAACTATTTTGTTGAAAAATCTTTTATTTGGTTAAACATTTTTTATTTATCTGAAAATTTAACTTTTCTATTTTTGTTGAAAAATTGTCTTTTTTAGTTGAAAATTCATGTATTTTATCGAAAAGTCGTCTCTTGGTTAAAAATTAATATTTTAGGTTGAAAAATCATTTCTTTTGCTCAAAAATTGATCTCTTTTAGTTGAAAATTCAACTATGTGGATGAAAATACATATATTTTTGTTAAAACTTCATTTCTTTGGCTGAAAATTTAACGACTTTGTTGAAAATTCGTTTTTGTATTTTGTTACAAAATAATTTTTTAACTGAATATTTAAATTATTTCATTTTTGGTTGAAATATAATCCTTTTTAATTGAAAATTTATTTATTTCGATAAAAAGTCACTTTTCTTCTAATTTTTCAAATAATAGTACATAAGTTCGTTTTTCAATTTTATAATAATTTTATATTGATTTAGTTGTTGTTTAATACATTTTATCATGTTGAGAAATTTTCTAACCTTAAATTATTATCGCATGCTTCATATTTGCTTATATATTTTAAATAAATTTTACTGGATTGCTCATGGAGTTAATAAATACGTACGTTTGTAACTAAAAGAGATAAATTGTAAACTAAAAATTGAATAGTTAAATTTTCAGTTAAAAAAATTAATTTTTAATCAAAGAGATGAATTTTCAACAAAAGTGATGGAATATTCAATTGGAATAATTACATTTGCAATTAAAATAATTTTTAACCAAGACAAAAGCTTATTTAAAAAAAAAATTTTTAATAGTTACACTTTCAAACAAAGTGATGAATTTTCAACTAAAATAATGAATCTTCAACTGAAATAATTAGATTTTCAACCAAAAAGTTTAATTTTTAACCAAGAAGATTAATTTCTACCAAAAAGACGAATTTTCAACTAAAAACGATAAAAATAAATGTGAAAAAAAATTAATCTTCTAAAAAAAGGGATGAATTTTCACTACAATGATGAATTTTTCAACTGGAATAATTACATTATTAACAGTTAAAAAAATCAACAAGCAAAAACTAACTTTCAACGAAATATTTCAAGATTCAACTAAAATACATAGTTCAGTTTTCAGGTAAAGAAAAAACGAATTTTCAACAAAATAGCTCATTTTTCAACTAAAGAGATGAATTTTCAATTAAAATGATTAATCTTCAACCAACAAAAAAAATAATTTTTAACAAAAGAGTTTAACTGATGAATTTTTGACCAAGAAGATTGATTTTCTACCAAAAAGAACGGTCTATTTTCAACCAAAGATAGAATAGTTAAATTTTCAGTTAAACAAATTAATTTCAAACAAAAAAAAAAGAATTTTTAACAAAATTATTCAATAGAGTAATATACTTTTACAAATGAAGAATAATTCGTATTGAATTTTATACTGCAATTTAAAACAAAAATTAAGCAGCTTTCAAAAAAATTCCCTGACAATTCCAGGTTTTCCAGATTTCCAAGTTAGGGTAGACAACCTATTTTAAAATTAATCGCAGTAGCTTAATTTTTTGCCTTAGGAGACAAAAATTAAATGAAAAATATTTTGATTTCAGCTACATCAATTATTCTCAAATTGCTGCCCGTCTCCTGCGACAGGCATTGAAGGCAGATTTGAGGGTAGAAGCTGCGAAGCGAGATGAAGCGAATGTTAAATTCACTCAATGGAAAGATGGAAAACCCTTGAGTAAGTATATTTGCATTCTAAGTATTATTTATCATGTTTTCAGCTTTCCACGGGATTTCAACTTGATTTAATATTTTATATAGTCAAGGTTTCTTTAAAGAATATAAAATAAGCTTTATTAAATTATTTTTTATTAAATTCTATACTTAGAATTTATACAAGTATGTCTTTTTCTTACAGGCGACAAGCATTGAAAATAGACATTGTTGAGTGAGTCAATTCGCGCTTTGAGATTGTTCATTTAATAACTTTGCATGGTTTTTAAGGAATGAGCGTGACAATTCTACCTCTTGTCCTCTCCTGATAACAATGGATATCTTGAACTTTTCCAGGAGTGCATTTATCCCCGATTTTACCAATAACAATTATTAAATAATCCATGGCGTTAAAAAACCCGAAACATTTTGTAAATTTCTTTCTGACGTAGAAATTTAAAGTTACAAAAAAGTTCTTTAATTATTGTTTAACAATACTTCGTTTAAAACTAAGAGACGATCCTGATTCACGAAAATTTACTGTTTATTTAGACGCATAGATATTTTATGCGATTTGTTCTGAGTTTGAACTAACAAACAAACTTTCTACAAATATTTCAGACTGACAATACATTTTTTGTTTCAGGGAAGAACTAGGCTGCGTCGTCTATCACAGAAGAATAGAGTCCATCACGTAAAGTAAAACTAATTTATGGTCTACCGTGTTCCCTTCCGTTATGTAAAATAAACAGATTTCGTTCATGATTGAAGCTTTTCGATATTCGTTCCTATCTAAACTTAGTTTTTAAATCGTCATCTCCCGACCGGACTATGTGCTTTGCAATAAACTGAAAACAAAGAAGAAACATTTTTAGAGAAAGCACGAAGAAAACTTTTCGTTATAAATTTAATTTCGTGAAATAAAAATTACCTATGAATTCAGAGACTAGATCGTTGTCGTTGTCACCTCTCATTGTTCCAGTGATTTCCTCATTTTCAACCATTGGCAAAAAGAGTTGAACAAACTCGGCGGAATACGGCGGAGAGATTGCTTCCAAAACCTGGAATTCAGAAGTTTTTAGTATAAACTTTTATGGAATTCAAATCTTCAATTAATATCCAATTAAAAGATAATTACCTCCGTTACGAAATATCTTATCAAGGATATATCCGTATCTCCACGTTGCCAACATTGCTTTATATAACAAACTACGGGAACAACGCAACCGCGACTCAACAAATTCACCATTCTGTCTAACAGCATTTTCTTCATTTCCAACTAAATGAAAAAGAAAATGATTATTAGGATCACTACAAAATTCCCCCATACTTTTTTTTCAAGATTCTTTTTAATCAAAATGGCCGAAAAACTTAATTTTCAAGATTCCCTGATTGTTCCCTGTTGTATTTTTTATTTTTCTCGGCCATTAATGTTCAATGGCCAGGCTTTTTAATCTTGCAACATTTTTAACATAGAATTTTTTATAAACGGAAGAAAACAATTTCAGAATCAAATTTAAACACTTGAAAATTTTAACCAATAAAGATGACTCTCATACCATAAAAAATGAATTTTCAATCCAAAATTTTCAACAGAACAGTTGAATTTTCGACCAAAAAATATTAATTTCTAAATAAATAGGTAAATTTTTCCCAAAATAATTAAATTTTCAACAAAATAGGATTTTAAACCAAATAGTTGAATTTGCAACCTACAAAGCTGAATTTTTAAACAAGTTGTCGAATTAACCAAAAACAGTAGCATTTTCGATCAAATAGTTCTATTTTTAAGACAGAAAGACGAATTTTTTAGAAGACTTTTGAATTTTCAACCCGAAATGTCGAATTTCCAACAAAATGATGAATCCTCCAAAAAAATGTAATAGTTGATTCAACAAAAAAAAACAGAATTTTTAACCACATACTTGAATTTTCAACTAAAAAGGATACATTTTCAACAAAAAATGGAAAAGTTTAATTTTCAGTAAACAAAATGAATTAAAAAAAAAAAAAATGTTCAACAAAACAGTTGAAATTTCAATCAAAATAGATTAATTTTTAACAAAACAGTTAAATATTCAAAAAATAACTAAATTTTTAACAGAATAGTTGGACTGAGTTGGGCTTTTAACCAAATAGTTGAATTTCAAAAAAAAAAAAAAAAAAATTCCACAAAACAGTTGATATTTTGACCAAAAAAGATTAATTTTTAAGAAAATAGTTAAATATCCAAAAAATAATTAAATGTGTGACAAAATATTTGGACTAAGTTGAATTGTTAACCAAATTGTCGAATTTTTAATAAAAAAATATGAAACTTCAATACATTTTCAGTCAAATAGTTAAATTTTCAAGCCAAAAAGATTAATTCACAACAAAAACTGTAAAACCCGATGTTTCTAAAAAAAAGAATTTTCAATAAAATAATTAAATTTTCGAATGAAGAGTTGATTTTTCAACAAAATTATCAAATTTTCAAGAAATTAGTTGCAGTTTTAACCAAATAGTTGAATTTTCGGGCTACAAAGCTGAATTCTCAACAGAAAATGAAATAGTTCATATTTAAACCAAAAGAGATGAACTTTTAACAAAAGCAGATTAATTTTCTCCTAACAAAACGAGTTTTCAACCAAATAGTTGAAAAACAAAGATTTTTTTTCTACCAAAAAAGGCGAATTTTCAACTAAATTTTCAGTTAAAAAGGATCAATTTAGAATTAATTTTCCACTAAAAAATATAGATTTTCACCGAAAAATGGAAAAGTTAAACTTTCAGTAAACAAAATAAATTTTCAACAACAAAAAAATGAATTTTCAACAAAATAGTCGAATTTTTAACCAAAGGGAAGAATTTTCAACTACAATGATGGATTTTTCGACAAAAAAGGAAAAGTTTAACCAAATAGTTGCATTTTCTAACAAAAAAGATGAAATTTCAAACCAAGAAGATTAGTTATCTAGCAAAACAGACGATTTTTCATCTAAATTTCCAATTAAAAAAGATCAATTTTCAACAAAATAGTTAAACTTTCAACCAAAGAGATGAATTTTCAATTAAAATTATGAATCTTCAACATAATAGTGATTTTTTAACAAAGTGGTTGAAACTTCAACCAAGTAGTTCAGTTTTTAACAAAAAAAGATTAATTTTTAACGAATAATGCAATAGTAAATATTTCAAACAAAAAAGATTTTTATTTTAAATCAAAACACTTGGATTCATCAAAAAAAGAGGAATTTTCAACCAAGAAAGATTCCAGTGGAATTTTTAATGCCAAAATATGAATATTAAAAATAATGAGTTAATTTTCTACCAAAATAATTGAATTTTGAACTAAAAAAGACGAATTTTTAACGAAACAGTTGAATATCTATTGATCAATAATAATAATATTATTGATAAACATAATATTTATGAATAAAACTTCTCTGATTTTTGCAAGATTTTTTTTTCAAAATCCTTGACTGTTCCCTGATTTCCAGGTTTTTCCTGACCTACGGCCACCCTATTTTAATCTATCACAATAAACGCACCTGCACAAGAATTTCAAGTTCGTCCTGTTTGCTCTCGAAGAGTCGGACCAAAAGCTGCAAAATTTTCGGATGCAGGAGATTATGACAAACAACAACTTCGTCCAATACTGCCAGATGGATTGGACAATGCTCTGTACACAGTTTAAAATAGGAAGGTTCGGTTACTGTGCATTCCACCCATCGAATGACACCAACGCTAACAACTGGGTACCTACAAAAATCATGTCAAATGAGATCATTAACCCTTGTTTGCACAGTCTAGGACGGTCCAAAAATGCATTGGAAAATGTTTTTTCTCGAATTTGAATGCATATTGCCCGCACGTTTGTTCGAATCCACACAAAAATAAATCCATTTTTTTTTTTTGAAAAAAAAAAAGATATTAAAGATGGCTCAAGCCGTATGAAGTTTAGCACGCATTTCCTATTGGAAAAAAGACGATTTTGTAAATTTTATTCAGAATCGTCAAAATTAGCTGAATCGAGTTGAAACTCAACATTTCTATTCAAAATTACCCATAGAATACGAATACAATATTACTTTTTGAATAGCATCCCCATAAGTCTGTTTATAGGGTCCCAAAAAACCCCATAAGTGTAAAAATGGGTTTTGCGTGTTTTTGGCGCTAATTATGAATTTTTTGCTTTTTTTTAGTGCAAATTGTTTCTAATACATGAAACACTACTTTATACTGATAACTAGATGTTCAAAAAATTGTTTAAACAATTTATTATTGTTTTTAGCAGTTTTCTCTTAGAATTGAGATAGAAAGTCGCGGTTTTTTCAAAAATTTTGCACTTTGTGTTCAATTTTCAATGAGAGTGAGGTAATAGTTAATTAATATTAACAAAAATAATTGTTTAAACAATTTATTATTATTGTTAATATTCTCTCTGAATAATGCTATAAAATTGTTTTTTATTCTGAAATTTTCAACTTTTTGTCCACTTTTCACTTAGTGAGGTAATAATTATTGCAAGTTAACAAAAATAGTTGTTTAAACAATTTATTATTGCTTATAACTATCTTCTCTTAGATGAGTGCTAGAAAGTTGCGGTTTTTTCTGAAATGTTTGACTTTGCTTTGCCTTTTTAGTTATGGACAAACAATAGATAAACATCATAAAGAATCTTTTTTAAACAATCTTTTTCTTTTTTTTTTAATATATATTTTTTAAATAAAACAGATTTTTGTAAAACTTATATCTGTCTTTAATTCCCTTCTTACTAGAGACAAAAGTCATTAATAATATTTACCACAAGTGGTAAAAGAGTACCGGAAACAATTTCCTGACTGCAGTAAGTCTACCATGTCCAGTGAGATGTTCTAATCAATGAATTATTTAATTTAGACCTTTTCTATATCTCTATATATGTATATTATCCTCGACGAGACGTTCTTTTACACTTTGCAATAAACTTCTTGTTGTAATTAAAAACAAAAATTTTACAAGTCATTTACAGACCTAGTCTTTTCAACTACTCCTAATTATTCTATTCTTTGTTTTTGTCCCTTGTGTAAGATAGCTTTTTTGTTAAAATTGATTTTTTTTAACATTGGAAGAAGAGCAACAATAATTCACCTTAAACAATACAATACTATTTAAAAAATGATTCGTGTTGAGGTTCACTCATTATTTGTTCATAACTAAAAAGTCGAAGCAAAACTAAAGATTTCAGAAAAAAAGCAACTTTCTAGCATTACTCTAAGAAAAAGATAGTTATGAACAATAAGCAATTGTTTAAATAAGTATGTTTGTTAACTTGCATTAATAATTACCTCGCCAAATGAGCAGTTGACAAAAAGTTTAAGAGTTCAGAAAAAAAACCACAACTTTTTAGCACTTATCTAAGAGAAGATAGTTATAAACATTAATAAATTGTTTAAACAACTACGTGTCTTAAATTGCATTATTTATTACTTTACTAAGTAAAAAGTGAGTAAAAAGTAAAAAAAAATCAGAAGAAACCGCAACTATCTAGTATTAATAGAGAAGATAGTTGTAAACAATAATTATTTTTGCTAAATTGAATTAATTATTAACTCACTCCAAGTGAAAAGTAGACTAATAGTTGAAAATTTCAGAAAAAACCGCAACTTTCTAGCATTGTTCAAATTGAGTAATATTAACAATAATAAGAAATTTCTTAAACAATTAATTTTGTTGACTTTAATTAATTATTTACCTCACTCTAATTGGAACTTTTACAAAGACTAGAAAATATATGAAAAAAACTGCAATTTTCTAGGATTATTCTAAGAGAATATTATTAACAATAATTTGGAAAAAAATAAGTGGAAAATTACAAAAAAAAACGAGACTTTCTAACTATTCTAAGAGTGAATTGCTAAAAACAATAATAAATTATTTAAACAATTTACGTAAACATCTAATCATCAGTATAAAGTAGTATTTTATGTATTAGAAACAATTTTCATTTTAAATGATTTAAATGATTTTAAATGAATTTTTTGGGACCCTTTAAAAGAGACTTACGAGGGTGATATTTAAAAAGTAATATTTCATTCGTATTCTATAGATAATAAGAAAAAAATGTAAGAAGAAATGTTGAGTTTCAACTCGATTCACCTAATATTGACGATTTTGAATAAAATGTAGAAAATCGTCTTTTTCCTTATGGGAAATACGTGTTAAACTTCATGGGGCTTGAGCCACCTCTAAATATAATTTTTTTCAACAAAAAAAAAAAATTTATTTATTTTTTTGTGGATTCGAACAAATTTCCGGGCGATATGTATAAAAATTCGAAGAAAAATTTATGGACCACCCCAATGTGCACACAAGGGTTCAATGAGTCGATCTGAATCAAATTTTACAGTTAAAAGTTTAAACAGGGTGTCTACTCAAATCCTGGAAAAAAAATCCCTGACATTTCCAAGTATCTCAAGATTTTTCCGGTATAATTTTTCATACTACGGAGCCATTCAAGTGTTTCGCATTTTTTTAACCAATCGACTCGGAATATGTAATAAAATTCGGGAGTTTGTTATAAATGTTTTTTTTCAGTCCTAGTTAATATCTAAATGTGTCAAAATAGTACTATTCATATATGTTAACTTGAATAACTGTTTTTTTTCATTTGTGAAAGTAACTTTTAAGTAAAATTAATGTGGTACTATATTGAATTCAATTTAAAACGCTTCAAATTCCCAACTTTTCAAGTAAATATATTGCATTTTCAATAAGATAGATGAATTTTTTACCAAGACGTTGAATTTTCAACCAAAAAGATTAATTTTCTAGCAAAAAAGATGAATTTTCAACCAAATAGTTGTATTTTCGACTAAAAATGATAAATTTTCAACCAAAAATGGAATAGGTAAATTTTCAGTTAAAAAAATTAATTTTCAACAAAAAAAAAACGAATTTACGAAAAAATAGTTTTGGTTAAATTGTAAGTTAAACAAGATTAATTTTCAACCCAAAATAAAAACGAATTTACAACAAAATCGTTAAATTTTTAATCAAAGTGAGGAATTTTAAACTAAAATGATGAATCTTTAACTGAAACAGATGATTTTTTAAACCAAAAATATGAATTCAACTAAACTGATGAATCTTTAACTGAAATAGTTTTAAGTTTTGACCAGTAAAGACTAAGTTTAAACTAAATACATGTATTTTCAACAAGAAAAGATAAATTTTCAACCAAAACAAAGAGATTAATTTCCAAATGGATTGGTTAAATTGTAAGTTAAAAAATGTTTAACCCAAAAGATGAATTTTGACCTAAAATCATGAATAAATCATGAATAAAAATAGTTAAATTTTCAACCAATGTGATGAATTTTCAATTAAAATGATGAAACTTCAACTGGAATAGTTGAATTTTTAACCAAACAGATGAATTTTCAACTAAAATGATGAATTTGTAACTGGAACACTTGAATTTTCCAACAAAAAAATTAATTTTCAAAAAAAAAAAAAAAAAAAACTTTCAACAGAGCAGTTAAATTTTCAGTTAAAGACGTAAATTTTCAGTTAAAATGTTGAATCTTCAATTGGAATAGTTGAATTTTTAACCAAAAAGATGAATTTTCAACTAAAATGATGAAACGTCAACTGGAATAGTTAAATTTCTAACCAAACAGATTAATTTTTAAAACAAAAAGACGATTTTTTAATTAAAAACAAAAATTTTCAACTAAAAAAGATACTTTTTCAAACAAAAATTGAATAGTTAAATTTGCAGTTAAAAAATTTAATGTTCAACTAAAAAGATAAATTTCAAACTAAAGTTATGGAATACTTAACTGGAATAGTTAAAAGTTTGTTTAAGAAAATTAACTGTAAAAAAACGATTTCTCAAGAAAATAATTCAAGATGCAACTAGAATAGGTAAATTTTCAGTACAAACATTATTTTTCAACCAAAAAAAAATCCAATTCCAATTGAAATGATGATTCTTCAATTGGAACTGAATTTTTAACCAAAAAGATGAATTTTCAACTACAATGATAAATTTTCAACTGGAATAGTAGAATTTTTAACCAAAAAGATTAATTTTTTAATAAAAAAGACGATTTTTCGACTAAAAAAGATAACTTTTATACCAAAAATTGAATGGTTAAATTTTCAGTTAAAAAAAGTAATGTTAAACCAAAAAGATGTATTTTAAACTAAAATGGTGAAATATTTAACTGGAATAGTTACATTTTTGGTTAAGAGAATTAGTTTTCCACAAAAAAAGATTTTTTAACAAAATAATTCAAGATTCAACAGGAATAGTAAAATTTTCATTGAAAAAGTTAATTAACTAATTTTCAACCAAAAAAAGAACTTTCAACAGCAGTTGAATTCAACCAAAAAAAACGACTTTTCAACACGAGTTGAATTTTCAAATAAGAAAGATTCTTCAGTCAAGAGAGACAACAAAATTTTCAACCAAACTGTTGAATTTTCAAGCAAAAAGATGAATTTTCAACCAAGAAGATTAATTTTCAAACAAAAAGGACCAATTTTCAACCAAATACTTTAATTTTCAACTAAAAAAGATCAATTTCAACCAAAAATAGAATTGCTGAAATTTCAGTTAAATAAATTCATTTCAAATTATAAAAAAATGAATTTTCAACAAAATAGTTAAATCCAGTAATATGCTGCTACTTTTACGAATGAAAAATCATTGTTATTTAATTTTATATTATAATTTAAAAAAATTTAAGCACGCTCTCAAAAAAATGTGCTGACATTTCCAGGTTTATAAAAATTCCCTGACAATTCCAGGTTTTCCATGTTTTATAGGTTAGTAGATACCCTGTTAATGATATATTTTTAAATGAAAATATTGTTTTAAAAATATCGTTTGCCAAAAAAGAAGTTAACGAGGGGTTGATCACTCTTGAAATCTATGAAATCGTTGTGAAATCATTGAAATCTTTTTTAATATTATGAAATTGTTGTGAAATCTTCTAAAATCTTTGAAATATTTGTATGTTTCTGAAATCTTTGTGAAATAATTGAAATCTTCTGAAATATTTGAAATCTGGTGTACACTCAAAAGTCGAGTGGTCAACTCCTCGGGAGGTAATTAGAGTACCTTATACATTGGTAAATGGTTGTTAATTCCGCTATGAGTTCCGTCGAGCCTTTGTTATTATTGCAGATATTGTGTACTTTCTCAATAGCCTGGATCGTCGTTTTCAGTTCGTCTTTATTAATTTTACGAGGAATTGATTTTTTCGGAGGAACTTCGCAAACGCTCGCAGCATACGCTAGCAAGTAAATGTACTTTGGCTTGTGTTCCTGGTTTACTTTAACACCTGGTTTGAAAAGAGCATCGACCAAAAGTTCTGTAAAAGAGAATTAACATTATGTTATTAAATTATTAATAATGTTTCCCAGTAGAAGTTTAACTTGGTATTTTCCGTAGTATTTAATCAGGGTTGCTACAAAATCCCGATTTTGAAATTCTCTGACTTTTCCCTGGCCGTTATTAATTATTTTTCCCGATATTAAAACAACCTTTCACCTAAGAGATCAATAGTGTGAATGTCAAAAATGTTTCTAAATTTATCATAAAGATAAACTTTCGGTTAAAAAATTATTTTGAACAAAAAAGAACACGAACTTTCAACCAGAGATGGATTTTCAACCAAGAAGATTGATTATCTACCAAAAAAGACGAATGTTCAACCAAATAGTTGAGTTTTTAACTCCAAAAGACAAATTTTGAACAAAAAAATGGCAAAAACAAATGTTCAGTTAAAACAATTAAATTACAACCAAAAAAAGAAATTTTCAATCAAATTTTTACATTTTCACATAAAAAGATAAATTTTCAACAAAAGAAAATTAATTCTCAACAAAAAGTGTAATATCTGATATTTACACAAAAAATGACTAATTTTCAATAAAAAACAGTTGAATTCAACCGAAAAATATGAATTTTCAACATGCTAGTTGAATCCTCAACCGAAACAGATCATTTTTCAAAAAAAAAAGAGGAATTTTCAACAAAGCAGTTGATTTTTCAACCAAGAAAGATTTTTTAGTCAACAAAGAAAAAAAATGTCATCCAAACTGTTGAATTTTCAAGCCAAAAGAAGATATTCTAGAAAACAGCTGAGCATTTAACCCGAAAATAGGCATTTTTAACAAAACAGGTAATTTCCAACAAAATTGTTATATATTAAAACCAAATAGATGAATTTACTACAAAAATTAAAATTTTCAACTAAGATAATTGAATTTTCAAACAAAAAGTCGAGTTTTCATCAAAATAAATGAATCTTCAAGTAAAAAAGATTAATTTTCAGCCACAAAGATAAATTTTCAACCGATAAATCTAATTTTATACGAAAAAAGAAGATTTTTTAACAAAATACATGAATTGGAAAAAAATTGAAGTTACATTTTCAGTTTAAAAAATGAGAATTTTTAACTAAATAGTTCATTTTTCAATCGAATAAATGAATTTTCAACAAAATTGATAAATTATCAACCGAGAAATCAAAGTTTATACCAAAAAAAAAAAAAAAAAATGAATTTTTAACAAGGAAGTTCCACTTTCAACTAAGTGGTTGAATTTTCAATCAAAATAGATCAAATCTCCACGAAAAGTGTACTAGTTGATATTTCAACCAAAAACAATTTTATTTTTTAAACCAAAAACAGTTCAAATCAAACAACGAAAAAGAATTCTAAGAAAATAGTTGAATTCTCAACCGAAACAGATTAATTTTCACCAAACAGAAATCTTTAACCAAGAAAAATGAAATCCGCAGCCAAAACAGATTAATTTTGAAACCTAAAAAGGAATTTGGAACAAAAGAATTGAATTCTCATAAGAAAGATTTATCAGTCTATAAGGAAACAAAATTTGATTCAAAATATTGAATTTTCAAGCCAAAAAGACGAATTTTCTACAAAGAAGTTGAATTTACAAACTGAAAACATGAATTTTCAACAAAACAGTTGAATTTTTAACCAAAAAGACGAATTTTCAATAATATAGTTAAATTTTCAACAACAAAAAAAATATTTTCAAGTAAAATAATGAATCATCAATCAGAAAATAAATTTGTGACAAAGCAGTTCGTCTTTCAAGTAAGTGGTTGAATTTTCAGCCTAAAAATATGACATCTCAACGAAAAGTGTACCAGTTGATATTTCGACCCCATAAAATTAATTTTCAATCAAACAGTGGCATTTTTAACCAAAAAAGTTAAAATCCATAACTAAAACAGATTAATTTTCAAACCAAAAAGAGGAACATTTAACAGAAGAGTTGAATTTTCAACCAAGAAAGATTTATCAGTTAATAAGAAAAAAAATTTCATCAAAAATGTTGAATTTAAAAAAGCTAAAAAGACGAATTTTCTACAAAACAGTTAAACTTTCAAACTGAAAATATGAATTTTCAACAAAAAAGTTAATTTTCAACCCAAAAATATGAATGTTGAAAAAGAAGAATTAAATTTTCAACCAAACGAGTTTAATTCTAAACCGAAAATATAATAGTAGACTTTTCAATTAAAAAGAATTAACTTTCAACCATAAAAGACGAATTTTCAAACAAAAAAGATTAATTTTGTAGCAAAAGATGAATTTTCAGTCCAAAAGGACGAACTTTCAAGAAAGCAGTTGAATTTTCGACAAAAAATATGACTTTTTGACAAAATAATGAAAATTTCAACCAAACAGTAGAATTTTTAACCAAAAACGATGGATTCTGAACCAGAAACATAATATTACATATTTTCTTTTGTAAATCGAATTTCATTAAGGTACCACATTTATTTAATCAACTTCAGTTTATCGAAAATTCCCTGACCTGCAGCAACCCCGATTTAATATTATTGATAAAAGAGATTCGCACCTAAAAACTGGGGATTTCGAATCAGTTCTATCGAAGGTGGTTCAGACACGGAATAATTTCTATACAAAAGTGAGATATCCGCTGGATTTAGAGTATTCCGAGACAACATGGAAGCCAATGCTTGGCACGCAGCTGGAAAAGCTGCAGCTCCATTCAAAGCCATAGTAATCGGAGTAACGTCGTTTCGACTGAAATTAAATTTCGATTAATAGTTGTCAAGCCGGATGGTATTCAAATATAGTAGAATTGAGGTCCTTTACTTTAGCTGAGCACATTTTGTGATTTCCTGTGAAAGCCTCTTCATCATAAAACCTCCTCGCGGCTCTTGAGACAAAATTTGGAGAAGGACCTGACTGTAGACGTAGGTGTGTTGACCATGGCACACCATTTTCTAGAAGAAAAATTCGACATTGAAAACAAGTCTATGGGGCCGTAACAAAGTTACGTAACGGATTATAGGCCCTCTCCAAGACCCCTCCTCGACCCTGTAACGAACTGTAACAAAAAAATTTATCCCCTCCCCCTTTTACTGTACGTAATTTATGGTTTCCCGAAATAATAACATATGAGACTTGAAACTAATAGACATTTTTTGTATGCCTTGCAGGGTGAAAACTTCATTTTCAAAATTCTCTGATTTTTCCTTGATCAATTTTTTATTTTCCCTGACCATTAACATTCAAATACCAGCATTTTAATCTAGTAATATTTTTAACACGGGATCTTTTATAAACGGAATAAGACAATATTTCAGATACAAATTTAAAACTTTCAAGTTTATTTATTTATTTAAAACAAAAAATGATTTTTTCTACCATTGAAGGTGACTTTTTAACGAATTATTTGAATTTTCAACAAAATAATTGAATTGTTAACCTAACAAGGTGAATTCTTAACTAAAAAGTGTAATAGTTGATATTTCAACCAAAAAAGATGAAACTTCATTTAAAAAAATGAATTTTAAAACCAAGAAGACAAATTTTCAACAAATAAAGATTTTCCAGTCATGAAAGAAGAAAAAGTTCACTTAAATTCTTGATACTTCAAACCAAAAGACGAATTTTCTGTACAGAAATTTAATTTTCATCAAACAAATTAATTTTTAACAAAAAAGTTAAATTTTCAACCAAAGAGATAAACCTTCATTAAAAAAAACAAACAAAGTAGTTCAACTTTTACCCAAGCAGTTGAATTTTCAATTAAAAAAGATCAGTTTTCAATAAAAAAATGATTTCTTAACAAAGCGGTTCAACCAAATTTTCAAACAAAATAGTTGAATCCTCAAGCAAATAAGAGTAATTGACCCGCTGAATGCAATAACCAGCCCGACGCTCGAAAACGCGTTAAAGGATTGTCCAATCGTCTCAAAGAAAGAAAATTTTCAAAATCGAAAAATCAATTTTTTGAAAACGTAGAATTCTAGATAATAAGGAAGTGAAACTTCTTCGTCTTAGAATTTTTTTTTGCCAAACGTTTATTTTTAATAATAAAAACGAAATATTGAAAAAAAGTTTCTCCCTGATTTAATTAAGTTTTAAAACTTAAATCGTTCTAACTCGGCCAAATATTATTGAAATGAGTTCATATTTGTAGGACGTATTCAAAATACTCTGGCGATGTCTGGGAAATCATGAAAAAGTTAACAATAACTTATTGTTTAATTATATTTAATTGTAAAATGAGGTCAATCGATAATTGTGTTTTCTTGGTTTCGCCGGTTCAGCAATGTTGAATGAAGCTTTTTGGAAAATCTCATATCGAATCGTTGAAAATTTACTGAGATATTCAGATTTGGAAAAAGTAATCGACGTCTGCCCGCGCTGTTAGCTAATGCATCGCGAGGACTGCTCTGTCAGGCAGCGTTCTCGAAGTTCAGTATGCGCGGGCAGACGTCGAGTACTTTTTCCAAATGTGAATATCTCAGTGAATTTTTAACGAATAGATATGAGATTTTCCAAAAAACTTCATTCAACATTGCTGAAAAAATCTTTCACTGGAAGTTGTTTGAAAATCGAAGTAACCTAGATACTTTTTACCGCCGAAACCAAGAAAACACAATTATCGATTGACCTCATTTTACAATTAAATATTATTAAACAATAAGCGATTGTTAACTTTTTCATGATTTCCCAAGCATCGCTAGAGTATTTTGAATACGTCCTACAAATATGAACTCATTTCAATAATATTTGGCCGAGTTAGAACGATTTAAGTTTTAAAACTTAATTAAATCAAGGAAAAACTGTTTTTCAATATTTCGCTTTTATTATTAAAAATAAACGTTTGGCAACAAAAATTCTAAGAGGAAGAAGTTTCACTTCCTTATTATCTAGAATTCTACGTTTTCAAACAATTTATTCTTCGATTTGGAATATTTTAATTCTTTGAGACGATCGGACAATACTTTTACGCGTTTTCGAGCGTCGGACTGGTTATTGCATCCAGCGAGTCAATTTGCAACCAAATAGTTGCATTTTTATACTAAAAAGATGAAATTTTTAATAAAACAGATTAATTTTCAAATCAAAAATTCAAATTTAAAAATACTTGAATTTTCATCCAAAAAATAATTCAGTTTGACTATTCAACATCAAAATATGAGTTATGAACAAAAATTTAATTTTCTACGAAGAAACTTAAATTCTCAACCCAAAAAGACGAGTTTTCAACAAAAAAGTTGAATTTTCAACCAAAAAGGATGACTTTTTAACAAAATTGTTGAATTTTCAACTAAAAAGTTGCATTTTTATCAAAGGAAGATGAAATTTCTACTAAAACAGATGAATTTTTAAATAAATAAAAATATTCAGAAAAATAGTTGAATTGTTATCCAAAAAAGATTTTAGTTGAATTTTCAACTAAAAAGTATCCTTTTTATCCAAGAAAAATGAAATGTTTACTAAAACAGATGAATTTTTAAACCAAAAAGACAAATTTTCAAAAAAATAGTTGAATTTTCATCCAAAAAAGATTGTAGTTGACTTTTCAACACCAAAAAATGAATTTTAAACAAGTAAATTTTCTACGGAATAGTTGAATTTTCAACAAAAAACAGTTGAATTTTCAACCAAACAGTTTCACTCTTATTCAAGAAAGATGCAATTTCTACTAAAATAGATAAATTTCTGAATTAAAAAGACAATTTTTCAAAAAAATAGTTGAGTTTCCATCCAAAAAATATTTTAGATGGCTTTTTAACAAAATTGTTGAATTTTCAACCAAAAAGTTGCGTTTTTATCCTGAAAAGATAAAATTTTGGATAAAACAGATGAATTTTTAAATGAAAAAGTCAAATTTAAAAATACTTGAATTTTCATCCCAAAACAATTTTAGTTTGGCTGTTCAACATAAAAATATGAGTTATAAAACAAGAAGTAAATTTTCTACGAAGATACTTGAATTTTCAATCCAAAAAGACGAATTTCCAACAAAACAGTTGAATTTTCAACCAAAAAGGATGACTTTTTAACAAAATTGTTGAATTAAAAAAAAATATTTAAACTAAAAACATAATCTTCAGGAGAAAGCAACTGCAAAAAAAAAAGAAATATAAATACAAGGAAAATAAATTACTAACAAGAATATTATATCAGGGTTACCGTAAAACTTCATTTCAAAAATTCTCTAATTTTTCACTGACCAATTTTTCATTTTCTCTGACTATTAATATTTGAAGACCAGAATCTTGAACTTGTAACATTTTTAACCTAGAATTTTTTATAAACGGAATAAAACAATTTGAAATTAAAATTGAAAAATTTCACATTTATTCTGCTTGATAGCTATTTGAAGTTATAGAAATTACCTGACTTTTGCAAGATGTTTTTTCTAAATCCCTGACTTTCCCTAACTAATAAAATTCCCTGACTTTTTTTATAAAATTGTTGTGGGCTAGATTCGTTTTTCACTCACCAAGTTTCCTTGGCGCGTAAATTTAAAGTCATATTAAATTTATGTAGGTAGAATTACTGCGAGTTTTTTTTTTTTCATTTGCGACTTTCCAAAAATTAAGTACATGAATGAAGACCCCCCCCCCCCCTTCTAGAGCTGTTACGTAATTTAAGTAAGGTCCCTAATCTTAAAATTAATACCACTAAATTTAAATAAAATGAGACTAACTGCACACTCCTGGATACTTGATTGCCAATCTTCGGTATTTTGAAGAAAACCTGCTATCGCGGTTTTTAAAACACGTGAAAAAACTTCGATTTGTTGCGCTGCTGTCGAAATACTCGTGATCTCGCCTTGGAATCCAGCATCGGAAATGAGCTTTATGATAAAATTCAACATTAAGCAGTCGGGATAATCCTCTGCTAATTTGTAAATTAATGATCGCCATGTCGGATGCTGAATCATTTCTGTCAACCAGGCTGGTGTCTATGAAAAAAAAATATATAATATAATTGCTGGGGTAAATACTATTGAATTCAATCTTATATCATTTCAATGTACCTCTCCCTCTTCTGTGAAAATTTTGTCCGCCTTTTTTGGCTCAAAAGTTTTCAAAACCATGTCCTTTAAATTATTTTCGATCATGGCTTGAACGTCTGTGACTTTTACTTCGGCTAGAATCAGCCACTCGGCCAAAAGATTGTTCATTTGTGCACACGCCGTGTAATTTTTCGACAGAAGTTCGATTACTTGTTCCGGATTTCCACCAGCTTGAAAGTATCTACGAGAGATAGAATTGTTTTTAAACAGAAAGATTAAAATTGAAGAAAGGACTACCAGAGTGTCTAGTGATCAGGCAATTTGAAATTCTCAGTCAAGTTTCAAGGGACTTTATAATATTTTAATGAAATTTCAAAGAATTTATTCACAAGAATTGAGGGATTTCAAAGATTTAAAGAGATTTTCAAATATTTCAAGGTATTTCCGAAGATTAAAAAAAATTGAAAGTTTTAAAAGAATTTGAAAGATTTTAGGACATTTTAAAAGATTCTAAGGAATATGAATAGATTCCAAGAGATTGGAAAGATTTTATGGTATTTTAACGGATTAAAAGAAATTTTGAAGAGTTTTATAAAATTTCACGGGATTTCAGAAGATTTCAAGGAATTTCCAAGGATTTGAAGGGATTTAACAAATTTTCACGCGGTTTTAAAGAATTTCGGAAGATTTGGAGGGATTTTATTAAGACCTATAAGGTTTTAGGATATTTGAAAGATTCCAAGGAATTTTAAAGGATTTCAACGTATTTTATAAGATTTCTTAGGATTTCAGTGAGTTTTAAAGCTTTCAGTAAAGCATTTTAATCAATTTCCCAGGACCTCAAAGGATTCCATAGGACTTCAAATATTTCAAGGTATTTCAAGGAATTTCATCAGATTTCATGTAACTTCACGAGATTTGAAGATATTTTATAGTATTTTGAGGAACTTTCGAGAGCTTTAAAAAGTTTCAGGAGATTTCGAAAAATTTCAAGGAATATCATCAGACTTCATGTAATTTCACGAGATTTTAAAGGATTTTATAATCTTTTAATGAAAATTTCAAGAATTTATTCACCAGAATTCAGAGATTTGAAGCATGTCAAAGAGTTGAAGATATTTTCAAATATTTCAAGGTATTTCCAAAGATTTAAAAAAATGTGAAAGATTTTGGGACATTTTAAAAGATTCCAAGGAATTTCAATTTCAAGGGATTTTATAATATATTAATGAAAGTTTGAAGAATTTATTCACAAGATTTGAGGGATTTCAAAAAAATTTCAAAGATTTGAATAGATTTTCAAATATTTCAAAGCATTCCCAAAGATTTTAAGGAATTTGAAGGATGTTAGGGTATTTAAAAAAAAAATATCCGTAAAACACATTTTTTAAAAAGATGTTGAGTGATATTTTTTTTTAACGATATTTCGCATTTATTTAAACAATTTTTCCTGGAGTTAATGACGCAGCTAATGAATTTTAAGAGTGATATTTTTTGTGGAAAACAGTTTTCAATTATTTAAACAATTAATAATCATTCAGTTACGCCTTTGCATAGGAAAGGTGAAGGAAATTCTACCCTTTTTCGAATCTCTTACACTGTGTCGCTTATTATTGAGTATTTTTTTATCCCAGAACTTATACCCTCATTGTGCAAACAATTTTTTCAGTTACGTTATCGATAGTTACTTTTTCAGATCGATTTCGCTGAGATTCGAAAAAACTAGAATTTTTTCAATCTCCTATGAAAAGAAGTCAGTGATTTTAATTGTTTAAATATTGCAAACTGTCTTTCACAAAAAATATCACTCTTAACATTCATTAACTATATCTTTATTTCCAGAAAATAATAACTTTTCAAGATTTACAGGGGAAAAATGGTTTGAACACATGAAAATTGTTTAAGTAATTACCAAATATGCTAAACAAAAAAATATTACTTTTAACGTTCGTTAATTATGACATTAATTCCAGAAAATGCTAACTTTTCACGATTTGGTGGACAAAATTATACAAATAAAAATTGTTTAAACAATTGCAAAATATATTAAACAAAAAATATTGTTTATATTCACCAACTATATACTTTGTAACAAAAAATAGTAAGGAGTCACGATTTACTGGCAACAAATTGGTTAAAGAAATAGTAATTGTTTAAATATTTCGAAAAAATTCCGTGAAATTTATACGAATTTCAGGTGAATTTTAAGGTATTCGGAAGAAATACAAAAAATATCATTTAGAGAAATTTAAGGAAAATGAGAAAAAATCTGCGAAATTGATAAAAATTCCAAGCAAATTAAAAAAAATGCAAGTGAAATGAAAAAAAAATCTAAAGTATTCCACTGATTTCAGTAAAATTGGAGTGAATTTGGAAGACTTCAAGGGAATTCGGAAGAATTTGACAAAATACCTAAGAATTTCAAGATGACTTCAGAAGAGTTCCGGGCAAATTAAAAAAAACTAAATTATTTTTAATCCACTCAGTTGAGTAGAATTGAATGAATTTATAAAAATTCAAGTGAATTGGAAATAATTCAAGAATATTTTAAAAATGCATTGAATTCATACAATTTGGAATTAATTGAAAAAAATGCAAGGGAATTGAAAAGAATTCAAAGTGAGTTTAAAAGACGTCAGAGTAAATTAAAAAAAAAAGTATAAAAAATCAATGAATTGTGTACAATTGAGCGAGGAATTTAGTGAATTTAGAAGAATTCAAGCAAATTAAAAAAATTAAGAATAAATAAAAATTTGAAAAATAAAAATCCGCGTAAATTCCTATAAATTCAAATTTATGAAGGAAAAATTTGTAACCCAAAATATTTTGGGTTAGAAAAGTCTTAACGTTTTGCTACATTCGCAAATTTTTTCACATTTTCAAAGAGATAAGAAAAATTAAATGACGGGAAAAAACGCATTTTGAATATTTCGAAAAAAAATTTAGAAGTTTTTTAATAACTTTAAAAGATTTAATGAGATTGATTTTTTTTAAGATTTCCGGGAAAATTTTTAATGGGTTAGGTTTTATTTTAAAAGATTAATTTTTTAATAGTTTTTAAAATAATTTATTTTTAAATTATTTTTGTTAATTAATTAATTGTAAAATAATTTTCTTAATTTTGCAGGATTTTAAAGAATTTTAGGTTAACTGAATTTTGAAGGGAAGAGGATAAACCAATCCTAAGATTCCTGGAAAATTTTGAAATGATTTTTTATTTTGAAACATTAATTTGATGAGAAAATTGAAAAAGATTTCAAATTATTTGTCCTAAAACTTTAAAACAGAATGTAGAAGATTTTAAAGAACATTTTTCAAAATTTTGCAATATTGCAAGATTGCAAAATTTTAAAAATAATTCGAGTAAGTTTAAGGGATATTTAGAAGTTTGAAAAAGAATTTAAAATAATTATAAATTTAAAAGATTTAAAATATTTTAAACTTAATGTATATATTGGAAAATTTTGTAACAAAATTTGGAAGCTTTTTAAGAATTTCGAAAGGTTTCAAGGGAATAAAAAAATGTTGTAGGATTCATGGGAAAATTTCAAATGTTTTTTTTTTTCAATTCTTTAAATGAATTTTCAGAGAAAATTAAAAAAAAAGCAAAATAATTCAAATTATTTCCTAAAATTTTGAAAAAATAATGCAAAAGATTTTAAAGCAAAATTGTGCAATTTTGCAAGATTACAAAATTTGACCTAAAATTCGAGTCAGTTTGATAGATATTCAGAAGTTTTGAAATGATTCAAAAACAATTTCGAACTTGTAAAGATTAAAACAAATTTATAAAAAGATGTAAATTTCGAAAAAGAAGCTTTTTAAGAATTCCGAAAGGTTTCAAGGGAACGAAAGATTTAATATTTAGTATTTCATGTATAAATGTATAAAATTTCAATCTGAAGGGACGAATTTTCCGCAAAACTGTAGAATTTTCGACCGAAAAAGAGGACTCAAGAAAATAGTTGAATTTTAAATCTCCAAAGATGACTTTACGACAATAACGTAATTTTTAATTGAGAGATGAATTTTCAACCACATAGTTGAATTAAAAAAAAAGTTTTCAACCAAAAATTGAATAGTTACATTTTTGGTTTAAAAATTAATCTTAAACAAAAAACAATTTGAAACAGGTTGAATTCAACAGAAAAACAAGAATTTTTAACAAAATAGATGAATCTTGAACTAAAATGATAATTTTTTATAAATGAAGAATTATTTTCTGTTCAAAAAGACGAATCTGTAACAAAATACATGAATTTTTTAAAAAACAGTTGAATTTTCCACCCGCTACTATGAATTTTCAACAAAAAAGTTAATTTTATACCAAATAGTTAATTTTTCAAATGAATAGTTAACTTTTCAAATGAATAGTTTAATTTTTAAATAAATAGTTTAATTTTCTACCAAAAATATAAAAATTTCAAGCAAAAATGGAATCAAACTGGGAGCGTAGTTTATGGACGATTCGAAAAAAAATCAGAACGTCTAATCACCCTATAAGATAATACAAATACAGGATAATTTACATATAAAAGTTTAATAATAACTAATTTTACCGTTTGAGCTGTGTAAAAATTCCTGGTTCCATGATATTATCAGGTGTTTTGAACTTTTCGAGACATTCATTTAAAATTTCTCGTGGATTTTCTAATGCATCTTCCAGGCTCATATCCTCTCCTCTTCCCATATCATCTTCCCAGCCAGTCCGATCCTCTTCGTAATCAGACTCCATTGCTTAAAACTTTAATAAATCGTGGATTTTCGTTTCACTGTGTAAAATTATCTAAATCTCAAATATTTTCAGTCAAATTCATGAGACTGATGATATAGTCTAACCTCACTTTTCTAGGAGAGTAAACTTTGTAAACTTGCTCAATTTTGTGATATTTTTTTGTATTTGGCACGTGTGATTAGCTCACCATATTGAACATAAAAAAATATAAACCTAAGCGTTTATTGTCCAGAATATCAATTTTTGTTCCGGATACGTTGAGGAATATAAAGAGAGGTTAGGATACAAGTTTATAAATTAAAGAGCTTTTCCTGCATATTGCAGGCAGTTGTGCGCTTATGTGGAATATAGAAATATTAAAAAAATTGTAATAATCACAATACGCTGTCTGTTTGACTCCAGAAAGTCGAATATCGTTCACAAACTTCAAAACACTTTTAAAATATTGTCATTTACTTAATTTGTAAACATCATAAACATAATGCGCGGCGCGCGCAGCGCGCTTCATCTCTTCGAGTCAGTGTGGAAGTACGCATGTGTCGAAAACTAGTGCGAAAATTTTAAATCGAACACTTCGTAAACTATAAGAATTACAATATTTAAAATAATAAACTTTTAATTGTAATTAACTCATAGATAAAATTTGCTAATAGTTTCGAGTTCTTCAATGCCAGAGTAAATAAGTGGTGGGTAACATTTTGTTGAAAAGTAATTTCTGCATGTATGTATGTATGTATGTATGTATACCATTAAGCCATTTCCCTTTCGGGGTAGGCGTGACACTACCCGATTCGGGTAGTGTTTCTAGGTTGATAACTTGTAGTAAATAACTACAAGTGTGGGCTCACCACACCCACGATGTGCCAACAGCACTCAGTTTTCTCGAATGGTCACCCATCCAAGTGCTAACCGCGCCCAACGCTGCTTAACTTCAGTGATCTGACGAGAACTGGTTTTTTCAGCGTGGTATGGCTGTTGGGTAATGTAATGTTTAAAAATATGTTTATTTATTTATAAAAAGGGGATTTCGAATTTTCTTGTAAATTTTATCGAATGATGAATTTCTTGTTTTAATATTAACTGTTGGAAGTTTGAAAGGTCTTTAATATAGTGTATTTAAAATGCTTACATATTCATATTGTTATTGGAGACATTAGAAAATCTTACTATTTTACGTTGAAAGTTAATCCTTTTCAATTGAAAAGTCTACTATTATATTTTTGGTTTAGATTCCATTTCTTTTGTTTACAAATTCTACTATTTGGTTGTAGATTGAACTATTTTGTTGAAAATCCCTTTATTTAGTTGTAAATTAATTTTCTTAATTGAAACTTTAACTATTCCATTTTTGGCTGAAAATTTATCGTTAGCTGAAAACTCAATTATTAAATTTTTCATTAAATATTCATCTTTTTTCGTTAAAAATACAACTGCTTGGTTGAAACTGGAATTAGTTTGTTAAAAAAATAATTTTATTAGTTTAAGGTTAAACTATTTTATAGAAATTTTGTTGTTGTTAAAAATTATCTTTTTTTATATGAAAATTTTATTATTCCATTCTTGGTCGAAAATAATTGATCGTTTTCTAGATGAAACTTCAGCTATATGGTTGAAAATTGTTGTTGTTGTAAATTCGTCTTTTTGTGGTAGAAAATTAGTCTTTTTGATACTAACATGTTAAAAATTAATTTTATTAATTGAAGATGCATTTCACTGGTTGAAAATTTCACTATTTTGTTACAGATTAATTTTTCTTTGTTTGAAAATCAATTTTTGAACTGAAAATGTAAATATTCCATTTTTGGCAAAAAATTTATTGTTTTAGATAAAAGTTCAACTTTGTGGCCGAAAATTGATTGTTCTAGATGATCAATCAACTTTTTGTTTGAAAATTGATGTATTTTCTTGTATATTCGTCTTTTTTTTTGTTGAAGATCAATTTTTTAAACTTAAAATTTAACTATTTCATTTTTGAGATGAAAATTAAAAAATTTGGTTGCCACTTTTTCTCTCCCTTAAATAAAAAATCTTTCTTGATTAAAAATTCATCTCTTTTAGTAGAAATGTTATCCTTCTTGGGTAAAAATAAAAAACTGGTAAAAAATTAATCTGTTTTGGTTGACGATTCAACTGCTTTGTTGAAAATTCGAATTTTTTGGTCGAATTTAACTGTTTTTGATTCAAAATTAAAATCTTTTCTTGTTGAAATATCAAATATTACATTTTTTGGTGAGAAAATGTAATGCTGTTGAAAGTTGTACTTCTCTATTAAAAATTAATTTTATTAGTTGAAGATTCAGCATTTTAGTTAAAAATTACAACTAATTTGTTGAAATTATAATTATTATGTTAAAATTCAACTATTATTTTAAAGCTATCTTTTTTGCTCGAAAATTTAACTATTTTGTTAAACATTTTTCTTCGAGGATATAAAATTTGTCCTTTTGTATTAAAAATTCATCATGGTGGGTTGAAAATTCATCTTTTTGGATAGAAAATTCGTCCCCCTGGATTGAAAATTCCTCTTTTTTGGTAGAAAAATTCTTAGTTGAAAATCAGTCTACTTTAGACGCGAAAAAAGGCGATATTTGGGAATTTTTTATAAGCATGCTATTAAAAATATTGTTATAAAACTTGTTAAGTTTGATGAATGAAGTCTTAAAATACATAAAAAATTTTTTAAAATTTATTTTATTCAATTTTTATGCACAAAAACCGCAGCTGAACTTAACTCCTCAAAAAGTAGGTAGGTCGATGGTAGCCATGATAACTTGATAACGGCTTATCGGAAACAAAAAAGACAAAGAGTTTCAGATTCAGTATGACTGTGGTTTTGGTATGACCTATGCATATTAATATTTATCAGTAAATAACAAAATGGCGGACGAAGAAACAAAAAAGAAAAAAAAACGAGGTATTTCACAGTTTTTGGTACAAAAAAAATAGTAAAAATTACAATTTTAACCATGTCGTAGGTTATGCTGAAGCTATTCATTTGTGGAATATTAGGTCGAAATTTCATAAGGATCGGTTCACTGGTTTTGAAGAAATCATGGCTACCGTACGAAAAAACATTGTTTCGAGAAAAACGCGTTCAAAGTTTTTTCAAATGAAAAATCATAGTAAAAAATAGTAAACATTACAATTTTAACACGTTCGTAGGACATACGAAAGCTATTCATGTGTAGAATATTAGGTTAAAATTTTATTAGGATCGGTTCACTGGTTTTGATGAAATTATGGCTACCATACAAAAAATCGATTTTCCGAAGTTGACAAAGTAGACTGATCCCTTAAGAATAGGAATATTTTTATTTATTATTTCCAAATTATTATTTTTTATTTATTTTTTTAAATCTTATTTTCATTCTGCTTTATTATATATTATATGATATATATATATATATATATATATTTATATATATTATATAATATATTATATATCATATGTATATTATTATATATTCTTCTTTATATTCAACTTTTCTATTTCAAAATTCCTCTTTCTTCTAAAAAAATTTCGCCTTGTTTGCTTGAAAATTGAACTATTTGGTTTTTGGTTAAAGTTAAAAAATTTTATGTTTTTTTTTTAATTCGACCATTTGGTTTAAAATTGATTTTTGTTGGTTGAAAATTCCTCTCTTTTATTTGAAAGACCAACTATTTGGTTGTAAATGCAACTGTTTGGTTGATAATATATTTGTTTAATTCCTCCTATCTGATTCAAATTTTATCTTTGTAGGTTGTAAATTTAAAGATTTTGTTGAAAAGTGATATTCTTTTCGAAAGTTCAACTATTTCGTTGACAATTCGTGTTTTTGGATAGAAAATTCGTCCTTCTTGATTGAAAAGTCTTTTTGGTAGAAGAGTTCTTGGTTGAAAATCAATCTTTCTCGGTTGAAAATTTAACTTTTCTAGTTGAAAATTCTACTGTCTTCTACAAAATTTGCCTTGTTTGATTGAAATCTCAAATACTTGGTTTTAGGTTGAAGTTTGAACTATTTATTTTTTTCTAATTGCACCATTTGGATTAAAATTTATGTTTGTTGAAAATTCAACTGTTTAGTTACAAATTCAACTATTTTGCTGGAATTTTTCTCTCTTTTGTTTGAAATTCCAACTATTTGTTTGTAAATACAACTGCTTGATTGATAATTAATTTTTCTTTTAATTTATACTATTTGGTTGAAAATTCATCTTTGTAGGTTGAAAATTTAAAGATTTGGTTAAAAAGTCCAATTCTTTTCGGAAGTTGAACTATTTTATTCAAAATTAATTTTTTTTAATAGAAAATTCGCCCTTCTTGATTGAAAATTTATCTTTTTCAGTAAAGAAGTTCTAGGTTTGAAATTAACCTTTTTTGGGAGAAAATTCAACATTCCTACTTGAAAATTCCACTGTTTTCTACAAATATCGTCTTGTTTGCTTAAAAATTCAACGATTTTGTTTTTGGTTGTATTTTAAACTTTTTTTTTAATTCGACTATTTGGTTGAAAATTCATCTTTGTAGGTTAAAAATTAAAATTTTGTTGAAAAATTCAACTATTTGGTTGGAAAACTTCTCTCTTTTGATTGAAAGTTCAACTAGTAAATGCAACTGCTTGGGGGTAATTAATTTTCTTGTAATTTCTACTATTTGGTTGGAAATTCATCTTTGTTAGTTAAAAATTTAAGAATTTTGTAAAAAAGTCATACTCTTTTCAGAAATTCAACTATTTTGTTGAAAATTCGTCTTTTTGGATAGAAAATTCGTCCCTCTTGATTGAAAAATTATCTTTTGGTAGAGAAATTCTTGGTTCAAAATTAATATTTCTCGGTTGTAAATTCAACTTTTCTGTTGAAAAATTCCACTGTCTTCTCAAAAGTTTGTGTTATTTGCTTGAAAATTGAACAACTTAGTTTTTAGTTGAAGTTTACACATTTTATTCTTTTATAAAATTTGACCAATTTTTTTTAATTGTTTAAAATTTATCTTATCTGGTTGAAAATTCAACCAGTTTGTTACAAATTCAACTATTTGGTTGAAAATTCGTTTTTTTTATAGAAAATTTGTCCTTCTTGATGGAAAATTTATATTTTTTGGTAGAAAAGTTCTTGGTTGAAAATCAATCTTTGTCGGCTGAAAATTCAACTTTGCTGATTGGAAATTCTACTGTATTGAGGCGAAATTCGTTTTATTTGCTTGAAAACACGATTTAGTTTTTGGTGGAAGTTTGAACTTTATATACAACATATTTTTTTAATTTAATAATTTGTTTGAAAATTCATCTTTGTTGGTTAAAAATTCAACTAGTTTGTTGAAAATTCCTCTCTTTTGTTTGAAAGTTCTACTATTCGGCTGTAAATGCAACTGTTTTGTCCAGAATTAACTTTTTTTATTTGTTAAGAATTCAACTATTTGGTTGTAAATGCAACCGTTTGGTTGGTAATTAATTTTTTTATTTGTTGAAAATTCAACTATTTGGTTTAAAAATCATTTTTCTTGGTTGAAAATTCATCTTTTAATGGGTTTAAAATTCAACTGTTTGTTAAAACACTCGACTTTTTAGCTTGAAAACTCAACTCTTTTGTTGAAAATTCATCTATTTGGTAGAAAATTAAATCATAAGCAAATAAGGCATACTTTATTTCACAACCTTCTAAATTGCAAGACCAAAGGCCAAAACCAAAAAACATCTTTAAATGTTAAGCGTTATTAATTAAATTCAATATGGAACCTATACATTTAAAAAAAAGAATTTATTTCTCTATTTTCGTAAAAAATTACCCTATTTTCCTCGTTTTGATAGCATTTTGTGACGTAGTTTTTGAACAGCCCCTCATAGTTTTGTTCTGGAGCCTGTCCGTCAGTTTTACTTTTTTTCCCCGGGATGGGAAGTAGGGGAAGTAAGAGGAGTGGTAGTAGGGGTTAGTGAGAGTAGGTGAAGTAATTAGGTATTTCAAGTTGTGACGTCAGCTGGTAAGATGTCTGCACGCCGAGGGTCAAACAAGTAGAGGAGTTTACCAAAAAGCACCTAGCTGTTGGCAAGAACTATTTTGGTGAAAATTAGTTCTTTTTTTTTTTTTTTTGAAAACTAATTAAATGAAAATTTAACACTATTCTAATTTGGGTTGAAAATTTAGGTTTTTTACTTTAAAAGTCAACCGTTTGGTTGAAAATTCATGTAGTTTTAATGAAAATTCGTCTCTTTTCGTTGAAAATTATCATTTTGGATTTAAAAAATTCATTTTTTTGGTTAAAAAATCATTTCTTTGGTTAAAAATTCTACTATAAGGTAAAAAATGCATCTTTTTTCGTCTTCTTCTTTGAAAATTCATCTATTTTTGTTGAAAATTCACTTCTTTGGTTAAAAATGTATCTATTTTGTTAATTTTTTTTTAATCAAGTTTTTAACTGAAAACTTGAGTATATACTAAAATTTTCAGTTGAAAAATGTATATTTTAAAATTGAAAATTCGTCTTTTTTGTAGAAAATTATTCTTCTTGTTGAAAATTCTTTCTTTTGGTCGAACATTCATTTTTTTCTTTTTTTGAAAATTTAACTATTTTGTTGAAAATTCTTTTTTTTTTTTGTTAAACATTATTTTCTTTTATATTGAAAATTAAACAATTCATTTTTTGGTGAAAAAGTATCTTTTTCAGTCAAAAAGTATCTTTTTTTAATTGAAAATTCAACTATATATGTTTTTATTGTGGTTAAAATTAATATTTTTAACTGAATATTTAACCATTTCATTTTTTTGAAAATTTATCTTTTTTAGCTGAAAATTCATGTCCTTCGTTGAACATTTTTTTTAAATTAATTTTTTTAACTATACCATTTTTGTTTGAAAATTTAACCACTTTCTTGAAAAAATTTTTTTTTTTGGTTGAAAATTAATTGTTTTTAGTTGAAAAATCGTCTTTTTGGTAGAAAATTATTTGTTTGAAAATTCATCTTTTTAGTTGAAAATTCAGTAATTTCATTGAAAATCTAAATATTTTGTTGGAACTTCGTTTTTGTTTGCTTGAAAATTAATTAAGTGAACATTTAATTTTTTTTTCGTTAAAACTTCATCTGTTTTATTGAAAGTTCATTTTTTTTGTAGAAAGTTATTCTTCTTATTTGAAAATTCAATTATTGTTGAAAATTCACTTCTTTGGTTAAAAATTTATCTATTTTGTTGAAAATTTGTTTTTTTTTTGTTTGTTAAATTGAAAATTCGTCTTTTTGGTCAAAATTATTCTTCTTGTTGAAAATTCATTCTTTTGGTGAAAAAGTTATTCTGTTTTTGTTAAAAATTCAACTATTTTGTAAAAAAGTATCTTTTTACATTCTCATCATTTATGATTGAGAGAGTATTAGAATTATCCGAAACTCGACACCTCAGTTTTTCAACGGATCTCCACGTTTTGAGACCCCCTGAAGCCGAAAATCAAGTTTTGGCGATGGCGTCTGTCTGTCTTCCTGTCCGTCAGTCCGTAAACACGATAACTCTCGAAAAAATTAACGGATCAAATCTAGCTTTGGCACAATTTTTTTTGGTCCTAAAAGTAAGAACGAATTTGTTAAACAGCCATTTTAGATAGAAATCCAAAAAGTGAGAGCATTTTCAAAATGTTTGAGACCATTTTTTTAAGATTTCAAAATTTTATGTGTGGCCATTCGTAGTACTCGGAAAGGCGAACAATGTATATTTATGACTTCTTCCGATAAAAAGGAATTTATCAGATTTATAGCATTTATAAAATTTAAACAATCAATCAAAAATCACAATTTTAAGCCAAACAACGCACAATATGAAAAAAAGTCAAGAGAAGAAGAACGTTGCCCTTTGGAAGCCTTAGAAGACTATCACAACAACTTTATACATTTTCTTGAAAAATCGAAAATTCAAATTTTGATCGCACAAAAAAAAATGAAAAATCCAAAATTCCATTTTGTGGTCAAACTATGCAAGATACGAAAAAAGATTATTACATTCTCGTCATTTATGATTGAGAAAGTATTAGAAATGTCCGAAATTTGACACCACGACATTCAAATTTCGACACAAACGACGCGAAATACGAAAAAAAGTCTTAAAGAGCAATTACAGCTTTTTCAAGTCTTACAAAATTTCTTTCAACTATTTTTCAATAGGACTTATAATTTTGGTTTTATATATCGAAAGTACTATGCAGAAAATCGATAATTCAAATTTCGAACCAAACGGCGTGAGATAAGGAAAAAAATTTCAACAAGGAATTGCAGCTTTCAAAAACTCCTACAAAATTTATTTGAACCATTTTTTAATAGGACTTATTATTTTGTTATATTCATCGAAAATACTATGACAAAAATAAAAAATTCAAATTTTGAGCCAATAAACGACTCAAAATATGGGGAAAAGTTTTTGGAGGAATTTCAACGTTTAAAAATTCCTACAAGATCTCTTTGTACCATTTTTTTGAAAAGAACTCCTTGTTTTTAATTTATTTATCGAAATTTATGTGAAAAAATGGAAAATTATAATATTACGCCAAAAGACACGAGATACGTGAAAAAATTCAAAGAAGACTTATAGGATATTTTGTTTTAGCCATAAAAAATAATAAAAAACAAAACTCTCATTTTTCGCAGAACTACGTGAGATAGGGAAGAAAGTCTCAAGAAAGGATTGTAGTTTCTTATTTATTTTAAGGTAATTCAGAAAATGAATATACATTTACAAATGTCTGTCAAAAATCGACCGCGTAGCGCGAGTGACACGATGAGAATGAGTGCCTCAAGGCCTACAGAGCTTTGAGCAACTCAATCTTTAACTATACTTAATTAAGTAGAAATATCCGAATATGAAGAGTGAAGACGCATATAAATACTATGATCTAAAAAAGATCTTTTTGATAAAGTTTAATTCAAGTATTCCAAGTGCAAAGAATAAATATCCGAGCGGCCCCTTGTAAGCCTAAGCGTGGCCCCAAAGCCCTCTCCATACGGCGAGGACCGTAACCGCGCTATTGGCCGATACTTCTGACTCACTGAGTGCAGTTCCACCGACCAAGCTTCGGCGGCGTGGCGTCACTTATACGTGAGTGGCGCGGCGTAGCCAGTGGCTGAGAGGTGGAGGGGATACATAGGTTGGAAAGAGAAGCCGGATACCACTCTCGGACACCTCGCTACTCCTGTGTATCCCCTCCACCTCCAAGGCGCAAGATAGGCCGCGCCACTCACGTATAAGCGACGCCACGCCGCCTAAGCTTGGTCGGTAGAACTGCACTCATTGATGCAGTTACTGTCCGTGAGTGTAAGTCGTCTCTCCGCAATGGCGGGACAGTGACAAAGGATATGAATGGCTGTCTCACAATCCCTTCGGCACAGACGACAGAGGGGACCTTCTGCAAGCCCTATCTTATGTCTATGATATCCGAGGTTTCCATGACCTATATACATTTCTGTTAGGACTTTGACTTCGTTCCTTCCGAGCTTAAGTATTTCCTTCGCTCGATTAAGGTTTAGCTTTAAACCCAGCAGTGTTTTGGCCTGTCTGCATCCAGTGTCCCATTCCCACTCATTCTGATGTTCGCCGGTCAGCCAACTGTTGATTTATTCAGTAATGTCTTCTCTTGCTGCTAGTTTTGCTAGCCTGTCCGATATCTCAATAACCTTTGATGCCGCTGTGTCCAGGGATCCAAAGTAGAGTCATTCGATTTTCCATCGCTAGGTTGTTCAGTACCTCAAAGCACTCCCATACTAGTAGCGGCGTAGTCGTTGTTCCATTCAGGGCCATTATAGCAGCCCTGCTGTCTGAGCAGATACGGATGTTTCTTTTGTTGTCGTACTCCTGTGCCTAATAGACGCACTGGAGTATTGCCATAATCTCAAATTGTAGAACTGTGGCGTAGGACCCCATCGGGATTGTGAAGCCCATTCCACTCTGGAAACCAGTTGTCCCCGTTACTGGGCAGGTGTGCTTCGCCGTTAACCTAATCCTCCTTCGTGGAAAGGCTAACACGATACTTCTTACCGAAGAGATATCGAGTGTGTGTTTTGTCCCTGAGCATGCTCAGGGTCGACCTACTCGCGATGTCGGTTAGGATCCGCACTGCCGTCGAGATCCTTTCGCCTTTTACCATATTTAATCTCCATGCCGCCTTCGAAGCCACAGCCTTGATGGTGAGATTGAGGGGCTTCAACCCTGTAAGTGCCCCAACGCCACTGTGGATGTCGACTTTGAGACACCAGTGACGCCTCTTAGAATCAGTCCCCTGATTCTTTCCAGTCGAGACTTCACAGTGGACAGTTCAACCCTACTCCACCAGACGACCGCCGCATAGGCTAGCCTGGGTCGCAGGATCGCTGTGTAGATCCACATAAGTGTCTCCGGCTTCAAGCCCCAGCTTTTCCCTATGGCTCGCCTACAGAGCCATTCCATGACAGCTTCTTATCTAGCACGACCCCTAGATATTTATCTTGTTCTTTGATTTCCAGTTGTTGTTCTCCCAATTTCAGTGTACTCGTGGTTCCACACTTATACCGTCTGGTGAATTCAACCGCGTCAGTATTAGTCAGATTGGCCGATAATCCAGTATTCTTGTACCAAGAATCCACCATCCTCAGTGCTTGCTGCATTACTCCGAAGAGCACATCCAGATGCTGGCGGCGTATGATAACCAATATATCGTCCGCGTAGCCTATAACGTGGTAGCCCTAACTCGTGAGCAGATGAAGCAGTTCATCCACTACCAAGCACCACAGCAGGGGCGATAAAACGCCTCCCTGTGGACATCCCGAGTCAACGGTTCCACATGAAGTGGTATCACCCTTCGTCGTTCTTAGGTTCCTGTTGGCCAACAAGTGGCATGTCCATTCCACGACTGCTATAGGCACACCACGCGCAATCGTGGCCACCCTGATCACCTCTCTGGAGGTGTACTTGAAGGCTCCTTCCATGCCCATAAATGTTCCAATCGCGAGACTTTTCTGCTTCAGGTGTCGTTCGATTAGGTTTACTGCTCCGCATATGGCCCTCTTTTCTCCAGACCTTATGAAGCCCGGGAAATGTGCCTTGATCAGGTGAGCCAAGGCCTCCTCGTCCGACGTTGAGTATCCCCCGTCGGGCAATTTCAGGGTGCCGAGAATAGCATCCGGGTCCAGCTTTCTTGCTTCGCCTTACGTATTGCACCCCTGTATTCATCCCTCATCGTCGTAAATGAGGTCCATAATTGATCCGTTTTGCCAGTAATGGCACGTCTAAACCTCTCTCTGGTTTCCCTGCGAAGCTCTTTTAGTTTCCCGTTCCACCAGTGTGTCTCCCCACCTTTTCGGACTCTTCTGCGTCGACAATTACTTTCATAAGTAGATTTGATGGCTTAGGTGAAAATCTTGGCAGCCATCTCCAGGGTGGCCACGTCTCTAATTGACCTGGGCACCTCCGAGAGTGCACTCCTTAGTTCCGTGGAAAACTGGTCCCAGTCCGTTCGTCTTGGATTTCTGGCCCACTTAGGGCCCGCGGGTACAAAGGATTCCAACTCGAACTCTATCTGTGCGTGATCTGAGAGAGTGGGTTCGTCTGAGACTCTCCACTTCTTGACATTGTCTGTAAAACTAGCGGTACAGAGAATGATTTCGATGACTTCCTCCCTGACCGAGTTACGAAATGTCGGTGTACTCCCCGTGTTAAGAATATATAAATCAGTAGTGATTAGGTATTCCAATAGATCATTATCTCTTGAGTTAATGTCCATGCTGCCCCACAAAGTATGGTGGCAATTAGCATCGCACCCTAGCAGAAGAGGAAGACCCCTTAACTTGCAGTAATCCACCAGTGTACGTACCTTCTTTGGCGGGTTGGTTGCGCTGTCATATGGAAAGTAGGCCGATCCCATGACTAGCTTCCCTATTCCTTTAAGATCTGTGACTATCACCATCAGGGCTTTTGAACATACCTCTAGCAGCGGGACAACGTTGACTACCTGCGCCAGTATGCAGGCTCTTGGTTTGGCCGCTATATGTATTTTGTTGAAAATTTGTATTTTTTCTAGAATATTATTCTTGTCGTTGGAAAAAGGTTGAAAATTTACCGATTTTGTGGAACATTCCTTTTTTTTGTGGTTGAAAATTAATTTTTTTTACTGAATATTTAACCATTCCATTTTTTTATTTATCTTCTTTAGTTGAAAATTCATTTCTTTTGTTGAAAAACTGTTTGTTTTCGTTAAAAATTAATTTTTTAACTATGCCATTTTTTTAACATTAATTTTTTAAACTAAATGTTTAACCATTCCATTGTTTTGAAAATTTACCTTTTTTAGTTGAAAATTCATTTTTTTTTTAAAAACGTTTTTTTTTTAATAATTTTTTTAACTATACTATTATTGTTTGAAAATTTAACTATCTTCTTGAAATTTTCGTTTTTTTTTTAAATTAATTGTTTTTAGTTGAAAATTCGTCTTTTGGTAGAAAATTATTTGTTTGAAAATTCATCTTTTTGCTTGAAAATTCAGTAATTTGATTGAAACTTTAAATATTTTGTTGTGACTTCGTTTTTATTGTGTTGGAAATTAATTAAGTGCAAATTTAATTTTTCTTTGGTTGAAAATTCAACTATGTTGTTGAAAATTCATCTTTTTTTGGTAGAACATTATTGGGATGGGGTCAACTTTGCACGTAGCAACTTTGCACGTGCCCAACTGTGCACGTCGATGGCCAGACGGACAACTGTGCACGTCGTTGGTCAGATGGACAACTGTGCACGTGCCAACTGTACACGTGCCAACTGTGCACGTGCACAGATGGTACTTGGACAACTGTGCAAGTTGAAATTTCGACGTGCACAGTTGTCACTTGGACAACTGTGCACGTGCACAGATGGTACTTGGACAACTGTGCACGTCGAAATGTAGACGTGCACAGTTGTCCAAGTACCACCTGTGCACGTGCACAGTTGTCCAAGTGACAACTGTGCACGCCGAAATTTCGACGTGCACAGATGGGCTCCTGTGGGCTTGGACGTGCACAGATGTCACTTTCCTAACTGTGCACGTGCACAAATGTCACTTGTCCAACTGTACACGTGCACAGTTGTCACTTGCCCAACTTTGCACGTGCACAGTTGTCACTTGCCCAACTGTGCACGTGCACAGATGTCCCTTGCCCAACTGTGCACGTGCACAGATGGAACTTGTCTAACTGTGCACGTGCACAGATGTCACTTGCCCAACTGTGCACGTTTATGTTCGTACAAAAGGGTTGATACGAGGGTGGTCTTTTATATCTACGTATAATTATACGCCCTCACCTACGACTCGTTAGAAAAACATTGCGCTCGTTTCAAAAAGGCTGTCAGTCCGCATTAGTCACGAAATGTACTATCTAATACTTTTATCTTATTAAGCTTCTTTGAGTCTCCCAGTGGGTCTAACTACTAACTACCGTGCCTACTCGGTAGGTCTTTATTTTTTTCAAGTTACTTATCTGTCTTTGATTTCACAGAATCGTTTATTCATTTGATGTATTTTCTTATGATGTAACAAAAAGTGAAGTTGAAAAAAAATTTTCAATAACTTTTATCAAAGTTTTACTGTTGTTTATGTGATCATGTACGGGGCTCATATCATGAGCACTCTGCTTCCTCGTCGAATAGATAATTTGCTTCCTTAAAGAAGAAGGATTAATTATTTTAATAAAATTGTAAATCTCAATTTTTCCAATATTATAACTGGTTAAAATTTTCTTAATCCTCAATCAAATATATTAATATTATAGAACAATGGCAAATGTTCGAGTCAAGGAATATTCTGTTTGCATGCATTAACTGTGAATTATGATAATGAGAAAAAGTTTGAACTATAAAAAACAATTTTTCAAGTAGTAAAAACGTGCTAAGTAACGCAATTAACATGCTTCAGAACATTGTATCAGACATTTATCAACTGACGAAAGTTAAATTAAATGAATTAAAGTTTTTTTGAAAATGTAACTATTACAAAGCTTTCTCTATGAGGAAGCAAAATAAATTTAAAGGAAGATTTTCTTATATTTATAATAATTTGGAAGGAATGTTTTCTTAAAAATAGCCTTTAAAATATTTTGAAACAAACTTTAGAAAAGTTAGTACGCTCCATTCCACCAGGATTGAATAATTTTAATTATTAAAAATTTATTATGCGTAGATATAAAGGATCATCCTCCTATAAACCCTTACGTGAGGACATAAACGTGCACAGTTGGGCAAGTGACATCTGTGCACGTGCACAGTTAGGCAAGTGACATCTGTGCACGTGCACAGTTGGGCAAGGGACATCTGTGCACGTGCACAGTTGGGCAAGGGACATCTGTGCACGTGCACAGTTAGGCAAGGGACATCTGTGCACGTGCACAGTTAGGAAAGTGACATCTGTGCACGTCCAAGACCACAGGAGCCCATCTGTGCACGTCTAAATTTCGGCGTGCACAGTTGTCACTTGGACAACTGTGCACGTGCACAGATGGTACTTGGACAACTGTGCACGTCTAAATTTCGAAGTGCACAGTTGTCACTTGGACAACTGTGCACGTGCACAGATGGTACT